>CM072090.1:29136959-29677240 GCA_036850905.1 Luffa acutangula | reverse complement strand
TCTGAAACACCTTTTGAATTATGGAAGGGGCGTAAACCTAGTTTGCATCACTTTCGCATCTGGGGTTGTCCAGCACACGTGCTTGTGACAAATCCTAAGAAACTGGAACCTCGTTCAAAACTATGCCAATTTGTTGGTTACCCTAAAGAAACGAGAGGTGGTTATTTCTACGACCCACAAGAAAATAAGGTGATTGTATCGACAAACGCCACTTTCTTAGAGGAAGACCACATGAGAGATCATAAACCACGCAGCAAAATAATATTAGGAGAAGCTACTGAAGAATCATCAAGAGTTGTTGATGAAGTTGGACCTTCAACAAGGGTTGATGAAGGAACTAGTTCTTCAGATCCATCCCGTCCATCTCAAATGTTGGGAATGCCTCGACGCAGTGGGAGGGTTGTATTACAACCTGACCGCTACTTGGGTTTAACTGAAACTCAGGTTGTCATACCTAATGATGGGATTGAGGATCCATTGTCCTATCGACAGACAATGAATGACGAAGATAAGGATGAATGGGTCAAAGCCATGAACCTGGAAATGGAGTCAATGTACTCAAATTCTGTATGGGAACTTACAGATCTACCAAATGGGGTAAAACCCATAGGGTGCAAATGGATCTATAAGAGAAAAAGAGATGCAGCTGGAAAGGTACAGACCTTCAAAGCTAGACTAGTGGCAAAGGGTTATACCCAAAAGGAAGGGGTTGACTATGAGGAAACCTTTTCTCCTGTAGCCATGTTAAAGTCCATAAGAATTCTCTTATCCATAGCCACATATTATGACTATGAAATATGGCAAATGGACGTCAAGACTGCCTTTCTGAATGGTAATCTTGAAGAGAATATCTTCATGTCTCAACCCGAAGGGTTCATAGGCCAAGGTCAGGAACAAAAGGTTTGTAAGCTCAATCGATCCATTTATGGATTGAAACAAGCATCCAGATCATGGAACATTAGATTTGATACTGCAATCAAATCTTTTGGCTTTGACCAAAACGTTGATGAGCCTTGTGTGTACAAGAAAATCAACAAAAGGAAAGTAGCTTTTCTAATACTTTATGTAGACGATATCCTACTCATTGGGAATGATGTAGGATACCTCACTGACATTAAGAAATGGCTAGCAGCCCAATTCCAAATGAAAGATCTGGGAGAGGCTCAATATGTTCTGGGAATCCAAATCATTAGGGATCGTAAGAACAAAACGCTAGCTCTGTCTCAAGCAACGTATATTGACAAGATGTTGTCTAGATATTCGATGCAAAACTCCAAGAAGGGACTACTACCCTTCAGACATGGGGTACACCTGTCTAAGGAACAGTCTCCTAAGACACCTCAAGAAATTGAGAACATGAGACACATTCCCTACGCCTCAGCTGTGGGCAACTTAATGTATGCTATGCTCTGCACTAGGCCTGGCATATGTTATGCAGTGGGAGTAGTCAGTAGGTATCAGTCTAATCCAGGGTTGGACCACTGGGGAGCGGTTAAGAATATCCTCAAGTATCTTCGGAGAACGAGGGACTACATGCTTGTGTATGGAGCTAAGGATTTGATTCTTACTGGATACACTAACTCTGACTTTCAAGCTGATAAGGATTTAAGGAAATCCACATCAGGGTCAGTATTCACCCTCAATGGAGGAGCAGTAGTATGGAGAAGCATCAAACAAGGATGCATAGCAGACTCAACCATGGAGGCTGAGTATGTAGCAGCTTGCGAAGCAGCTAAGGAGGCAGTATGGCTCAGAAAGTTCTTGACTGATTTGGAAGTGGTTCCGAATATGAACGTGCCCATAACACTATACTGTGACAACAGTGGGGCTGTAGCCAACTCAAAAGAACCTCGAAGCCACAAACGAGGTAAACACATCGAGAGGAAGTATCACCTGATACAGGAGATTGTGCAACGAGGAGATGTGATCGTCACTAAGATTGCCTCGGAGCACAACATCGCTGATCCATTTACGAAGGCTCTCATGGCTAAAGTGTTTGAGGGTCATCTAGAGGGCCTAGGTCTACGAGATATGTATGCCATCTAATCTAGGGCAAGTGGGAGAAATGTATAATGGGTATAAGGATGCCCTAGTTCATTGTATTAATATACATGACATTTCCAGCTTTAGATTATTGCATTTACATCCCACTAACTAGTGTTTTAGTTCAAGTGGGAGTTTGTTGGGTTTTATGCCCTAAAACTCGTAGATAGTGAATGTAACCGTTGACCGGATATTAATGAAATAATATTGATATGTTTTTCCATTAATTGTTATTAGTTATTTTATATTTGTCTTTGCCTAATAATAACCCTAATCCAATAAACTAGACATCCAAGGCTGTAATATGAGTCTTGAACTATATGTAGCGACATATGGGATCATTGTTCAAGAAACAGCCTAAAGGGTCTATAGTATAGGGATAAGACTGGGTGCCTTATCCTGGTGACACTATGGATATGGCCCACTTTGTATTTGATACAAACGCTGCGATCCAACGCGTTCGTGTAGGAGACATGCGAGTGGGGGTATCCTATGCAATGAGTTTTCATAAGACCGGACCGCGAAATAGTAACCACTGGTTATAACACCGTTAACTAGTTGGTTTTCTATTTCACTAGGACGACCTAGACAACTTAGTCTTAATCCTGAGTTGATTATGGACTCCTGCTCATGAGAGATTGTCCTTTGATTTGTATGGGTGAGAGTGGCCAATACGCCGACTCAATAAGCCTACCACTTTGGGGACAAGACCGAATGGGGAGCTGGGAACGTAATCGTACAAGATGGAATTCACTCCTTCCCGACTTTAGGGAAGCAGATGAGTGTTCTCTTAAGTGGTTACTCTGAGTCTTGAATAAGGGACCTAATTGGTCATGACACTTGACACTCTTGGAAAGACAAGACCTAGAATTCTCTCTAGCCTCCCTCTTAGAGAAAGACTCCCACAAGTCTTTTGCCTCCTAGACTTAGAGACATACCGGTGTAACCTCTGTGGTGATTGTGTCAATCAAAGAAGAAATTTCCAGCGAAGAAAAGCAAAGACAATTGCTGCGTTTTCGTTCGTGGAGCGTCGTTGGCGAAGAACGGTCAAGTCTTCAACGAAGGTTTGTAACGGTTCTTCCTCTTTTCTTTAGAAAAGTTTTAAAAATAAATTTAGATTTATTTTAGCATGTTTAAACCGATTTTACAGCGTCTTTAAAGGTTGTTTAAAGTTTTGTTTGAGTTATCGTAACGGTATTTTAATGTTAATTAATATACGACGTAAGGTCCAAACGATGCGCTTCCGCTGCGTGGGGACTTTTATTCCTTTCACCCACATACTAGTCCAAGTTTCATTTATACAACCTTGGATATTAGTTTATTGGATTTAGGGTTTATTAATGCAAACTCGATTATTCAATAACCAAATTAATGAATTACTCAAATAACGCTTTGTTGAGATCGATTAATTTGTTTCATTTACTATCTACGAGTTTTAGGACATAAAACCCAACAGGGAATCCTTGTCCTTCCAAAGGTTTTTCCTGCTGCTCGTTTTTTGTTGCTTGGTCAATTCTTCCCTGGAAAGTTGTCTTGTTTTCTTCTTGTTGTGGAAGTTAAAGATTCAAAAGAAGGTCAACTTCTTTGTTTGGTAGGTTTTGCATGGAAGAGTTAATACCTTAAATCGATCTCGACTAGAGGGTCCTTTTTGTTTGGATTTTTTTGTTGTATTCTTCATAAGAGGGAGTCTGAGGACTCGAATCATTTGCTTTGGAGTAGTGAGTTTGCTAGAGTTGCTTTTTTGAGGAGTTTGACTTCAATCTTGTCAGGCTTCAACATTTTAGGTGCTTCTTCTCCATCCACCTTTCTGCGAGAAAGGGCGGTTTTTGTGGCGGGTTTGTGCTATTTTGTAGGGTTTTTAAGGTGAGAGAAATAATAGAATCTTTAGAGGGATGGATTTTTTTTTAGTCATGTTTGGTCCCTTGTTAGATTCTATGTTTCTCTTTGGGTCTCTGTTTCTAGGTCTTTTTGTAATTACTTATTAGGTGTTATTTTACTTAATTGTAGTCTCTTTTGGTAGTTGGTTTCCCTTTTTTGTGGGCTTCTTTTTTGTATGTCTGTATTCTTTCATTTTTTTCTCAATAAAAGTTTGATTTCTTATAAAAAGAAAAGAAATATTATTTTAAATCTCTGTAACTAGTGTAAGGGATTAAAGCCCTAGCGCAGCGGAAACGTTCAGAGACCTTATCGGTTTTAAAAATCGATTGAGAAACCCATACGACGGCAAAATCCATAAATTTTACACAAGAAATAAAAACATATACAGGCTGTAAAACAGATGAAAGCATGCTGGAAAATAATAAAAAAAAAATTTCTAGATCTAATCTAGAATTGGATCCTATTGATCCTAGGGTTCAAGAATGACTTACCCTTGAAGACGTTCTTGATCCACTTCACCAAAAACTCCGTTGGACAGAAAATTACAGCAACAAACACCCAACTTTTGACCTTGATCTTGCTGCAAAAATCACGAACACCACCACCAAGATTGCATCGGTATCCTCCTAGGAATATCTGTTGAGTGGCTTGTGGGAACCCCAATAATCTAAGGTTTTTCTCTGGAAAATTCTCTGTATCACAGAGGGAGAGGAAAAACGAGAGAGAGATAGGGCGAGAGAGAGGGAGACAGGCGTGAATGATGGGGTGACTGAAAACTGAATCCCACTTCTTCAAAAAACCCACGCATAATATCAGGTAACTGAAATATCAGTTACCTGATATTTTTAATTTTTAATTAATCATAATTTTAAAATCATAATTTTAAATTATAATTAACTAAAATTTTTATTAATCAATATTAATAAAAATAACATTAATTTAAATCTAATTTAAATTAATATCCCTCTTATCTTATAGTTTAATTAAATCAAATTTAATTAAACTAAAACAATTAACTAATTCAAAATTAATTAATTTTAAAATAATAAAATTGAACATCATATATTCAATTATTATTATTATTCTCTCTCATAAAACTATAGTATTAATATACATCCAATGCACATTAATTATAACCTATAGTTTTAATATGAATCAAATTCATATTTTAGTTTAATATTCGAACTCCTTCGAATACTTATTTCAACCTTAGAAATTTACCTCAACGCCCTTATAGAGCTACCGGTGGGACCTGATGGACCTACAGATCAGAAGCTCCAACGATATGAGATTAGTTGGCTAAACTCATTAACCAAGTTAATCAATATTCGTTAACTGTGGTTCACTCCACTAAAGAACCACAGCTGCACTCTTCTCACTGCATATATATTTATGTGTCCACGGATATCGACCGTCAACAACAAGTTAGCCCTTCACGTGTGTTCGTACCCCAGCTAGGTCAAATTACCGTTTTACCCCTGGGTTACCTCTTGGTCCTTAAGTACCAGTGCTCCTCTAATGAACAACCTGTTTGTGGTCTAACCATCAAACATAAATCCCTCTCGTGCCATTAAGAGGGTAGGGCCCATTGTTCAAGACCCGGAGACACCACTTAAGGGAACACACCTCTACTTACCCTAATATCGGGAAGGAGTGAATTCCATCTTGTAAGACTATGTTCCCAACTCCCCACTCGGTCTTGTCCCCAAAATGGTAGGCTTATTGAGTCAGCGAACAGGCCACTCTCACCCGTACAAATCAAAGGACAATCCCTCATGGACAGGAGTCCATAATCCACTCAGGATTAAGGCCAAGTTGCCTAGGTCATCCTAGTGAAATAGAAACCGAGCTAACTAACGGTGTTACAGTTAGTGGTTAACTATTTCGCGGTCCGGTCTTTGTGCAAACTCATTGCACAGGATACCCCCACTCGCATGTCAACCACATGAACGCGTTGGATCACTACGTTTGTATCAATATACAAAGCGGGCCGTAACCATAGTGTCACCAGGACAAGGTACCCAGCCTTATCCCTATACTACAGACCCTTTAGGCTAAAACTTGAACACTGATCCCCGTATGTCCCTACATACTAGTTCAAGCCTCATTCTATTAGCCTTGGATGTTTAGTTTATTAGATTAGGGTTAATAAGACAAGATATAATACAAACATTGAATAATACATCACTTTTATTAATGTTCGGTCAAATGTACATTTACTATCTACGAGTTTTAGGGCATAAAACCCAACAACTAGTACTCTCACAATCTTTTAACACAGGTGCTCTATTAATCATTTTCTCCACGTTGGCTTTGGGATTATTGTTAGAAAGCTATATGCTTTTAGATATGTTAATATTTTATGCATCATATTAGATTTCTGGTTTAGTCAGTTTCATATACTCTTGCCCCTATTTTGTATTGTAGGTTATAACTATGTCATCCAAAAGCACACATGTGAGCAGGTATAGGAGCCCTAAACAAGACTATGATAATCGTGATAGAGAGAGAAAAGATTTTGAAAGTGATAGTAGTAGCAATAACTGGCGGGGGAGACATGGACACAATTATGATGGTGAAGAGCATTATTATGGGAGATCTCGGTATCAAAATGATCATGACAGGGAAAATGAAAGAAAGAGAAGTAGATATGAAAGTTCACGAAGAACTTCTGGTATGAATTTACTTCTCTTGTAATATATTGTCAAATTACTGTACTATTTAGCAATTATCTTCTTGATTACTTGTAATTAGCTCTTAGTTTGTTGGGTTTTTTTGGTTTTGTTTTGTTTTTTTGTGTTTTGTTTTTTTTTATAACAAGGAACATAAATTTTATTAATTAATAATTGAAAAGCTATGATAGTGCTCAAAATTAACAAACTCTTTTTAAGGAGTGTAAAGAATCCCCAAGTTGAACTTACGAAGAAGTATACAATAGGGACATACACTTTTGATGAATATATCATTTAAAGAGTAGTAACTGAAATTATAAGATAAGAAAACATAGAAGATACTTTATATTTAGTAAAATCCACTCTCTCACACTCAATATATTTGTCTTCAAAGATTCATTTTTTGTGAACCAGATTTTTCAGATAACATCCCCTTCGACTATTGTGCCTTCTTATGGGGAAAAAGAGTACAAAGTAAAATGTAGTTATGAGGTCGAGGTTAGAAGTAGAGCTTCAAGATGCCTTTGGGTATTTGTGAATTTCTCTAGATAAATATTATATTAGAAGGTTTAAAGATTCCATGGGGTGAACTAAGAAACTTTATCGTGGCAATAAATCTGCATTTAGTAACTCACAATCTACTGCCAGGTGATTAGATCGTTGTGGTTGGCAAACATTTTATCAAAAAGAGATTGGACAGTGCCCTTATACGTACTCAATTTGTGTCAATCACGTAAATAGTTAATATACTCATGGAGGAACTAAATGGTTCTAGCTTTGAGAATTTGGTTAGCAAGAGCCATCTAATTCCTCCTTGAGATTGGACAGTGCGCCAGATTCCAATCTAATAGTTGATTAGAGGAAAAAAAAACCCATTTGGAAGTCCAAACCTAAAAGTTTTCCTGAAAGTGTGTTTGAATCTTTTATTAGGTTGGGAGGTTTTTATTTTCTAAACTTAATTCTAGGTTGTCTGGTTCTGATTTATCCCTTTGTTTTGAGTTAATATGGGGGAGTTTTTGGTTTGAGTCTATGATTTACTTCTGGAAGAGTATAAATTCTCCAGATTTCTATGAAATTATACTACTAGTAGGTTTCTTACTCTCTTTATGTCCAAAGTCGTTTTATAATGTGATTTGCTACTCTAATTTTTATAAAGCCTTTCCCCTTTCTACTCTAATTTTTAAATCTCTCTCTCTCTCTTCCTAGCTTGCTGTTTTTCTACTTTTTTTGTTGTTTCTATAAACAAATATTCCTCATATTTTATCAATCTAATCCTTATCTGTCCTGTTACCTTCCTCTTATCAAGACAACCATAGACTCAAAACTGTCTGGCACTGATGGGAAATATTAAACAATTGATTTGCGATGGAATTTTCTTTTCTTCTTGCATTTGGGATTCTACCATGTTCAACTCCTAATTTATTGCTTATAAGATGAAGTTTTTTTTTTTTTTTTTTTTTTTTTTTTTTTTTTTTTTGCCATGATGTTTGAGGAATTCTTATGTGTTTGACAATTTTATGGTTGTATAGAAGCTCTGTACTTGAACATTTAAGTGCTTATAAGAGATTTTATGTATTGATATTCACTAGTAATAACATGATAACATCATATGGTTATTTTAGGCAGATCTGATTGGGATGATGGTAGATGGGAATGGGAAGATACACCACATAGGGATGGCCACTCTAATTCTACTAGGCACCATCGACCTTCACCATCCCCAATGTATGTTGGTGCCTCACCTGATGCTCGGTTAGTTTCTCCATGGTTAGGTGGCAACACTCCTAATTCTACTGGTAAATTCAATCTTCTTGGGAAAAATTTTCTTATGGATTCCATTAATTATAGATGATGGCAATGTTATTAACATTTCCTTGTTAATTTTATGCATCGACTACTAATCAAGATTCATATTGCACAGGTTCTTCTGCTTCACCTTGGGATCAGATCTCTCCTTCTCTAGTTCTAGTACGGGCCTCTGGATCTTCAACAAAGTCATCAAATTCAAGTTATTCTAAATCCCACGATCTTAAATTTTCATCGCGAAGTTCATATTCTTCGGAGGTATTGCATTGCAGTTAGATTATGAAGCTTTATATACATTTTTTAATTTTCTTAACCAATTAATTGACTTACTTTTTGGTGCAAGTCCCATTTCCATTTTTCCATAGAAAATATATGCATTGTTTTTAGTTAAATTACCATGCTCGATTTCCATTTTTTCATAGAAAATATATGCGTTGTTTTTTTTGGATAAGACATATGCATTGTCTTAAGTTGAATTAGTTAGAGTTGTGCCTTTTTGACATGATTGCTGTTCAATCTACATGTTATTTAATGATTTTGTTTTTGTTACAATTTGCAGGATTTTCAACAGGATTCTCAAGCAAACGAGTCTAAGTTAAATGGAACAAAGTATGAGATCAGTGAGAACATGCACCTGGAGATGGAATATGACTCTGATCATGCGTGGTAATTTAAGACATCCTCAACCCATTGCTATCAATGTGTTAGACTCTTAGGTCGTGTTTGGGCCCCTTTTTTTGGAAACTCGGGTTTTGGAAAACACCCTGTTTTTGGAAGTTGGTGTTTGGGCCCCCGTTTTTAGAAAAAACTGTTTCCCAAACCCCCATTTCACAAATCTCTCCCCCTTTCTCTCTCGTTTTTCCAAGATCCGTTTTCTTTTTTCCTTTGTGTTTTCTCTCTCCCACTTTCATCTCTCACCCTCTCCGTTTCGTCTCTCCCTCTTTGTTTCTCCCTTTTTTTTATTTACTTAGATTCGATTTTTTTTATTTACTCAGATTCGTTTCTCTTCAGATTTGGGCAGAGTGGTTTTTTCTTTTAAAAAAAATTACTCAGTTTTGATTTTGAAGTAGAGAAGGGGAAAGACAACGAAAGAAATCGAGAGAGAGGGAGAGAGAATGAAAGAAATCGAGAGAGTGGGAGGAAGAAACAAATCGATAGAGTGGGAGGAAGAAACAAATCGATAGAGAGGGAAAGAGAGAGAAAGAAATCGAGAGAGGGGGGAGGAAGAAACAAATCGAGAGAGAGAGGGAAAGAGAGAAAGAAAGAAATTGAGAGAGAGGGAAGAGAGAAACAATCGATGAAAACCAGAGGGATCGATGGGGGAGATTTTGTCGACGATGAAGAAGAAAGTGACGGTGGCGGTGGCTGTTGGCGATGAAGAAGAACGTGACGGCGACGTGCGGTTGTCGACGATGAAGAAGAAAGCGACGATGGCGGCGACAACTTTTGTGAGAGAGGGATCGATGGTCGTGGTTCAAGAGAGAGAGGGGGGATCGGTGGTGGAAGAAAACAGAGGAGAGAGGAACAGGTTTTTCATGAATATGGAGAAGAGAGGAGAGAGAAGGAGATTTTTTTTTGGAGAGAGGAAGATGAGTTTTTTTGTGAAAATTGGGAAGAGAGGAGAGAGAAGGAGATTTTTTTAATTGTTTGTATTATTTTATCTAATTATTTATTATTATTTTTTTATGTTTTAAGTTTTCTTTTTCTTAATTATAAAATGGTAAGGATTGAAATTGGCTTCTTGCCTATAATGGTGTACATGAAATGATTTTTTTTTTTTTTTAAAAGAAAATTTGTATTGTGAAAATGTTAATTAGTAGAAAGTTCTCTAAATTGTTGCAATTCCGAGCTAAGCACTCCTAAACGTACTCTTGAACACGTTTGATGAAATGTTAATTAGTAGAAAGTTCTCTACAATATTTGAATGTTACGAATCTAACTTTTTTTTTTTTTTAAAAAAAAAATTGTTCATTTTAATCAACATTGTGACTGAAAAGGAAAATGAAAAATCATACTTACAATCTCAATTTTACAATTGATGAGAAAACATTTTCATTAATTCAATTTGAAAAAAAAATGTATAATTTTTTTTTTTAAAAAAAACAGCTAATATAAACTCAGGCTCCAGAAATCAGCACCCCAAACACAGACTTCCTAACTCAGACTTTAGAAATCAGCACCCCAAACACAGACTTCCAAAACCCACAGATTTCACAAATCACCCTATTTCCTAAACCCCCACTTCCAAAACCCAAACCCTTGCCCCAAACACGCCCTTAGTGTTTATTCTTTCCAAGATGACCAAATTAACCACTTATCCAATGTAGAAATTCAAACGTAGAACTATTTAGTTAAGTTGGGATATTGTAAAGTAAATTTGTTAACCTGGTTGAGTTGCTTCAAATATTTGGAATTTCTAATTTAAATTGTTTTTGGACCATTTTTTTTTTGTTGTGGTTTATGGATTTGCTTTTGCACCAGATTAGAACTTTTCTAAACTTATGGTCATTGTTAATTTCATTGCATAGGTATGATAGAGATGAAGGTAAATACTATGTTTGATGCTGATAGCTCATCATTTTTCTTTGCAGATGAAGCAAGCTTCCAGAAGAAAGAAGCTGAGTTGGCCAAGAGATTGGTATGTTTAACATGTGAAATTTATTTTTCTAGATTTAACAAGATCTATTCTTTAGGTTGTTCAATGATGTTCTTGAGATCTAAAGATTTACGTGTGTTAGATGCTTCATAATGCATTTTTTAATTATTATAATAATACCAACTTTCATTGAGAAAAAATGAAGGAGTACAAGGGCATACAAAAAGCCAGCCCACAAAAAGATCACCTTTTAAGGAAAAGTCGCCAATCCAAAATAATATAACCTAAAGAGTAATTACAAAAAGCTTGAGAAACCGAGGCCCAGAGAGAAACATAGAATCTAGTGAGAGCCCAAACATCGAAAGGACTTCTCTTGTAGCGCCCCGCGTTTCAAAATCGAGTTATTATGGGATTTGTTAAGCATTATTATTCTAACTTGGATAATTAGAATTTAAGTTTAGCCTTAGGTTCCTAAACTAAATTTCTAAAATTTAGGGAAAAGAGATTTTAATTAAATCTTTAAATTCCTAAAGTTTGGAGGTTTATTCGATATTTATTCTAAATGTCAAAAGACCCAAAATTTCCTCTTAATCAGTTTTAAATCCCAAATTCTTTAGGAGCTAAGATTGAGTTTAAAACTCAAATTGGAGACTTAAAATTGAATCTTAGATAAGCCCTAAATCCTAATTAGATTGGGTCTTCTTCTTAGGGTTTATTTAAAAAAAAAAAGCCCTAAAAGCTTTTCATCTCTCTTCTTCCCTCTCTTTCACGCTAAAGCAACCGCCGACCCCCCTCTCTCTGCAATTTCTCTCCGTTCAGCCGCCGTCTCCCACCCTCGTCTCTCTCTCACTCGCGTTGTTCTACTAGAAGCAAGACCCACGCACCAGCCTTCAATCCCACGGGCGCTCTCTCTCTCTCTCTCTCTCTCTCTCTCTCGCGCGCGTCGCCATCTCTCCCCACTGCAAGCAGTCACGTTTTAGCTCTCAGTCTCTTCCTCCGACGTCGGCCACGCGAGCAACAACAAGAACCACACGTACTTCTTATCTCTGTCTTTCGTGCGATAGGTTCGTCTTTAGGTTCATGTGACGTTGGTTCTTGCATAGCAGAAGCCGAGTCTCAAGTCTTCAGGCGCTAGAAACCCCCTACAAACGTGTTTTGCTTCCGGTTAGCTTCGATACGAGTTTTCCCAGCCTTCCAACGACATTATTTGGCATTTTCGGTAAGGTTTAGCGTATACCCATGTTTATTCAGACTCGAATTTGGTTACCCACTCTCTATAGGTGTTGGTTTCGTGTTACCCATTCCTTATCGATTTCAATTTGTAGGTTCAAGCTCTCTGGAGTGCCAATAAGCAAGCTTTTGGACTAAAAGCGGGCTTTCAACGATTACCCACATCCTAAACAACCTTGGAATTGAATGCTCGTAGGCTAGGAGGTCTGGATTAGCGTTCTTGAACTCCTTTGGTCATGGGTAGCACGTGTAAGAGTCCATTTAGACGCTGAACGGTAAATTCCAACACTCTTTATTTCCTTTATTTTGCTTGTATGTCCGTTTAGAGCTTATTTGGATAAGTTCCAGCAAGGAATATGCTATCTTTGGTGAGATCTAGTAAGTGTTGCTGCTCTCAAACTCCTTCAATCTTGTTTCAAGAATCCAAGATGAGTTCCTAATGCCCGAATGTTTTTGTCTTAGGAATTAGACTTGCTCCAAGTCGTTGAGCCAACCTTCAAGCTTGCTTTGAGTTTGTTGGGAGCTCGCCTAGATTGGTTTAGGAGCTCTTGGATTATCTTTGGAGCTTTTCATCTAGTTTAGGAGCGTTTAGAGCTTCCGGTAAGTGGAATTCTACTTGTTGAGTCTGGTTGCTTGTGTGCTCGTATGCTGTGTGTTCTATTCCTTGGTTTTATTGTATGTTGTATATTTATATGAGTGTGTATCTTGCTTTGTCATTGACAAGTTTTGAGAATCTTGAAATTGTTGTATTGAATTGTTATGTTGAATCATTCTGAGATGTTGTGACTGGAATTAGATGTGAAAAGTATGTTGTTTCATGGTGATAGTATGAAAGACATGAATTTAATGTAGCGAGCATGTTGTTTGGTTGTTACATGGACTAAAAGCATGACATGAGTTAGAAAGCATGTATGGAATATGCATTTTGGGTTGTGAGCATGTCATTGGCATAAACCATAGTCTAGAAGCATGATGAGTAGGATTCATGCATTCTAGTGAGATTGTGAGGTCAGACGACCTTGTGTGTTGAAAAGGAAAGTTAGGTGAATGCCAGGTGCCTCAGGTAAAAATGGTCGAGGGATGGTATGTCACCAATGGATTAACAGGAGCATCGGGTGCCTTGGGTAATATGGCCAAGGGGCGATGTGATGAGTCTATACACTGTGAAAGTAATTGGGTGCCTTGGGTAATATGGCCAAGGGGCGATGCACAGTTCGAGGCCTTGGGTACTGATAGCGAGCAGAAATGTCGCTATTTTAGTCCCAATTTATTAAGCTTTTATGTGTTTTAATCGTGTTTTTAATGAAAATATTTAATGAATTTTGTTATTTGGTCCTTAGGAGCAAAGTTGGTGATTTTGGGAGAAAAAGTGCCAAAAATGAAGCAAATGAAGCCCAAATCCAAGCTTGATCAAATGAGGACCCAAAGAAGACAATCATGATAAAAAAGGCCAAAAAAAGAAGTGAAGAGAAGGCCCAAAAGCAGCCCAAACCGAAGCTGAATATGCAGAAATTGGGGTCAGCGTCGAGACGCTATGCAAGGCAGCGTCGCGACGCTGCCCATTTCTTGGGCAGCAAGCCGCGTGCAGAGCAGCGTCACGACGCTGTGCAATGTAGCGTCGCGACGCTACCCCCAATCCGGGCCTATAAAAAGGCACCCTTGGGTGCCTCATTTACCATCAATCATCCAACAATTCTTTCCTTTCCTTCCTCCTTTGGCTCCTTTGGAGCCTCTCTCAAGGCTTTCTAGCCTTTTTGAGAGAATTCTTTAGTGGGAAATATTTTGGGGAGTTTTTGGGGAGCATCTTAGGAGGCTCAAGGAGTAGTCGGCGGAGCTCCAAGCATCAGCGAAGGGGGTTTTCGACGGTCAATTCCTTTCCTTTATGCTCTTCATTATGCTTTTTATTGTAAATGTTGTGGATATTTTAGCTATGTGTAGCTAAACCCCAATTTGGGGTCTTGAAATGAAATTATAGTTCAAATATTGTTGTAATTTCTTGTCTCTTGCCCATGTCCTAATTATTTGTATGGATGTGCTTAATGCTTTATTCAATCTGACCAATTGTGTAATGATTCGATTCTTAATAGAAACTCGACGGAGAGAAATTAGGATAGATCGTAATCCATGCAACTAGTTTAATTGCCCGTTGTGACACCGAGATTAGTTGATTAAACTTAGATTCCTAAAATGAATCAGAGCGTAATAATTAATGAATTTTAATAGCGCTAAGGACACTTAGGTTGTTAAAATGAATTAATTTCAATTAGGGGAAACCGACAGGAGAACCTATGTGATTAACGGAGATTCTAGGATTATAATTAGTTGGGCAATGGGATAAGATAATTATAACAATTGTTTAGCTAATAATTGATTTTCAAGACCCCTCTTCCCATTAAAAGAAAACTCTTTCTCCATATTTTATTTTGATTGATCAAATTATTTTCTTTAATTGTTTTGAATTTTAATTTCTTCTTGATTGCATGAGCTATTCCCTAAATATTATTTTACTCAACTATTTTTAGTGCTCAAGAGACTTTTTGCTTTGCTTAATTTTCGCTTCGCTTCCCTGAGGATTCGATACTCGAAATACTTTTCGTTTTATATTACTTGCGGCCCGTGCACTTTGCGGACCATCAAGTTTTGGCGCCGTTGCCGGGGAAGCTTGATTTTTAAGCAAAATTAATTTTTCTTGTCATCGAAAAGAAAGGGATAAATAGTAATTTAGGTGTAAATATTTTTTTTCATTATTTTTTGAATATTATTTTAGTCTTGTTTTTGTTTGGTTCTTTTGATTGACTAGGAGCATTGTATGCGAAGGAACGAGGTGGTTAATTTGTTTCCGCTAGATCTTGAAATTGACAGGACTCTTAGATCCATTCGAAGAGAGAAAAGATTAGCAGAAGCTATGTCCCACCAAGAGGAAGCTCCCAAGGCAATTAGAGATTTCTTACAGCCAGTTCTTCCCACCGAGAATTCTGGAATTGTCTACGCCCCAATCCAAGCTACAAATTTTGAGTTAAAAACATGATTGATTCAGATGGCGCGCGATAACTCGTTTAAGGGACATCCTTCCGAGGACCCCCACTCACATCTGCGATCATTCCTAGAAATTTGTGGGACGGTGAAGATGAACGGAGTTCCGGCAGACGCGATAAGATTGAGGCTGTTTCCATTTTCTCTATAGGATAAAGCAAAGGATTGGCTTGAATCAGTCGAGACGGGCAGCATTAGTACTTGGGACGAGCTTGCCTAGGCTTTTCTGACGAAATTTTTCCCACCTGCCAAGACTACCAAACTCCAGATTGAAATCGAAACGTTTAGGCAGCTTGACGAGGAGCAGTTGTACGAAGCGTGGGAGAGACACAAAGAAATGCTTAGGCGGTGCCCCCAACACGGATATCCTGATTGGCTTCAAGTACAGTTATTTTACAATGGATTGAATCCCTCCACAAAGACAGTCCTAGACACATCAGCAGGAGGAAGTTTTCTTTCAAAAACAGTGACAAAAGCCAAAGATCTGCTTGAGGAAATGGCAGCAACCAGTTATCAATGGCCGACCGAGAGGGGAACAATTACAAAGAAGGCTGGATTATATGAATTGGATGAGTCAAGTTCACTGAAGGCACAGCTGGCATCTCTGACCAATGCGCTAAACAAGTTGACTTCATCTGAGGTGGTCAAGTCCATTTCCACCTTAGCTGAAGGTCATTCAAAGAAGGAAGGTCAAGATGTGGAAGAAGTCCAGTACATAGGAAATAGACCATATGCTCAAGGAGTACCGAACTTCTACCACCCTAGTCTACGCAATCACGAGAACTTCTCATATTCAAATACGAAGAATGTTTTGCAGTCGCCCCCAGGTTTTGCATCATCTAGTGCGCCTGAAAAGAAAAATAACCTGGAGGAGATGGTGGCTTTATTTATTAAAGAGCAAAGAGTACTGATAACTGCCCAAAAGGTAGTTATTTAGGCCTCATTTATATAAGGATTTGCGTATCTTTAATGCTTAATAGGGTTGGTTTTAGAGAGACATTACATGATTTAACCCATTTGGAAGAATGGAAGCTTTGGAAATCACTTTGTGCAGATTATGCTGCTGAGCGACTGGAGGGAGCAAATTCTATGCTGCAGCAAAACTGGGAACAGAAACTGCCACATCACAACTCGTTAGCCAACTTCATGAACCGACTTCTGTTGAGTTATTTTCGTGATAAAGGATCAAGGAGAGCCTTACACGTGTCCTAGTTGACCTAATTCAAGCCTCCCATCCTTCTATAAAAGGAAGTAGCCGTCAAAGTCAAAATCATTCCATGTTTTTCCTTGGAAGCCGAATAGTATAGGGAGATTGAAGATCACCAAGAACACCATCATCCGCAAGCTGATTAGGGAGTTTACTTTCTTTATTAACTTGTGGTTATGGACATGCATACTCAGATTGTAATTCGTATTCCTATGCCTATTATGAACTAAGTAGCTTAGGGTGTTGGTTAGGAATAATGTGATTACTGTGCTTCATCTCTAGTAATGAATTGACTATCGCATTTTGGTTAATTGTTGTGCTTATTCTTATTTTATGCCCGCCTGGCCAGCCGGTGTGAATAACTCTCTCTAGTTTCAGGGATGATTTAGAGAGTGTGTGGCAATTATCCACACTACGATCATTGTGTATTGGTGAACGCCAGTGACTGAGCTAGGGATAGCCAGTTGCCTAGTGCTTGATCGGTCGCACTTCATTGGGTTTGAAACATATCCCAAAAGAACCGGAGTTCCGGGAGGAATCCGCTAATAATACTGCGAGAAATGCATGATCAATAATATTGCTAGAGCATATCTTAGAACAATCACTAAAGCCTAACCAGCGCCTGTCTTTAACTGTCTATTTATTTGTTTACTCGTTGTTCTATCATTTACTTTGCTTCAGCATAACTCTTATAAAACCCAACATTTTTATTATCTTCGAAACCATTAGGAAGTTACACAAAATAGATAAAGTGGAAGCTCATTCAGACCTTGGATTGATAATATTACTTGCTGCAGACTGTGTATACTTGCACAGGATTTTTGAGTCAATTTATCTTATATTTTTAACCACTCCAGAATTACAACAAGTTTTTGGCGCCGTTGCCGGGGATGTGAATAAGTTTTTATCTGATCTGTTTTGTGTATGTGTTTTAGTGGTTTGGTGCTAGAACTTTTTGATTGTTTCTTTTGTTTTTGCAGGTGTGATTTTGGTGCATGAGCGATCCGCCTGGGGTACGGTTTGAGCTTGATCCAGAAATTGAAAGGACATTTAGGAGCAGAAGGAGGGAGCAGCGCAAAAACCAGATGGAGAACGCCCCGCAACTTCCGCAGGTTCCTGAAGGTCCAGCAGCAGTGAACCCCCAGCAGAATCTGTTGCTGCAGCAAAACCCACTGTTTGAGCAAAATGAGCAGCGAAATAATCAGGCTGAGAATCCTATCTTGATAGCGAATGATAGGACCAGAGCCATTCAAGCGTATGCTGTCCCGATGTTTAATGAGTTGAATCCAGGGATTGCACGTCCCCAAATCCAAGCGGCGAATTTTGAAATGAAACCGGTAATGTTTCAGATGTTGCAAACCATGGGGCAATTCCATGGTTTGTCATCTGAAGACCCTCATTTACATCTTAAGTCTTTCTTAGGAGTTAGTGATTCTTTTGTAATTCAAGGAGTGCCTAGAGATGCTCTTAGATTAACTTTGTTCCCGTATTCTCTTAGAGATGGAGCAAAGTCATGGTTAAACTCTTTTGCTCCAGGATCAATTAGGACGTGGGATGAGTTAGCTGAAATTTTTTGAGTAAATATTTCCCACCTAATAGAAAGGCTAAATTAAGGAGTGAAATAGTAGGGTTTAGGCAACTTGAGGATGAGACTTTTAGTGAGGCTTGGGAGAGGTTTAAGGAGCTTTTACGGAAGTGTCCCCACCATGGGTTACCTCATTGTATTCAAATGGAAACATTTTATAATGGTTTAAATGGAGTAACCCAAGGTATGGTCGATACTTCGGCTGGAGGGGCCCTTTTGGCAAAAACTTTTGATGAAGCCTATGAAATTTTAGAACGAATATCTATTAATAGTTGTCAATGGTCGGATGTTAGAGGCACAAATAAAAAGGTTAAGAATGTATTAGAGGTTGATGGTGTGTCCACCATTAGGGCTGATCTTGCTATGATTGCTAACGCTCTTAAGAATGTGACAGTGATTAGTCATCAGCAACCACCGGCTATGGAGCCTGCAGCAGTGGTGAACCAAGTCACGGACGAAGCATGTGTCTATTGCGGTGAAGACCACAACTACGAGTTTTGCCCCAACAATCCAGCGTCTGTGTTTTTTGTAGGTAATCAGAGGAACAACCCTTATTCTAACTTCTATAATCCAAGTTGGCGCAACCACCCTAACTTCTCATGGGGAGGTCAAGGAAATAACGTACAAGCGCAACAGAAGATGAACCAGCCGGGATTTGCTAAAACGCAGGTAATGCCCCAGCAAAATAAGTCAGCTTTGCCCCAGCAAAATTCGGGAAATTCTCTCGAGGCAATGATGAAAGAATTTATGGCGCGTACAGACGCTGCAATTCAAAGTAATCAAGCTTCGATGAGGGCCCTGGAATTGCAAGTGGGTTAGCTAGCTAATGAGCTCAAGGTGAGGCCTCAAGGGAAACTTCCATCAGATACTGAACACCCTCGAAGGGAAGGTAAGGAGCAGGTAAAGGCAGTAACTCTTAGGAGTGGTAAGCCATTAGAAGAGTCTAGAAAGACCCAGGACTTAAATAGTAATAGTGCTAATAATGTTGTTATTGAGAAAGAGTTGGAGTCTGGTCAGGGTGCTGGAGGCAGCAAAGAGAATGCTGGAGCATCTGGTTCTGTGCCAGATGTAGAACCACCATATGTGCCGCCCTCACCTTATGTACCACCTCTACCTTTTCCACAAAGGCAAAAACCTAAGAATCAGGATGGTCAATTTAAAAAGTTTTTAGAGATTCTTAAGCAGTTGCATATAAATATCCCTTTAGTAGAAGCTATAGAGCAAATGCCTAATTATGCCAAATTTCTTAAGGATATTTTGACTAAAAAGAAAAGGTTAGGTGAGTTTGAAACTGTATCTCTTACTGAGGAGTGTAGTGCTATTCTTAAGAATGGTCTACCCCCCAAGGCTAAGGATCCAGGGTCATTTACTATACCTGTGTCTATAGGTGGAAAGGAATTAGGTAGAGCACTCTGTGACTTAGGTGCAAGCATTAACCTTATGCCTCTTTCGGTCTATCGAAAGTTAGGTATTGGTGAAGCTAGGCCTACCACAGTCACACTCCAACTAGCTGATAGGTCTATCACATATCCAGAGGGTAAAATCGAGGATGTCTTAGTAAAAGTTGATAAATTCATATTTCCTGTTGATTTTATTATTTTAGACTATGAGGCTGATAAAGATGTCCCAATTATTCTAGGTCGTCCATTTTTGGCTACTGGTAGGGCGTTAATAGATGTTCAAAAAGGAGAATTAACAATGAGAGTCTGTAATGAGGAAGTAAAATTTAATGTCTTTAAAGCCATGAAATATCCAGACGAGATGGAGGATTGCTCCTTCATCAGGATTCTGGAGAGCACAGTTATTGAGACAGCAATACAGGATTCGGCTGATAAGCATTCGGAAAAGCATGGAGAGGTTAGTGTAGAAGATTTTGAATTTCGTTCTTTAGAAAGAAAAAATGAAAAAGAATTGTTTAGGTGTGAGGATGTTTTTGAGTCTTTGGATTTAGATCAAAGAAAGGCTCCCCCAATAAAGCCATCCCTAATTGAGGCACCTACTTTAGATTTGAAACCTTTACCAGATCATCTAAAGTATGTGTATCTTGGGGAAAGTGAGACATTGCCCATTATTGTTGCATCAGATTTAATGCTGGAGCATGAGGAGGCCTTAATAAAATTGCTGCAGCAATACCGCAAAGCTATAGGTTGGACATTGGCTGATATTCAGGGAATTAGCCCATCTTTTTGTATGCACAAAATCACTCTAGAGGAGGGATCCTTTAGGAGTATTGAGCAACAAAGAAGGCTTAACCTTGCAATGAAAGAGGTTGTTAAAAAGGAGGTAATTAAATGGTTGGATGCTGGGATCATCTATCCAATTGCCGATAGCAATTGGGTAAGCCATGTCCAATGTGTTCCTAAGAAAGGAGGTGTCACTGTGGTGAGCAATAAAGATAATGAGTTGATCCCCACAAGGACAGTAACTGGCTGGAGGGTTTGTATGGATTACAGAAGGCTTAATAAAGCCACCCGAAAGGATCATTTCCCTCTACCATTTATCGACCAGATGTTGGATCGATTGGCTGGTCAAGCCTACTACTGTTTCTTGGATGGTTATTCTGGGTATAACCAGATTACTATTACTCCTGAAGATCAGGAAAAAACCACTTTCACCTGCCCTTATGGGACGTTTGCTTTCAGGCGAATGCCTTTTGGCCTTTGCAATGCTCCAGCAACATTTCAGCGGTGTATGTTAGCAATTTTTTCTGATATGATTGAGTCCACTGTTGAGGTATTTATGGACGATTTTTCAGTTTTTGGAGGGTCTTTTCAGAGTTGTTTAGATAATTTAGGAAAGGTGTTAAAAAGATGTGAGGATACCCATCTAGTTCTTAATTGGGAGAAGTGCCACTTCATGGTGAAGGAGGGCATAGTGTTAGGTCATAGGATTTCTAAGAATGGTCTAGAAGTTGATAGAGCAAAAGTTGAGGTTATTGAAAGACTAGAGCCACCGAGTTCAGTGAAGGGAATTCGGAGTTTTTTAGGACATGCTGGATTTTATAGGAGGTTCATAAAGGATTTTTCCAAAATCAGCAAACCTCTTTGTAACTTATTGTGCACTGATCATGTTTTTGACTTTAATGCAGAATGTAGGAAGGCTTTTGAAACATTCTCAGCACCCATTCTCTACGAATTTGCCATTCGAGGTAATGTGTGACGCGAGTGATGCTGCAGTAGGTGCAATGCTGGGGCAAAAGCAGGGCAAATTTATTCATCCTATATATTATGCAAGCAAGGTTTTAAATGAGGCACAGGTCAACTACACAACTACTGAAAAGGAGTTGTTAGCTGTTGTGTTTGCTTTTGAGAAATTCCGGCCATATTTGGTTGGATCCAAAGTCACGGTGTTCACGGATCATGCAACAATAAGGTATTTAATGTCAAAGAAAGATGCAAAGCCTAGACTAATTCGTTGGATTTTACTATTACAGGAATTTGACTTGGAGATAAAGGACAAGAAGGGATCAGAGAATGTCATTGCAGATCACTTGTCTCGTCTTGATCCATCATCATCTTTGCTGGAGCAATCTGCCATTTCCGATTCTTTTCCAGATGAACAGCTTTTTGCTGTTCAGGTAAAGGTAGTCAAGGATGCCCCTTGGTATGCTGATATTGCCAACTTTTTGGTAAAGGGAGTCACTCCTATTGACATGGATTGGAGGCAGAAGAAAAAATTTAAGCATGATGCGAAAATTTTCTTTTGGGATGAGCCATTTATGTATAAGCAATGCTCTGATGGTATTATTCGTAGGTGTGTTTCAGGTGCTGAAGCAAAGGAAATCCTAGAGCAATGTCACTCTTCGCCGTATGGAGGTCATTTCAGCGGTCAAAGGACAGCTATGAGGATTTTGCATTGCGGATTCTTCTGGCCTACCTTGTTTAAGGATGCCCACTGGTTCTACAAGCAATGTGACGCTTGTCAAAGGAGAGGAAACTTGGGGCCTAGAGATGAAATGCCTCTTACTTACATTTTAGAAGTTGAACTATTCGATGTATGAGGTATTGACTTTATGGGGCCATTTCCCCCTTCTAATGACAATGTTTTTATCTTATTGGCAGTTGATTATGTGTCCAAGTGGGTGGAGGCCATCGCATGCCATCAGAGTGATGCCAAGACAGTAGCAAGGTTTCTTCAATCGCACATCTTTGCGTGGTTTGGGACACCTATGGCTCTAATAAGTGATGAGGGTACACATTTTTTTAATAATATCTTAACTAAGCTTTTAGCTAAGTATGAGATTAAGCATAGGATAGCTACCCCTTATCACGCACAAGCAAATGGTCAAGCTGAAATTAGTAATAGGGAAATAAAAGTTATTTTAGAGAAAGTAGTCCATCCATCTCGAAAGGATTGGTCCTTTAGGTTGGATGAGGCTCTTTGGGCTTATAGGACAACTTATAAGACTCCTCTAGGTATGTCTCCCTATAGGTTAGTATATGGGAAAGCTTGCCATTTACCATTGGAGCTAGAGAATAAGACGTTTTGGGCTTTGAAAAAGTTAAATTTTGATCTGAGTCGTGCAGGAGCAATAAGAATGCTGCAGCTTAATGAGTTAGAGGAATTTCGCCAATTTTCTTATGAGAATGCGAGAATGTATAAAGAAAAGACTAAGCTGTGGCATGAATAAAAAAATAAAATCTAAGGAGTTTGTCAAGGGTCAAAAAGTTTTGCTTTATAATTCTAGATTAAAATTATTTCCTGGAAAATTAAAATCTAGATGGTCAGGACCATTTATTGTGATTGAAGTTTTCCCCATGGAGCAATTACTTTGCAGGATGAAAAAGATGGGAGATTGTTCAAGGTGAATGGGCAGCGTGTGAAGCATTATTGGGGTGAGGAGTTTCAGTCGAAATATCCTTCCCTAAGGTTGGTTGATGATTGAGAGAGCAGGACTTTTGCGGGAGCATTTCACAGAGCAAAATTTTGAGCTCACAGACTTTGTATTGATTTTAAGTTTTTCTGATTTGTTTTTAATTCCGATTAGGTTAGGTTTGATTTTTGCATAGTTTGTTAGATCTCAGTATTTTTATTATTTTAGATTTTATTTCGTTTTGATTTGATTTTATTTTCGGGTTATTTATTTAAATTATCTTGCAATTATCTTTTAATTAGTTAAATTTTATTAGATTTTATCTAGATTTTATTTATTTGAATTCTAGTTTTAATTAATAGAGATTTTTTCTAATTTATTCAGCTTCTTTTGAAAATAAAAGATTGGGATGATTGGTTAAAATTTAATTTAATTTAAAAAAAAAATCTTTGATTTTTCTTTTGAAATTCGAATTCCGTATCTAAGATTCTTCAGGTTCAGCAGATTGTTGCGGCAAAGATATGGTTGGAGCAAAATGTTTCGAATTAAAAGGGTTTCTGTTGGAATTTATTATTTTTACCGTTGGATTTGGCTTTGAATTCTTGCAGGTAAATGTGCGTGCATCATCTGAGGAGGCCACGTGTCACAGAGCAATTATCCGAAGGCTTCAATGATGACAGTACATCAATTTTACCATGGGCGTTGGTAATTTTTTAATCCGCAATTTTACCGTTGGTAATTTTTGAATTTCAGGTTTGCATTTTTAAATTACAACGGTAATATTAGTTATGGCAGGGCAAATCTTTTCGGTTAGGATTCTTGTTTGCTGCAGCCCTATTTATTCGCAATCTCTGGTAAGCACGTTTCACTTCGTCTTCTTGATCAAATCTTTGTGCGTGTATTATTCTTTCTTTCTTTGCATTCTCTGTCAAAACCCTATTACACCTTCAATGGCTAAAACAAGAGCTCGAAAAGAGAGGGAGAGTGAGGAAGAAGAGATACCCGTAACCCCCGAAGTTCAGAAAGTAAAAACCAAGAAGAGAAGGACACCAGAGGAGAAAGAAGCAAAAAGAAGAAAACGACAACAGAGAGTTGAAGAACAAGAAAAAGCGAGAGAGGATGAGGTTGTTGCAGAAGAAGAAGGAGACCCAAAAGAATCTGACAGACAGAATCAAGAAGAGGATGAAAAGGAAATTGCGACTACAGAAGAAGCTCGAGAGGATATTCAGGAGAAGCAGAGTGAGGATGTGCAGACGGAGGCTGTAGAGGAAGAAGGCAGAGAGCCAGTTCAGGAGGCTCGTGTGGAGGTTATCATACCTGAACCTCCGAAACGTCGCCGCATTAAGCGGAAGGCTGGGCGCATTCCAGTGATCAGGACTGATACCCCATCGCCTCCATCATCAGATTCCGAGAGAGACAAGGCAGAGCGAGAGGAACGAGAGAGAAAAGAAGCTGAAGAAAGAAGGTGAGAAGAAGCAGAGAAACAGGTGGAGGAGGAACAGTTGCTGAAGCGGAGAGAAGAAAAGGGCAAATATATTGCTGAAGCATCGGAGGAACACGATGAAATAGCAGAGCGACAGGTGCCACACGATCGCTTTGTCAATAATTTTGCTAGAGCGAAATACGCTGAGCTCCTGAAAAGGGATTTTCTGTTCGAAAGAGGTTTCAGCGGTGATCTCCCGCTATTTCTGAGGACCGGTATAGCTGACCACGGCTGGGAGCTGTTTTGTGCTAAGCCAGAGGCTGTGAACGCACAGGTGGTGCGTGAATTCTATGCCAACATTGATAAAGAAGAGGGTTTCCTGGTAATTGTCAGAGGAGTCGAGATAGATTGGAGTCCAAGTGCGATCAACGCACTGTACCATCTTCAAAACTTCCCCCATGCGGCATTCAATGAGATGGCAGTCGCGCCATCTAAGGAACAATTAAGTAATGCTGTGAGGGAGGTAGGAATCGAGGGGGCACAGTGGCAATTATCTAAGACTCAGAAAAGGACATTCCAATCGGCTTATTTGAAAAAGGAAGCGAACACGTGGATGGGTTTCATCAGGCAGAGGTTGCTTCCGACAACGCACGACTCGACAGTATCCAAGGAATGAATTCTTTTGGCTTTTGCTATCTTAAGGTCTCTCAGTATTGACGTAGGAAAAATTATTTGTAATGAAATTGCTTGCTGCTGGAAGAAAAAGGTTGGGAAACTATTCTTTCCGAACACAATCACGATGCTGTGCAGAAGAGCAGGGGTTCCGGTGGATGAGGGAGATGTGATCCTGTTTGATAAGGGGATCATAGACACGCCCAATTTGGCACTGCTCCAGCGCATGCAGGAGGTGCGTCAAGGTGGGCTTATACATGGCATCAACTAGATTCTAGAACAACTGGCACTTTCGGCCAGTATGCAGGAGTTTGCTGAAAGGCAAACTTTAACCTTCTGGAACTAAGTTAAGAATCGGGATGCCAGCTTAAAAAGGGCACTGCAAGAGAATTTTTCCAAGCCGTATCCAGCCCTTCCTGCATTCCCTGAGGATCTGTTGAACCCCTGGATTCCGCCCCCACCGGTTGAAAGAGAAGAAGAGAATGATGATGAAGAGCAGGGTCGGGAAGATTGATGGATGAAATGATCTTCGGCGAGCATTATTTTTGTTCTTATCATTTTGTTTGCTCGCGCATGTCTGACCCCGTTTACTAAATATGTTTGCTTGTTCCTTTTTAATTTTTCTGCTTAAAAAATATATCTCTGCTATGTAATTTCTTTTCTTATGTTTTTAAATGAAATTTCTAGATGTTTCTATCCCATGAGCACTGAGTAACTCTAACTTAACTAATTTTCTTCTGAATTTTTGAAGCTTGGACTGATTACGCTTAGTTAGATCAAGGTATTCTGATCTCCAGAAACCTTTTGCTTGAGCAATTCTTCTAGCCTGGACTGTTGCTGCGGCGAAGAAGATTTTGACGGTAGTATTGACTTATATGATCCACTTTAAGCTTAATCCTAGTCCCATGTTTAGTTTAAAAATTCAGTTAGAAAAATTTAAGTTTGGGGGTATAATTGCTTAATTAATGATTCATTGGGGACAATGAATAATTCAAGTTTGGGGGACTTTTTGCTACTCCAATTATTTTGCTCGAGCATTCCTCTCCTTCAAATTAAAATTTGCTAGGTTATTGAGTAACCGGGGATATTTGTGATACCCACAGTTTGTCTTTGCGTCAAAAGATGACCTAGGAAATGTGAAAAAATGGAAAATATGAGAAAAATTATTATTTGCGGAAAATAATTATTTGTTGAAGATTTTGCTGAAAAAATTGATGGAGCAAAAGTTTTGAAGGATGAATGATGATCCAGCAGTTTTTCTGTCTCCCAGAACTTAGGTGAGCTTCATCACAAAATGTCGCCATTCTGAGGGGCAAGAGATGGAATAACTAAGGATTTTTGAGCTTTATAATGAGTATTGAGCCTAGTTGGTGATGAGCTTGAGGCAAGGGTATACTGCACCATAAAGTGGGTCATCCCGTGCTTAAGAGCTTATGACTGTAAGGCTGCTTTAAGTCTGATAAATAATGAAATAAACCCCTTTAAAAATATGTTTTGAAATGTCTGATAAAAGAGCTAAGCTGTGGAGAGTTCTTAGAATTGAGTTGAAAGTGGTGATTATTTGTCCCTGCTGAAGGAATCATTTTGCTGCAGCAGAGCTTGGTTTTGCAGAGTGCTCAGGTAAAGGTTAAAAGGTAGTGTTGGACTGTCTGGTTTGATTAAGCTAATTCTTTGTCTAATGTTTTGAAATTCTTAAAGGAAGGTTGGTTATTATTGCTCGGGACGCGCAATAGTTCAAGTTTGGGGGTATGATAACTGCCCAAAAGGTAGTTATTTAGGCCTTATTTATATAAGGATTTGCGTATCTTTAATGCTTAATAGGGTTGGTTTTAGAGAGACATTACATGATTTAACCCATTTGGAAGAATGGAAGCTTTGGAAATCACTTTGTGCAGATTATGCTGCTGAGCGACTGGAGGGAGCAAATTCTATGCTGCAGCAAAACTGGGAACAGAAACTGCCACATCACAGCTCGTTAGCCAACTTCATGAACCGACTTCTGTTGAGTTATTTTCGTGATAAAGGATCAAGGAGAGCCTTACACGTGTCCTAGTTGACCTAATTCAAGCCTCCCATCCTTCTATAAAAGGAAGTAGCCGTCAAAGTCAAAATCATTCCATGTTTTTCCTTGGAAGCCGAATAGTATAGGGAGATTGAAGATCACCAAGAACACCATCATCCGCAAGCTGATTAGGGAGTTTATTTTCTTTATTAACTTGTGGTTATGGACATGCATACTCAGATTGTAATTCGTATTCCTATGCCTATTATGAACTAAGTAGCTTAGGGTGTTGGTTAGGAATAATGTGATTACTGTGCTTCATCTCTAGTAATGAATTGACTATCGCATTTTGGTTAATTGTTGTGCTTATTCTTATTTTATGCCCGCCTGGCCAGCTGGTGTGAATAGCTCTCTCTAGTTTCAGGGATGATTTAAAGAGTGTGTGGCAATTATCCACACTATGATCATTGTGTATTGGTGAACGCCAGTGACTGAGCTAGGGATAGCCAGTTGCCTAGTGCTTGATCGGTCGCACTTCATTGGGTTTGAAACATATCCCAAAAGAATCGGAGTTCCGGGAGGAATCCGCTAATAATACTGCGAGAAATGCATGATCAATAATATTGCTAGAGCATATCTTAGAACAATCACTAAAGCCTAACCAGCGCCTATCTTTAATTTGTCTATTTATTTGTTTACTCGTTGTTCTATCATTTACTTTGCTTCGGCATAACTCTTATAAAACCCAACATTTTTATTATCTTCGAAACCATTAGGAAGTTACACAAAATAGATAAAGTGGAAGCTCATTCAGACCTTGGATTGATAATATTACTTGCTGCAGACTGTGTATACTTGCACAGGATTTTGGAGTCAAATTATCTTATATTTTTAACCACTCCAGAATTACAACAAGTACTGAACGTAAAACTTCAGACGACAGTAGATAACCACGACGCAGCCCTAAGGAACATGGAAGTTCAAATAGGAAAGATCGCTACAACAGTGAACACCCTTCAAAAGGGAAAATTTTCAAGTGATACTGAGCCTAACCCGAAAGAGCAGTGTAAGATGGTGGCTCTGAGAAGTGGCAGAAGACTGGAGAACAGTTCAGAAAAGAAGAAGGAAGAAGAAAGGAGAAGGGATGAAGATGAAAGGACTGAGGCACAAAAAGCCTCCTCTGAAAGGTTCCAACATCCTCCCAACTCTATTGATTTAAAATGTGATTTTTCTAACAATTTTGCAGGTAGAAAAGAAGATGAAAGGTAGGATGACAAAAAGAAACTGACTGAGGAAGAAGTGGTTCCATGCAACCACCATGACAGAGGTTC
The DNA here is from genome assembly GCA_036850905.1 of Luffa acutangula. Classification (NCBI taxonomy): domain Eukaryota; kingdom Viridiplantae; phylum Streptophyta; class Magnoliopsida; order Cucurbitales; family Cucurbitaceae; genus Luffa; species Luffa acutangula. The sequence continues at coordinate 29,648,949 of CM072090.1, read as the reverse complement.
GCAAATTAGCCCACCCAAGCGGAGGGGCGAATGTCCAACCTTTGATTTCAGGGAGTTACCTTTTCCTCAAAGATTTAAAGATGTCAAATTAGATGAACAATTTCAAAAGTTTCTAGAAATGTTTAAAAAGTTGTCTGTGAATATTCCATTGGTAGAAGCCTTGTATTATTGCCGAATTATGGGAAATTCATGAAGGAAATGCTTTCTAGAAAGAAAAGTCTGAAAAAAGAATTTTAAATTATCTGAGAGTAGCAGTACCATTGTTTCTGGTAGGATACCTTTTAAACAGAAAGACCCATGGAGTTTTACTGTTCCCTGCACAATAGGAGAAGTATCCTTCGATAGGGCCTTATGTGATTTAGGAGCAAGTATAAATTTGATGCCCTACTCTATTTACAGGAAGATTGGTTTAACATGTATGACAGACACCGACGTCACTCTCCAGCTTGCTGACAGATTGATTACCCACCCGATGGGTGTTGTGGAGGACGTGTTGGTGAAAGTCAACAAATTTATCTTCCCCGTAGATTTTATGGTACTGGACATGAAGGAGGACAAAGAAGTACCAATTATTTTAGGCAGATCTTTCCTAGCCACTGGTAAGGCTGAGATTAGCGTGCACACAGGTAAACTTACCTTGAATATTGATGATGAAAAAGTCGTGTTCAGTATTTTTGGCCAGGATGAATCTATTTGTAGTTTGCATACATGTTTTTCTGTTGGTCCTGAATACTTGACTGATGACGATGAAAAGGTAGACTATAATCTTGGCCTAGGCTTAGGAGAAATGCTTATGGATAATGAGGATTTTGATCATGATGCATATTTAGATAATCCTCTGTTTGAGAATGATTTAGAACCGCCTGACTTTGTGAATGAATTAGACTTGCCTGCTGGTGAAAATGAAAGATCTGCAGTTGATGATTTACCTTCCTTTGAAAATGAATTAAATTTGCCTGAAATGGATAATTTTGATGATGATATTGAATTGCCTGACTTTGAGGATGAGCATGAAATGCATAAGAAAGATTGCTTGATGGATAATTCTGAGTGTAATCGTGATTACACTGAATCTATTGAGTCTGATCTTGACATTCCTGATTGCATGAACCCTGACAATGTGAATACCTTTGATTCGTGTCCTGATGATGTATATAGCATAGAATCTGACCCAGAGGAGCTCGAATCTGTGCATAGTATAGAATCTGATCCTGAAATTCTTGAATTCTTTAATTCTTCTGATGATGAGTCATATGATAGCTTAGTTGAATCGTTTTTTAATACTAAGTCCGAGGAATCTTCTGAGCGTGCATATATTTTTTCTGATGAATGGACTGACATGATTGATAGGCCATCTTTAGATCCTAGACCGGTAGATATCATAACGCTTGATGACTCTGTTAACAATTGTTTTGTGAATAGAGATTTAGAAAAGAGATTTGATGCAGCTGATTATTTTCTGAAATGTTATTATGATAATCTCTTTAGTGAGGATGGACCAGGGGAAAGTTTTTTTTTTCTCCCTTGTTTGTAGTATGCAATTCGGTGCGTGATTTCTTGCAGGGCCCGGAGGATGATGAAAATTTTTATTTTGAGCCTCCGTAAGCGTGCCGAGCCTAGTCTAGCTAAAGACGTTAAAGAAAGCGCTGCTTGGGAGGCAACCCAAGGATTAAAGTTTAGATAGTTGTTTTTGCGGTAAATAATTTTCTTTGCTTCGTGATCCAATATTGTTTTGCAGGATCACCTTAGCAAATCCCAAAATTCCAAATTTCCCATTTTTTTTGATCCAAAGGAAGAGGATGAAGCGCTCCTAGCTGGGGAGACTTAAATATTATGGAATTGCGTGGCTAGAGCTTTCGTTTGGGAAGAATGAACTCAATGAATCTTTGAGGATAAGTTGGTCTTGTATTAATTCTTTTGTACTAGTGTATGATACACTTCTTTGTATTGTTCAAACTATGAGAAATTCTTTTGTAATTATTTTAGATTGGGAGACTATTTTTTTGTAGGTTTGCTTTGTTTTTTTTAGGGGGGCCCTTGTCCCCTACCCATAGTTTTTTTTTTCAAAAAAATTATTTTTTTTTTAAAACAAGAAACATTTTTCATTGATGAAATCAAAAAAGACTAATGCTCAAAGGATACAAACTCAACAAGGTGGAAATAAAAGAGAAACAATAAAAAGCATAAGGTTGTTTCTTGGTATGATCCTTTCTCAATATATATCACTTTCCATGGGGTATTTGACTAGAAAGAAATGATCGTATCTTTAGAGGGAATAAGAGATCAGTGTTTCTTTTATTGATTTAATTTATGGAAAAAATAATTTTAAAAGCAAACATCAATGAAACAAACATGAGTTTTTTTATATTATTACCAAAACACATTTCAAAACCATCGAAACAAACATGGCCTTATTGGAGAACAAACATCAATAAGCAATCTAAACTTCTTTTTTACCATTAAGTAAGAAATGACTATTATTAAACTAAAAGAAGTCATAAGAAAAATAAGGTTTCCACCCACCTCAAGCCAAAAAGATATCACAAAGATTTTCTCGTCGGCAACAACTATGTAGAACAATCACAAAAATGCTCATCTAAAGGCACTTCAAGAGGAGGCAACTAGACAAATCCATAAAAACATATCCATCCCCTCTAATGCCCTCAAATATTATCCCATTCATTATCAGTCTAAATTTAAAAAATGGATACAAGATTTAAAGAGATATTTGACCATAGCTTTTTCCAGAAGAAAAGAAAACTACATATATGTTCCACAAGCTCTTCAGATTCCTAGGGATAAAGAAGAGCATCATAGGATTGATCACAAATAACATTTCCCTTCATTCAATTTACACCTATATTGCAATGACATATATCTAGAATTGTTGAGTAGCAAGAAAAAACTTTACATGATAGAAACTTTTCAAAGAAAACGTACCTTCATTTGAATCATAAGAAGCTACTTCTCGATAATTCCAATTTTTAACAGTACTATTTCGTGAGATGCTAGCTTCTTTTCCAGAGTCAATGATCCCAGATGATTCAAGTGCTTCCTCCTCCTCCATTGATGAAACAAAAGAAACAACACTTTGCTTTGTGACACGTGGCTCCATCAGATGGCTTATGCACTTAACCTGTCCACAGAAAATTCAAAATCCAAATGGTAAAAGTAATTAATTCACAACAAACCCTTTCTATTCAGACGAAAGATTTGCTTCGGCCATAACATTGTCGTAACAAACTTCTGAGCAAAACAAATCTTAGATACAGAAGAATTCAAATTAAAAATAAAATCAAATCAAGAAATTTGAATTAACCGCTCAAATCAAATCTCCCTTTTTTTAAATTTTATTTTTATTCAGAATCGAATAAATCAGGGGAAATTTTATTAAAACCCTAATCTAAACAGAAATTTAAATAACCAAAAATAAAATCTAATCTAAACTAATCAGATTAATTAAAAAGAATAACTCAGTTAAATAAATAAATAAACCGAAAATAAAATCTACAAAAATAAAACCAAAATCAAATAAAATTCAAACTTACCGAATCTGATTTAAAACAATTAAATTCAAAACCAAATCTAATTAAAATACTCCAAATTACACTAAATCAGCGAGGAATAAAATCAAAACAAACACTGGGAGCTCAAAATATTGCTCTGTGAAATGCTCCCGCAAAAATCTTGCTCTGTCATTCATCAACGAGCTTTAGGGAAGGATATTTCGTCTGAAACTCCTCTTCCCAATAATGCTTGACACGCTGTCCATTCACCTTGAACACTCTCCCATCTTTTTCATCCTGCAAAGTAATTGCTCCATGGGGGAAAACTTCAATCACAATAAATGGCCCTGACCATTTAGATTTTAGTTTCCCAAGAAATAATTTTAATCTAGAATTATAAAGCAATACTCTCTGACCTTTGACAAACTCTTTAGGTTTAATTTTCTTGTCATGCCACAACTTAGTCTTTTCTTTATACATTTTCGAATTTTCATAAGAAAATTGGCGAAATTCCTCTAATTCATTAAGCTGCAACATTCTTATTGCCCCTGCACAACTCAGATCAAAATTTAATTTTTTCAAAGCCCAAAATGTTTTATGCTCAAGCTCTAATGGTAAATGACAAGTTTTCCCATATACTAACCTATAGGGAGACATACCTGAGGAGTCTTATAGGCTGTCCTATAAGCCCAAAGAGCCTCATTGATAAGTCCAATTTATTATACACTTAGAATCTCCCAATTTGCTTATCTTAGTTGAGTTCCTTGCGAAAATGCTTTAAAACGAGTATAATATGTCTATAGGTCCTCATCGGAGCTTTGGAAGCAATTCGGGGCTTAAACGAGCGAAACCGAAGTGTAAAATGACAATTCTGCCCCTGGAGCCTCATCAGCGTCGAGACGCTCGTCATACAGAGTCGAGACGCTTGCTCAATAGCGTCGCGACGCTAGGGCAATATGAGAAATATTTTCCAAAATTGAAGGGACAACGTCGAGACGCTTGTTGCATAGCGTCGCGACTCTAGGCAGTTTTCTAGAATTGAAATTTTCCAAATTTGGCTGAAATTTTCCATGTTTGAAGACCCAATTCAGCACCATTCTACCACGAATTGAAGGCCAAGAATCCCTATAAATAGAGGCCTTTGGTGTAGGTTTAGAATCATCCCTCAATACACAATTCACTACAACATTGTAGTCCATCTCTCTCCCCCTTTCCACCATTCTTCTTAGTTTTTCATGCTTTCCTTTATGTATCAAGCTTGTTCTTGCTCCATAAGAGGCTAGATTCTTCATTCATGTAATCGGGAAGTCAAGAGTAAGTTCATATTCTATTAATGAAATTTCTTGTTTGAATTATCAAAGCATGTTTATGTGATTTTAGTTCTTTTTCTATAAATTTAGTTTGTGGTAGGAAAGATTGACAACCTTGACCGCGCCCTCTTTAAATTTACTTGCTAATTCTTAGTAGCATATAGGTTAACGTTATGTCCATACGCATGCGTCCCTAGAACTACATGATTTAATCAATTGTAATTGTGGTTTGTTGCATGCCCGTTGCTTGTGAATTAATTCGGCTAGATCCCAATGCGATTTAGATTAGTTAACTGAATAATTAATTGGTTTAAATTAGAATCAAACTTAGCGTTTGCATGTTTGTGATAGTGGATCATGATTCTCGGTTTGTTGTCGGAATACGCCAGGCTTAAACTTGTTTTGACTTATTAGTGAAATTGATGATTTAATTGAATTGAACTTACCATGACTATCCTAGTTGCATGACTTTTGAGGTATTGTTATTTCTTCTTTCTTTAATTCTCTTACTTTCCTTTTACAACATTTTCCATAATTAGTTTTCTTTCCTTGTTTACTTTCTTTTCCAAATATAAAAACCCCCCATTAGTCCGGTCATCACAATAAATCTAAGATAAACAAGTTATAATCATGCTCACTGTGTTCGACCCCGACCACTACTGCTACATGTTAGCTTTAGAAGTTGTGGATTATAAATTTATTTGATAAGAGATCTCGACAATCTTTTCCGTCACTCATCCAACCTCAAAGACCAATCCTTCCTAGATGGCTGGACTACTTTTTCTAGAATAGATTTAATTTCCCTATTGCTAATTTCAGCTTGACCATTCGCTTGTGGGTGATAAGGGGTAGCTATCCTATGCTTGATCCCATACTTAGCTAAAAGCTTAGTTAAGATATTAATAACAAAATGTGTACCCTCATCACTCACTAGAGCTCTAGGTGTCCCAAACCGTGCAAAGATGTGCGATTGAAGAAACCTTGATACTGTCTTGGCATCATTCTGATGGCATGCAATGGACTCCACCCACTTGGACACATAATCAACTGCCAATAAGATAAAAAATATTGCCATTAGAAGGGGGAAATGGCCCCATAAAGTCAATACCCCATACATCGAATAATTCCACTTCCAAAATGTAAGTAAGAGGCATTTCATCTCTAGGCTCTAAGTTTCCTCTCCTTTGGCAAGCATCACATTGCTTGTAGAACCAATGGACATCCTTAAATAAGGAAAGCCAGAATAATCCACAAAGCAAAATCCTCATAGCTGTCCTCTGACCACTGAAATGGCCTCCATACGGCGAAGAGTTACATTGCTCCAGGATTTCCTTTGCTTCATCCCTCACATCTTTTTAACACCTTACCTAAATTATCCAAACAACTCTGAAAAGACCCTCCAAAAACTGAAAAAATCGTCCATAAATACCTTAACAGTGGACTCAATCATATCAGAAAAAATTTCTAACATACATCACTGAAATGTTGCTGGAGCATTGCAAAGGCCAAAAGGCATTCGCCTAAAAGCAAACGTCCCATAAGGGCAGGTGAAAGTGGTTTTTTCCTGATCCTCAGGAGCAATGGTAATCTGGTTATACCCATAATAACCATCTAAGAAACAGTAATAGGCCTGACTAGCCAATCTATCCAACATCTGGTCAATAAATGGTAGAGGGAAATGGTCCTTACGGGTGGCTTTATTAAGCTTCCTATAATCCATGCAAACCCTCCAGCCAGTTACGGTCCTGGTTGGGATCAATTCATTATCTTTATTGCTCACCATAGTGACACCTCCTTTCTTAGGAACACATTGGACAGGGCTTATCCAATTGCTATCTGCAATTGGATAAATGATCCCAGCATCCAACCATTTAGTCACTTCTTTTTTAACAACCTCTTTCATTGTAGGGTTAAGCCTTCTTTGTTGCTCAATACTCCTAAAGGATCCCTCATCTAGAGTGATTTTGTGCATACAGAAAGATGAGCTAATTCCTTGAACGTCAGCTAATGTCCAACCTATTGCTTTGCGATATTGTTGCAGCAACTTTATTAAGGTCTCTTCATGCTCTGGCGTTAAATCTGATGCAACAATAATGGGCAACGTCTCACCTTCCCCAAGATACATATACTTTAGATGATCCGACAAGGGCTTCAAATCTAAAGTGGGTGCCTCAATCAAGGATGGCTTAATAAGAGGAGCCTTCCTTTGATCCAAATCTAAAGACTAAAAAACATCCTCGCACCTAAACACTTTTTTTTTCATTTTTTCTTTCTAAAGAACAAACTTCTAAATCCTCTACACTAACCTCTTCATGATCTTCCAAATGTTTGTTTGTCGAATCCTGTATTGCTGTCTCAACAATTGTGTTCTCCAGAATCCTAATGAAATAGCAATCTTCCATTTCGTCTGGATACTTCATGACATTAAACACATTAAATTTTACTTCCTCATTATAAACTCTCATTGTTAATTCCCCTTTTTGAACATCTATCAATGCCCTACCAGTGGCAAAAAATGGACGACCTGGAATAATTGGGACATCTTTATCAGCCTCATAGTCTAAGATAATAAAATCAACAGGAAATATGAATTTATCTACTTTTACTAAGACATCCTCAATTTTACCCTCAGGGTATGTGATAGACCTATCAGCTAGTTGGAGTGTGACTGTGGTAGGCCTAGCTTCACCAATACCTAGTTTTCGATAGACCGAAAGAGGCATAAGGTTAATGCTTGCACCTAAATCACAAAGTGCTCTCCCTAACTCTTTTCCACCTATAGACACAGGTATAGTGAATGATCCTGGATCCTTAGCCTTGGTTGGTAGCCCATTCTTAAGAATAACACTACACTCCTCAGTAAGAGATACAGTTTCAAACTCACCTAACCTCTTCTTTTTAGTTAAAATATCCTTAAGAAATTTAGCATAATTAGGCATTTTCTCAACAGCTTCTACCAAAGGGATATTTATATGCAATTGCTTAAGAATCTCTATAAACTTCTTAAATTGACCATCCTGATTCTTAAGCCTTTACCTTTGTGGAAAAGGTAGAGGTGGTACATAAGGCGGGGGCGGCACATAAGGTGGTTCCACATCTGGAACAGATCCAGATGCTCCAACATCTTTATTGTTGCCTCCAGCACCCTGACCAGTCTCCAACTCTTTCTCAACAACAACATTTTATCACAATTATTTTCTACATTCTGGGTTTACTAGGCTCTTTTCTTTCCTCTAGTGGCTTACCACTCCTAAGAGTCACTGCCTTTACCTACTCCTTACCTTCCCTTCTAGGGTGTTCAGTATCTGAAGGATGTTTCCCTCGAGGCCTTGCCATTAGCTCATTAGCTAGCTGGCCCACTTGCAATTCCAGGGCTCTCATTGAAGCTTGATTACTTTGAATTGGGGCACCGGTGCGAGCCATATATTCTTTCATCAACGCCTCAAGAGAACTCTCTGAATTTTGTTGGGGCAAAGCCTGTTTATTTTACTGGGGCAATACCTGCGCTTTAGGAAATCCCGACTGGTTTACCTTTTGCTGTGCTTGCACATTACTTCCTTGTCCTCCCCATGCGATGTTGGGGTGGTTGCACCAACCTGGATTATAAAAGTTAGAATAAGGATTATTCCTCTGATTACCTACAAAAAACACAGAAGCTGGATTGCTGGGGCAAAACTCGTAGTTGTGCTCTTCACCACAATAGACACATGCTTCCTCTGCAACTTGGTTCACCACTGCAGCAGACTCCATAGCTGGCGGCTTCTGATGACTAAACACTGTCACATTTTTAAGAGCGTTAGCTAACATTGCAATATCAGCCCTAATGGTGGACACACCATCAACCTCTAACACACTCTTAACCTGTTTATTTGTGCCTCTAACATCTGACCACTGACAACTATTAGTTGATATTCTTTCTAAAATTTCATGGGCTTCATTAAAATTTTTTGCCAAAAGGGCCCCTCCAGCCGAAGCATCAACCATACCTTGGGTTGCTCCATTTAACCCATTGTAAAATGTTTCCATTTGGATACAATGAGGTAAACCATGGTGGGGACACTTTCGCAAAAGCTCCTTAAACCTCTCCTAAGCCTCACTAAAAGTTTCATCTTCAAGTTGCCTAAACCCTACTATTTCACTCCTTAATTTGGCATTCCTATTTGGTGGGAAATATTTACTCAGAAATTTTTCTGCTAATTCATTCCATGTCCTAATTGATCCTGGAGCAAAATAATTTAACCATGCCTTTGCTCCATCTCAAAGAGAATACAGGAACAAAGTCAATCTAAGGGCATCCCTAGGCACTCATTGAATTACGAAAGAATCACTAACTCTTAGCAAAGACTTAAGATGCAAATGAGGGTCTTCAGATGACAAACCATGGAACTGACCCACGATTTGCAACATTTGAAACATTACCAGTTTCATTTCAAAATTTGCTGCCTCAATTTGAGAACGTGCAATTCCTGGATTCAACTCATCAAACATTGGAAAAGCATACGCTCGAATGACTCTGGCCCTATCGTTCGCTACCAAGATAGGATTCTCAGCCTGATTATTTTGCTGCTCATTTTGCTCCAGCGGCTGGTTTTGCTGCAGCAACCGATTCTGCTGGGGGTTCGCTGGATCTTCTGGACCTTGCGGGAGACGCGACACGTTATCCATTTGATTTTGCTGTCTACGCTGCTCTCTCCTTCTCCTGAATGTCCTCTCGATTTCTGGATCAAGCTCGAACCTTACCCCAGGCGGATCGTTCATGCACCAAACTCACACCTGAAAAAATAAAAGAAACAATCAAAAAGTTCTAGCACCAAACCACTAAAACACATACACAAAACAGATCAGATAAAAACTTATTCAAGTCCTCGGCAACGGTGCCAAAAACTTGTTGGGTTCCTAGAGCGGGTAAAAATATGATATAAAAAGACTCTAGAACTCTGTGCAAGTATACATCGTCTGCAACAAGTAATAAGTATTTATCGAATTCAAGGTCTGAACTAGCTATCTATTTTGTTTAGTTTTTCAATGGTTTCAAAAGTGGTTAAAATGATTGGTTTTTATAGAATGCTGAAGAAAAAGAAATGACAGAACAAAAAGTAAACAAATAGGCAGACAAATTAGAAACAAACGCTGGTAAGGATTTAGTAATTGTTTTAAAAGATGCTCGAGCAATATTATTGATCATGCAAAACTCTCGCAGTCTTATTAGCAGATTCCTCCCGTAACTTCGGATTTTTTAGAATGTGTTTCAACTCCAATGAAGTACTACCGATCAAGCACTAGGCAACTGGCTATCCCTAGCTCAGTCACTGTCGTTCACCAATACATAATGATCTAGTGTGATTAATTGCCACACACTCCCTAAATCATCCCTGAAACTAGAGAGTGGTATTCATACCGGCTGGCCAGGCGGGCATAAAATAGAAATGAGCACAACAAATAATCAAGATGCATCAAATCAACATTTATTGCATAGAAATTAAGCACGACAATTACATGCTCCCTAACCAACGCCTAGAGTTACTTAGTTCATAAAGTGCATAGAGACACACGTTACAATATAAGTAAATGCATCCATAACTACAAAGTAATACAAGAAAATATTAATTCCCTTGATCAGCTTGCAATTGATGGTCTTCTTGTAGGTCTCCAATCTCTCTCCTCTATTCGGCTCCCAAAATGGAAATGAGAATGATCTCTTCCCCAAAAGTGGAATGAGTTTGACTTGGGCGGCTATCTCCTTGTATAGAGTGATAGGAGGCTTGAATTAGGTTGACCTAGACACGTGGATGGCTCTCCTTGCTCATTTATCCCGAGAATAGCTTAACAGAATTCAGTTCATTAAATTGGCTAACAAGCTGTGACGTGACAGTTTTGCTCCCAGATTTGCTCCAACACAGATTTTGCTCCCTCAAGTCGCTCAACAATATATTCTGCACAAAATAACTTCCAAAGAATCCATTCTTCCAAATGGGTTAAAACATATATTATCTATCTAAAAGCAACCCTATTTAACATAAAAGACACACAAATCCCTATAGAAATAAGGCCTAAATAACTCCCTTTTGGAGAGTTATCAAATACTTAATTAGGTAATTAATTAATTATAGAATTAATTAATTGAAAAATTAATCATTCATGGAAATGATTAATCACTTATGGGAGCAATTAATCATTTATGGAAATAATTAATCAATTATGGAGATGATTAATTATAGAAATAATTAATCAATTATGGAAATGATTAATCACTTATGAAAGTAATTAATCATTTGTGGAAATAATTAATCAATTATGGAAATGATTAATTATAGAAATGATTAATCAGTTATGGAAATAATTGATTATTTGTGAATATTTTATTCATGACCTTTTTCCTATAAATAGAACACTAAACCTAGGGTTTAGTGACACAACATAAGGCCACAAGAATGCACTCTTGCATTCTCTCTAGCCTTCATAGCCACTCTCTCATATTCTCTCAACCAAGAACACAAAGAAGAACTTTTTCCTCTTGTGTTTTTCCCATTCAAGATTAGGTAGTCCCACAACTACGTTCCTAATCTCAGAGTCATAGCGAAGAAGATCAATTGGTGGTGTCCCAATTGTTGACGCTTGGTCCCTATGAAATGAAGAAAGACGTTCTTGATATTTCAGAGACGATAACGACGATATGTTTGTTTCTCCCCTTCAGATTAGTTCTAAGGTTGTGTGCTTAACCTTTATAAATTGATTTAGAATAGTTTTCTAAATCTTTGCCAATGTATTGGTATTTTGGTGGAAACAAAATTAACTATGAATCGATCCCAATTCACTTCCGCTAACGGAATTAGGGAATTCCAATCTTTCAAGAAGAAGTGCATAGATGGAGATTGGGAAAACAACAGTAACAACAAGAAAGTAGAAAATCAGTGCAAACTTGTTAGGAGGAAGATTGCGGCAGCGTCAGCACTAAACGGGAGGGAGGCGACGACGACGCTCAGCTGCTGAAACGAATGAGGAGACGTCGTTAAGAGGTGAAGCGCGTGAGAATGAGAGGAAGAAGAAAGGGTTTTCTGTTTCGTTTTTGTTTTTAGTTTTAGCAGTGATTTGAGTATTTTTATTTATTATTATTTGGGATAACTACACATGTAACCTTTATTAGACACCAATTTACCAATAGTGTCTTTAAGAACCATTTTTTACAAACATGTCCACCTTTATTAGAACATTTACATGATTGCCCTTGATGGAGAATAATTAAACATATAAAGAATAAAATAAAACAAAAAAGGAAATAAAAGGAATTTAAAATCTCTTCCTCAAATCATGCCCACCCCTTCTTCGTCTTCCCAATTTTTCCATTTTTTCCCATTCTCCAAAATTTGACGAGGGAGTCTTTGTCGAAATTTGCCGCTTTCTTAGGATTTCTTCCATAATTTATTTGTCGTTACGACGTGGATCTTTGCTGCAAGAGAACTTCTGAAAATACCCCGTATTTTGCAAGTAAGTTCTTCAATGTAGGTCTTTGCTTCTTATAAACTATTTGCATGGGGATTTGAGGGGTCGATAGACGTATTAAAAGAAATTTCATGGTTTTGTTTACTTGATTGGGAGACATTAGCAAGGCCGGTGTGAAAAATGCAGTAGGGTTTAATGAGTTTTTTTTTGTGGGTTTTGTTACAGAGGAACTCGAATTTGATATTTATCTAAAATAAATAGTTTCCAATTTTTGTGGGTTCTGTTTAATTGAATTGAAGGAAAAAAATTCTATTTTTCTAAAACTAGGCGCAAGTGTAAAACTGTGAGAATGTACACTCTTTTGCTGCTATTGTTGATGTGGTTTTGTTGATACATATATAGTTGGTGTGGTTTTGTTTATACATATAATATATATCAATTGTTTATTAGAACTTATTGTTGGGTTTTATGCCCTAAACCTCGTAGATAGTAAATGTACTTTTGACCGAACATTAATAAAATGATGTATCATTCATTTATCTATGTTTGTATTATGCAATCTTGTCTTATTAACCCTAATCCAATAAACTAAACATCTTAGGCTAATAGAATGAGGCTTGAACTAGTATGTAGGTGTTGGGTTTTATGCCCTAAAACTCGTAGATAGTGAATGTAACTGTTGACCGGATATTAATGAAATAATATTGATATATTTTTCCATTAATTTTTATTAGTTATTTTATATTTGTCTTTGCCTAATAATAACCCTAATCCAATAAACTAGACATCCAAGGTTGTAATATGAGTCTTGAACTATATATGTAGCGACATATGGGATCATTATTCAAGAAATAACCTAAAGGGTCTATAGTATAGGGATAAGACTGGGTGCCTTATCCTGGTGACACTATGGATACGACCCACTTTGTATTTGATACAAACGCTGCGATCCAACGCGTTCGTGTAGGAGACATGCGAGTGGGGGTATCCTATGCAATGAGTTTGCATAAGACCGGACCACGAAATAGTAACCACTGGTTATAACACCGTTAACTAGTTGGTTATCTATTTCACTAGGACGGCCTAGACAACTTAGTCTTAATCCTGAGTTGATTATGGACTCCTGCTCATGAGAGATTGTCCTTTGATTTGTATGGGTGAGAGTGGCCAATATGCCGACTCAATAAGCCTACCACTTTGGGGACAAGACCGAATGGGGAGCTGGGAACATAATCGTACAAGATGGAATTCACTCCTTCCCGACTTTAGGGAAGCAGATGAGTGTTCTCTTAAGTGGTTACTCCGAGTCTTGAACAAAGGGACCTACCCTCTCAATGGCACGAGAGGGTTTTTTCTGTTTGATGGTTGGACCATAAACAGGTTGTTCATTAGAGGAGAACTGGTACTTAAGGAAATAGAGGTAACCCAGGGGTAAAACGGTAATTTGACCCAGCTGGTGTTACGGACACTCGTGAAGGACTAACTAGTCGATATTGGTCTATATCCGTGGACACAGAAAATATGTCTGCAGTGAAAAGAGTGCAACTGTGAGTCTATAGTGGAATGAACACACAGTTAACGAATATTGATTAATGTGGTTAATGAGTTTGACCAATTAATCTCACATCGTTGGAGCTTCTGATCTGCAGGTCTATTAGGTCCCACTGGTAGCTCATAAAGTAATTTGAGGCAACTAAATAATAAATTGAAAATGTTCAATTTACTAAGGGAAACAAATATAATATATATTGATATATTATTATGAGAAAAATTAATATTTGAAGAAGTTCAAATATAAAATTTATGGAAGTTTGAAAGAGTTCAAATAATGAATTAATTAATTTAAGGCCTAAAATGTGTTTGGGCAAATTAATTAATTCTAGGCCGGAGATTAAATATGTGATATTTAATTGGTGGTTAATTAATTAAAGAATTCATTAACCGGGAGTTAATCAATTATGGAAATAATTAATCACTTAAGGAAGTGATTAATCATTTATGGAAATGATCTAATCACTTATGGAAGTAATTAGTCATTTGTGGAAAAGACTAATCAATTATGGAATTGATTGATCATGATTGATTAATTAAGGAATAAGATTGAATCAATTTTGGAAAAGATTGATTTAATTGAATATTTTATTCATGGCCTCTCTTCTATAAATAGAACACTAGACCTAATTGGTCATGACACTTGAAACTTTGCTCTTGCTCTTAGACTCTCAAAGACAAGACCTAGAATTCTCTCTAGCCTCCCTCTTAGAGAAAGACTCCCACAAGTCTTTTGCCTCCTAGACTTAGAGACATACCGGTGTAACCTTTGTGGTTATTGTGTCAATCAAGAAGAAAAATTCCAGCGATTAAGAGGCGAGGAGGCTGCTGCGTTTTCGTTTGTTGGAGCATCGTTGGCGAAGAACGGTCAAGTCTACAACGAAGGTATGTGACGGTTCTTCTCCTTTTCTTTAGAAAAACATAAAAATAAATTTAGATTTATTTTTAAGCATGTTTAAACCAATTTTACAGCAGCTTTAAAGTTTGTTTAAGGTTTGTTTGAGTTTTTCGTAACGGTATTTTAATGTTAATTAATATACGACGTAAGGTCCAATCGATGCGCTTCCGCTGCGTGGGGACTTTTATTCCCTTCAATAGGTATCAGAGCCATCGCTGTCCCTATTAATTAATTTTAAAAGTTGCGATAGGCTCTAATAGGTGGGATTTTTGTATAATGTATGTTCGGTTTGTGTTGAACTGTTTAGGTTAATTTTATGGCCATAGATTTTATTTTTATGTGATTTTGATCATGTAAGGCCCGGTGTTTCGGGTATTTTATGTAAAATTGAGCCCTATGTAAGTCCGGGTCTAGAATAGGTTTTTATGAGATGAAAATCGAAGCAATCGTCACTGAAATCGAGGCCAAAACTGAAGAAAAGTTACTGTTTTGCCCAGATTCTGCCTCCAGACGCAACAGCGTCGAGACGCTACCTCAACAACGTCTCGACGCTATCTCGATACCGCAGGCGCCAGACATGGAAAGCGCACAGCGTCGAGACGCTATCAACACAGCGTCGAGACGCTGTCACGATGGAGGCGCGCATTAGGGTTTCAAAAGGCGCGGTTCAAGGTAAGGCCGGTCTGGTTCGGACCGGTTTGGCTGGGCTGGGACCTATTGGGTCCGGTTCAGCCAATTTTTGGCATGGTTCGTGATTTTGGAGGCTGGTTCGAGGTGGTTCGGGGCGGTTCGTGATGTATAGACAAAATTCCGGAGCTGTACAAGGATTTTTAGGATAGAATTTAGCTAAATTAATGTAATTTAATGCTTTATTTTATCATAGAGGCCAAAATTAACCGGTTCAATTGCTATTTATATGCTTTATGGATGTCATATAGAATATTTAATCCCACCTTAGGTTATAAACATGCTCATGCATTTTTTATATATTATAAATTGTTATAATGTATGTTTAAATGCATGGATTTGTTTTCATATTTTTAATATAGGTGTATATTAATTATATGAAAAATTGGAAAGCATGAAGCATGTCATTACTTAAATTAAATATAAATAGTTATGTTTAATGTAATGAATGAAGCATGCTTGATTGATTTTCTTGATTGGCTTATAATTGTTATATTTAAAGAAAATAAAAAATTGCATGAAGCATGAAACATCCATAGTTAATAATATAATTGTTATATTATTCATGCAATTAGTGTGGTTTAATTATTTAATTTGAATGAGATTGTTGAATGAATTAAACCCTAGATTCTTGATTATAGGATTAATCATTAAAATTTGAAATAATTCTTTAATTTTAATGATTAGAAACCGTCAATCTATAATCAAGATTTGCATGCAAACATAAGATCATAGGATGAGTTGGATTAATTTTAAATTGTTTAAAATTAATTAGACCTAGATCAGTTTCTAATAGGATTAGAATCTTTTCTTACTTAGAGTTAAAAATAGTTTTAATTGACTAAGTAGGAAAAACATTGCTATGATTATAAGGGAACTCCACCGGTAATGTTCTGTCCAAGGCTGGGGGTATTTAAGTTGACGGTTTACGGAACACCTCCTACCTGGGAACTGACCTTGAATACCGGAGTTGAATTAATCATAGTTAAATGTTAGCATGCAATGTCACTAGGTTTATTAAAAGTGTTTAATGCACCTAGGTCTTTAGAGTAAATACCTTACATTACTGAGGTTATAAGGGAACTCTCTCGGTAAAGTTCTGTCTAAGGCTGGGGGTATTTAAGTTGACGGTTTACGGAACACCTCCTACCTGGGAACTGACCCGAACATTGAGTTGAATTAACCATAGTAATGTTGACTTGCAATGTTGGGTTTATTAAAAGAAGTTTAATTCACCCAAAAGATTGCAGTTGAATCCTTTCCATAATTGTTATAATAGGATCAGACTTAGATAGATTGACTTAGCCGAATACTATCTAAGTTAAACAACCCTATATCAACCTTAGGACATTTTCAGTGGGAGGAAAGTTACAAAACGAGATTTAAATCAAGTTTTGCTCCTATGTCCCTATATTCACAACGTGAGATTCATGCTCGGCTTCGAGTCGCCCTAGGAGCGGCCTCCCTTCGGAAAGTGTTTGCATGAATCAATATCAAGTTGAATGGGAAAAATGTCTAGAGTAAGTGGGAGCGGGACACGTGTCAACGTATCCCTCGGTCTCCGCCCATAGTTCGCACCGTGAGAGTCCTATGTGCCTGCAGGTTGTCCTGGTGCAACCATCCCTTCGGAGGGCTTGGTCATAGGATTCGGAACATCGTGAACTCCTGAAAAAGGATAGGAGCTCTTAGGCTAATCACCAACAGTTGTCTTTCCCTTCGGTAGCCTGTTGGTGCGTGCCTCTGAGATCTGAAAGTGGGAGGGTTACACTTACGAGGATGAGTTAAAAGTGTTAACAAATCCTTGACCGAACAACGGTGGCTAATGTCTATAGGAATATGAGTTATTCTGGAATTAGAATTAGCTGAGAGGTGTCTCATTACAAAGGAGGAGTACCTGATCACCCTTCGGTGGCTGATATTCTAAACCTTTGAAACATCGTTGCAAAACTAAATCGATAGTTTTAGGGTTCTATGATTGTCTGTTTTGCTAAATTGATTAGATTGTGAGCAATTGTTTGCTTGTATGATGGGTTAAGGCAAAGATAACTAATACGATCATTGTTTGTTTAAATTTCAGCAATGTCTACCTCAATTGCCTCTCTGCTTAAAAATGAGAAATTAACCGGCGAAAATTATGCTACGTGGAAGTCGAACCTGAATACGATTCTTGTTGTCGATGATCTGCGGTTCGTCTTAACGGAGGATTGTCCTCCAGCCCCTGCTCGTAATGCATCCCAAGCAGTTAAGGATGCTTATGACTGCTGGACAAAGGCCAATGATAAGACTCGCGTCTATATCCTAACCAGCTTATCTGAAGTTTTGGCTAAGAGGCATGAGGGCATGGTAAAAGCGAGGGAGATTATGAACTCTCTCCAGGAGATGTTTGGACAACCGTCCTACCAACTCCACCATGACGCTCTCAAATACGTTTATAGCTGCCGCATGAAAGAGGGCACGTCTGTTCGGGAGCATGTTCTGGATATGATGGTCCAATTCAACGTGGCAGAGGCAAACGGGGCGGTCATAGATGAGCGTAGTCAGGTTGCATTCATCTTAGAATCTCTTCCGAAGAGTTTTCTGCAGTTTCGAAGCAATGCAATGATGAATAAAATAAAATTCAACCTGACTAGCCTCCTGAATGAGCTACAACTCTATCAGTCTCTTCTTAAGAACAAGGGACAGATAGAAGGAGAGGCAAACGTTGTTCACTCTAAAAGAAAGTTCGAGAAGGATTCATCCTCTGGAACTAAATCTGTAGCCACTTCTTCAAAGAAAACTCAGAAGAAGAAAGGAAACAAGGGGAAAGCTCCCAGTACTGCTGCTAAAAGCAAGGGAAAAGCCAAAGCTATGGCAGATAAGGGCAAGTATTTCCACTGCAATGTAGATGGACATTGGAAGAGAAACTGCCCAAAGTACCTTGCTGAGAAAAAAAAGGAAAAGGAAGGTAAATTTGATTTACTTGTTTTAGAAACATGCCTGGTAGAACATGATGAGTTCACCTGGATACTTGATTCAGGAGCAACTAATCATGTTTGCTCTTCTTTTCAGGAAAATAGTTCCTTTCGGCAGTTGAACGATGGGGAAATGACACTCAGGGTCGGAACTGGAGAAGTCATTTCAGCTAAAGCAGTGGGAGCTGCGAAGTTATTTTTTAGAAATAGATTCTTACTTTTAGAAAGTTTGTTAATCGTTCCCAAGATTAAGAGGAACTTAATTTCTATTTCATGTTTGATTGAACAATCGTATACAGTTACTTTTGATATGAATGAAGCGTTCATTTATAAAAATGGTGTACTTATTTGTTCATCCAAATTGGAAAATAACTTGTATGTTTTAAGACCAACCGAAAACAGAGCACTTTTAAATCACGAATTATTTAAAACCGCTGAAACTCAAAGGAAAAGGCAAAAGATTTCTCCAACAAGTAACAATACTCATCTTTGGAATCTTAGTCTTGGTCATATAAACATCGATAGGATCAGTCGTTTGGTAAAGAATGGACTTCTAAGCAAGTTAGAAGATGATTCACTACCACCTTGTGAATCTTGTCTCGAGGGAAAAATGACCAAGAGACCATTTACTGGAAAAGGGTACAGAGCCAAAGAACCCTTAGAGTTAATACATTCGGATCTATGTGGTCCAATGAATGTAAAAGCTCGAGGAGGTACGAATATTTCATCTCATTTATAGATGATTATTCAAGATATGGTTACTTGTACCTAATGGGACATAAGTCTGAAGCCCTTGAAAAGTCTAAGGAGTTTAAGGCTGAAGTTGAAAACCTATTAGGTAAATCTATTAAAGTACTTCGATCTGATCGAGGAGAGGAGTATATGGATCAAAGATTCCAGGATTATATGATAGAACATGGAATCCAATCTCAACTCTCAGCCCCTGGTACACCTCAGCAGAATGGTGTGTCAGAAAGGAGAAATAGAACCTTGTTGGACATGGTTCGATCAATGATGAGCTATGCTCAATTGCCTAGCTCGTTTTGGGGGTATGCAGTAGAGACTGCAGTATACATCTTGAACAATGTTCCCTCGAAAAGTGTTTCTGAAACACCTTTCGAATTATGGAAGGGGCGTAAACCTAGTTTGCATCACTTTCGCGTCTGGGGTTGTCCAGCACACGTGCTTTTGACAAATCCTAAGAAATTGGAACCTCGTTCGAAGCTGTGCCAATTTGTTGGTTACCCTAAAGAAACGAGAGGTGGTTATTTCTACAACCCACAAGAAAATAAGGTGATTGTATCGACAAACGCCACTTTCTTAGAGGAAGACCACATGAGAGATCATAAATCACGCAGCAAAATAATATTAGGAGAAACTACTGAAGAATCATCAAGAGTTGTTGATGAAGTTGGACCTTCAACAAAGGTTGATGAAGGAACTAGTTCTTCAGATCCATCCCGTCCATCTCAAACGTTGGGAATGCCTCGACGCAGTGGGAGGGTTGTATTACAACCTGACCACTACTTGGGTTTAAATGAAACTCAGGTTGTCATACCTAATGATGGTATTGAGGATCCATTGTCCTATCGACAGGCAATGAATGACGGAGATAAGGATGAACGGGTCAAAGCCATGAACCTGAAAATAGAGTCAATGTACTCCAATTTTGTATGGGAACTTACAGATCTACCAAATGGGGTTAAACCCATAGGGTGCAAATGGATCTATAAGAGAAAAAGAGATGCAGCTGGAAAGGTACAAACCTTCAAAGCTAGACTAGTGGCAAATGGTTATACCCAAAAGGAAGGGGTTGACTATGAGGAAACTTTTTCTCCTGTAGCCATGTTAAAGTCCATAAGAATTCTCTTATCCATAGCCACATATTATGACTATGAAATATGGCAAATAGACGTCAAGACTGCCTTTTTGAATGGTAATCTTGAAGAGAATATCTTCATGTCTCAACCCGAAGGGTTCATAGCCCAAGGTCAGGAACAAAAGGTTTGTAAGCTCAATCGATCCATTTATGGATTGAAACAAGCATCCAGATCATGGAACATTAGATTTGATACTGCAATCAAATCTTTTGGCTTTGACCAAAACGTTGATGAGCCTTGCGTATACAAGAAAGTCAACAAAAGGAAAGTAGCTTTTCTAATACTTTATGTAGACGATATCCTACTCATTGGGAATGATGTAGGATACCTCACTGACATTAAGAAATGACTAGCAGCCAAATTCCAAATGAAAGATCTGGGAGAGGCTCAATATGTTATGGGAATCCAAATCATTAGGGATCGTAAGAACAACCTAGACAACTTAGTCTTAATCCTGAGTTGATTTATGGACTCCTGCTCATGAGAGATTGTCTTTTGATTTGTATGGGTGAGAGTGGCCAATACGGCGACTCAATAAGCCTACCACTTTGGGGACAAGACCGAATGGGGAGCTGGGAACATAATCGTACAAGATGGAATTCACTCCTTCCTGACTTTAGGGAAGCAGATGAGTGTTCCCTTAAGTGGTTACTCCGAGTCTTGAACAAAGGGCCCTACCCTCCCAATGGCACGAGAGGGTTTTTCTGTTTGATGGTTGGACCACTATTGAGATGGTAGGGCCCTTTGTTTAAGACTCGGAGTAACCACTTAAGGGAACACTCATCTGCTTCCCTAAAGTCGGGAAGGAGTGAATTCCATCTTGTACGATTATGTTCCCAGCTCCCCATTCGATCTTCTCCCCAAAGTGGTAGGCTTATTGAGTCGGCGTATTGGCCACTCTCACCCATACAAATTGAAGGACAATCTCTCATGAGCAGGAGTCCATAATCAACTCAAGATTAAGACTAAGTCGTCTAGGTCGTCCTAGTGAAATAGAAAACCAACTAGTTAACGGTGTTATAACCAGTGGTTACTATTTTGCGGTCCGGTCTTATGCAAACTCATTGCATAGGATACCCCCACTCGCATGTCTCCTACACGAACGCGTTGGATCGCAACATTTGTATCAAACACAAAGTGGGTCGTATCCATAGTGTCACAAGGATAAGGCACCCAGTCTTATCCCTATACTATAGACCGTTTAGGCTGTTTCTTGAACAATGATCCCATATGTCGCTACATATTGTTCAAGACTCATATTACAACCTTGGATGTCTAGTTTTTTGGATTAGGGTTATTATTAGGCAAAGACAATTATAAAATAACTAATAACAATTAATGGAAAAATATATCGATAATATTTCATTAATATCCGGTCAACGGTTACATTCACTATCTACGAGTTTTAGGGCATAAAACCCAACAAACTCCCACTTGAACTAAAACACTAGTTAGTGGGATGTAAATGCAATAATCTAAAGCTAGAAATGTCATGTATATTAAAATAATACAATGAACTAGGGCATCCTTATACCCATTATACATTTCTCCCAGTTGCCCTAGATTAGATGGCATACATATCTCGTAGACCTAGACCCTCTAGATGACCCTCAAACACTTTAGCCGTGAGAGCCTTCGTAAATGGATCAGCAATGTTGTGCTCCGAGGCGATCTTAGTGACGATCACATCTCCTCTTTGCACAATTTCCCGTATCAGGTGATACGTCCTCTCGATGTGTGTACCCCGTTTGTGGCTTCGAGGTTCTTTTGAGTTGGCTACAGCCCCACTATTGTCACAGTATAGTGTTATGGGCACGTTCATATTCGGAACCACTTCCAAATCAGTCAAGAACTTTCTAAGCCATACTGCCTCCTTAGCTGCTTCGCAAGCTGCTACATACTCAGCCTCCATGGTTGAGTTTGCTATGCATCCTTGTTTGATGCTTCTCCACACTACTGCTCCTCCATTGAGGGTGAATACTGACCCTGATGTGGATTTCCTTGAATCCTTATCAGCTTGAAAGTCAGAGTCGGTGTATCCAGTAAGAATCAAATCCTTAGCTCCATATACAAACATGTAGTCCCTCGTTCTCCGAAGATACTTGAGGATATTCTTAATCGCTCCCCAGTGGTCAAACCCTGGATTAGACTGATACCTACTGACTACTCCCACTGCATAACATATGTCAGGCCTAGTGCAGAGTATAACATACATTAAGCTGCCCACAGCTGAGGCGTAGGGAATGTGTCTCATGTTCTCAACTTCTTGAGGTGTCTTAGGAGATTGTTCCTTAGACAGGTGTACCCCATGTCTGAAGGATAGTAGTCCTTTCTTGGAGTTTTGCATCGAATATCGAGACAACATCTTGTCAATATACGTTGCTTGAGACAAAGCTAGCGTTTTGTTCTTACGATCCCTAATGATTTGGATTCCCAGAATATATTGAGCCTCTCCTAGATCTTTCATTTGGAATTGGGCTGCTAGCCATTTTTTAATGTCAGTGAGGTATCCTACATCACTCCCGATGAGTAGGATATCGTCTACATAAAGTATTAGAAAAGCTACTTTCCTTTTGTTGACTTTCTTGTACACACAAGGCTCATCAACGTTTTGGTCAAAGCCAAAAGATTTGATTGCAGTATCAAATCTAATGTTCCATGATTTGGACGCTTGTTTCAATCCATAAATGGATCGATTGAGCTTACAAACCTATTGTTCCTGACCTTGGGCTATGAACCCTTCGGGTTGAGACATGAAGATATTCTCTTCAAGATTACCATTCAGAAAGGCAGTCTTGACGTCCATTTGCCATATTTCATAGTCATAATATGTGGCTATGGATAAGAGAATTCTTATGGACTTTAACATGGCTACAGGAGAAAAGGTTTCCTCATAGTCAACCCATTCCTTTTGGGTATAACCCTTTGCCACTAGTATAGCTTTGAAGGTCTGTACCTTTCCAGCTGCATCTCTTTTTCCTTTATAGATCCATTTGCACCCTATGGGTTTTACCCAATTTGGTAGATCTGTAAGTTCCCATACAGAATTGGAGTGCATTGTGAAGGTGTACATATTACACATGCGGAAGCAATTGAAGATCGAAAGCACTTAAGACATTCAATTTTACTCCTAAAGCATGCATGTTCTAGAAAAGACAGAATAGTGAGTTTAGAAAACACCAACCTTTGTAGCTCACTTATGTTGAACTCCTTGTGGTGTTTGCCTCTCCTATGCTCCTTGGACAACCTCTAGAGTCTTCCCTACTATACTCCAGGCCAAGAACGACTTGTGGGAGTCTATATAAGATAGGGAATGGGAAGGGAATGCTTGAAGCATCAAGCAATGGAGAAGAATGAGAGATAAGAGAACTTTGAGTCCAAATTCCAGCAGCATAACCTTAAGGAAATGGCTCTCTTATGTTTGAATATGATTCAAACTCCTTTTAAAGACATTCTCCATGCAAAGCCAAGCCTCAAGACACAAGACACATGGTGTCTTTGCAAGCTCAAGTGGATTCTAGGTGTACATTACACAAGACATGCAACAATGCATGAGTGAGTTGTCTTTCCACTTTGAATGATCATGCATTAAGTGGATTTCCAACTAAATCCACTAAATTCAAATTGAAATCAAATTTCAAGCTTGCAAATTATCCCCAATTTCAATTCTAAATTGAAATTGATTGCTTGGTAATTAATTTGAATATTTTCAAATTAATTTTGATATGATTAATCTAATTAATCTTTGTTATCTTGTGCAATTCCATATATATGATTCCTAATACATATATATAGTATTAAAAACACTTTTAAATACTTCATCTCTCATTTTCTAATTCAATTCATAATTAAATTATTGTGTCAAACACAATTTACGATAATACCCTTTTTTCCGATTTTGAACGATTCAAAGCTTCCTATCTTTTGTTCTAGGCATAATTCCGATATGAGCTAGTAGGGGGACCTAATGGACCTATAGATCATGGGCTCCAACGATTCGAGGCTAACCGACTAATCTCATTGTCCATGCTAGCCAACATTCGTTAACTATCGGGACACTCCACTATAGCCCGATAGTTGCACTCCCCTCACTATAGATATATTTCTGTCCACTTGATTTAACCATGATTAGTAAGTCGATCCTTCACAGGTTGTTCGTAGCTATAGCTAGGTCAATAAGCCGTTTTACCCCTATAGTACTTCTAGTTCCTTAAGTCCCACTGATCCTCTAATGAACAATTGGTTTATGGTCCAACCAATAAACCGAGTCTCTCTCGGGCCAATGAGAGGGCGGGATCCCTTTGTTCAAGCCCCGGAGTCAGCACTTAAGGGAACAACCTCTCTACTATCCCTTATTCGGGTAGGAGTGAATTCCTTCTTGCACGACTATGTCCCCAGCTATCTACCCATTCCTATCCCTGAAATGGGAGGCTTATTGAGTCGGTGATACTGAGCCACTCTCACCTATGAAGATCTAAGGATAAGCCCGAATAAATAGGAGTTCATAGTTAGCTCAGGATTAAGATCGAGTTACCTAGGTCATCACATGAAATAATCAGTCTCGTCAGTAAACAGTGTTATAATGCGAGAGCGACTTATTTCTCGGTCCTAGTCTTATGCAAACTCATTGCATAGGACGCCCCCACTCGCATGTCTCTACATGGACGATTTAGGATCACATCGTCTATACCATCTATAAAGTGGGCCGCGTCTCATAGTGTCTCCAGAATAAGGTACCCAACCCTATTCCTATACTATAGACCGTTTTGGCTATTACTCAAGCTTGATCCACTTTTATGTCTCTACATAAAGCTCAAGTGTTCATCCTATAGCCATGGATCTTAGTTTATAGGATTTGGGTTATTATATGTGCAATTTAATTTATTCAGTAATGACTTTTACTGAATAAATCTCGATAACACCTTTATCGAATAAGTATATAATTCGTTTAACAGTCACTATCTACGAGTTTTAGGGCACCAATCCCAACACATTGACTCCATTTCCAGGTTCATGGCTTTGACCCATTCATCCTTATCTTCGTCATTCATTGCCTGTCGATAAGATAATGGATCCTCAATGCCATCATTAGGTATGACAACTTGAGTTTCAGTTAAACCCAAGTAGCGATCAGGTTGTAATACAACCCTCCCACTGCGTCGAGGCACTATGAGACCCTTGTTGAAGGTCCAACTTCATCAACAACTCTTGGTGATTCTTCAATAGCTTCTCCTAATATTATTTTGCTGTGTGGTTTATGATCTCTCATGTGGTCTTCCTCTAAGAAAGTGGCGTTTGTCTATACAATCACTTTATTTTCTTGTGGGTCGTAGAAATAACCACCTCTCGTTTCTTTAGGGTAACCAACAAATTGGCACAATTTTGAACGAGGTTCCAGTTTCTTAGGATTTGTCACAAGCACGTGTGCTGGACAACCCCAGATGCGAAAGTGATGCAAACTAGGTTTACGCCCCTTCCATAATTCGAAAGGTGTTTCAGAAACACTTTTCGAGGGAACATTGTTCAAGATGTATACTGCAGTCTCTACTGCATACCCCCAAAACGAGCTAGGCAATTGAGCATAGCTCATCATTGATCGAACCATGTCCAACAAGGTTCTATTTCTCCTTTCTGACACACCATTCTGCTGAGGTGTACCAGGGGCTGAGAGTTGAGATTGGATTCCATGTTCTATCATATAATCCTGGAATCTTTGATCCATATACTCCTCTCCTCGATCAGATCGAAGTACTTTAATAGATTTACCTAATAGGTTTTCAACTTCAGCCTTAAACTCCTTAGACTTTTCAAGGGCTTCAGACTTATGTCCCATTAGGTACAAGTAACCATATCTTGAATAATCATCTATAAATGAGATGAAATATTCGTACCTCCTCGAGCTTTTACATTCATTGGACCACATAGATCCGAATGTATTAACTCTAAGGGTTCTTTGGCTCTGTACCCTTTTCCAGTAAAGGGTCTCTTGGTCATTTTTCCCTCGAGACAAGATTCACAAGGTGGTAGTGAATCATCTTCTAACTTGCTTAGAAGTCCATTCTTTACCAAACGACCGATCCTATCGATGTTTATATGACCAAGTCTAAGATGCCAAAGATGAGTATTGTTACTTGTTGGAGAAATCTTTTGCCTTTTCCTTTGAGTTTTAGCAGTTTTAAATAATTCGTGATTTAAAAGTGCTTTGTTGTCGGTTGGTCTTAAAACATACAAGTTATTTTCCAATTTGGCTGAACAAATAAGCACACCATTTTTATAAATGAACGCTTCATTCATATCAAAAGTAACTGTATACGATTGTTCAATCAAACATGAAATAGAAATTAAGTTCCTCTTAATCTTGGGAACAATTAACAAACTTTCTAAAAGTAAGAATCTATTTCTAAAAAATAACTTCGCAACTCCCACTGCTTTAGCTAAAATGACTTCTCCAGTTCCGACCCTGAGTGTCATTTCCCCATCGTTCAACTGCCAAAAGGAACTACTTTCCTGAAAAGAAGAGCAAACATGATTAGTTGCTTCTGAATCAAGTATCCAGGTATACTCATCATGTTCTACCAGACATGTTTCTAAAACAAGTAAATCAAATTTACCTTCCTTTTCCTTCTTTTTCTCAGCAAGGTACTTTGGGCAGCTTCTCTTCCAATGTCCATCTACATTGCAGTGGAAACATTTGCCCTTATCTGCCATAGCTTTGGCTTTTCCCTTGCTTTTAGCAGTAGTACTGGGAGCTTTCCCCTTGTTTCCTTTCTTCTTCTGAGTTTTCTTTGAAGAAGTGGCTACAAATTTAGTTCCAGAGGATGAACCCTTCTCGAACTTTCTTTTAGAGTGAACAACGTTTGCCTCTCCTTCTATCTGTCCCTTGTTCTTAAGAAGAGACTGATAGAGTTGTAGCTCATTCAGGAGGCTAGTCAGGTTGAATGTTATTTTATTCATCATTGCATTGCTTCCAAATTGCAGAAAACTCTTCGGAAGAGATTCTAAGATGAATGCAACCTGACTACGCTCATCTATGACCGCCCCGTTTGCTTCTGCCTTGTTGAATTGGACCATCATATCCAGGACATGCTCCCGAACAAACGTGCCCTCTTTCATGCGACAGCTATAAACGTATTTGAGAGCGTCATGGTGGAGTTGGTAGGACGGTTGTCCAAACATCTCCTGGAGAGAGTTCATAATCTCCCTCGCTGTTATCATGCCCTCATGCCTTTTAGCCAAAACTTCAGATAAGCTGGCTAAGATATAGACGCGAGTCTTATCATTGGCCTTTGTCCAGCGGTCATAAGCATCCTTAACTGCTTGGGATGCATTACGAGCAGGGGCTGGAGGACAATCCTCCGTTAAGACGAACCGCAGATCATCGACAACAAGAATCGTATTCAGGTTCGACTTCCACGTAGCATAATTTTCGCCGGTTAATTTCTCATTTTTAAGCAGAGAGACAATTGAGGAAGACATTGCTGTAATTTAAACAATGATCGTATTAGTTATCTTTGCCTTAACCCATCATACAAGCAAACAATTGCACACAATCCAATCAATTTAGCAAAACAGACAATCATAGAACCCTAAAACTATCGATTTAGTTTTGCAACGATGTTTCAGAGGTTTAGAATATCAGCCACCGAAGGGTGATCAGGTACTCCTCCTTTGAAATGAGACACCTCTCAGCTAATTCTAATTCCAGAATAACTCATATTCCTATAGACATTAGCCACCGTTGTTCGGTCAAGGATTTGTTAACACTTTTAACTCATCCTCGTAAGTGTAACCCTCCCACTTTCAGATCTCAGAGGCACGCACCAACATGCTACCGAAGGGAAAGACAACTGTTGGTGATTAGCCTAAGAGCTCCTATCCTTTTTCAGGAGTTCATGATGTTCCGAATCCTATGACCAGGCCCTCCGAAGGGATGGTTGCGCCAGGACAACCTGCAGGCGGATCATAGGACTCTCACGGTGCGAACTATGGGCGGAGACCGAGGGATACGTTGACACGTGTCCCGCTCCCACTTACTCTAGACATTTTTCCCATTCAACTTGATATTGATTCATGCAAACACTTTCTGAAGGGAGGCCGCTCCTAAGGCGACTCGAAGCCGAGCATGAATCTCACGTTGTGAATATAGGGACATAGGAGCAAAACTTGATTTAAATCTCGTTTTGTAACTTTCCTCCCACTGAAAATGTCCTAAGGTTGATATAGGGTTGTTTAACTTAGATAGTATTCGGCTAAGTCAATCTATCTAAGTCTGATCCTATTATAACAATTATGGAAAGGATTCAACTGCAATCTTTTGGGTGAATTAAACTTCTTTTAATGAACCCAACATTGCAAGTCAACATTACTATGGTTAATTCAACTCAATGTTCAGGTCAGTTCCCAGGTAGGAGGTGTTCTGTAAACCGTCAACTTAAATACCCCAGCCTCAGACATAACTTTACCGAGAGAGTTCCCTTATAACCTCAGTAATGTAAGGTCTTTACTCTAAAGATCTAGGAGCATTAAACACTTTTAATAAACCTAGTGACATTGCATGCTAACATTTAACTATGATTAATTCAACTCTGGTATTCCAGGTCAATTCCCAGGTAGGAGGTTTTCCGTAAACCGTCAACTTAAATACCCCCAGCCTTAGACAATACATTACCGGTGGAGTTCCCTGATAATCATAGCAATGTTTTTTCCTACTTAGTCAATTAAAACTATTTTTAATTCTAAGTAAGAAAAGATTCTAATCCTATTAGAAACTGATCTAGGTCTAATTAATTTTAAACAATTTAAAATTAATCCAATTTATCCTATGATCTTATGTTTGCATGCAAATCTTGATTATAGATTGACGGTTTCTAATCATTAATATTAAAGAACTATTTCAAATTTTAATGATTAATCCTATAATCAAGAATCTAGGGTTTAATTCATTCAACAATCTCATTCAAATTAAATAATTAAACCACACTAATTGCATGAATAATATAACAATTATATTATTAACTATGGATGTTTCATGCTTCATGCAATTTTGATTTTCTTTAAATATAACAATTATAAGCCAATCAAGAAAATCAATCAAGCATGCTTCATTCATCACATTAAATATAACTATTTATATTAAATTTAAGTAATGACATGCTTCATGCTTTCCAATTTTTCATATAATTAATATACACTTATATTAAAAAATATGAAAACGAATCCATGCATTTAAACATACATTATAAGAATTTATAATATATAAAAAATGCATGAGCATGTTTATAACCTAAGGTGGGATTAAATATTCTATATGACATCCATAAAGCATATAAATAGCAATTGAACTGGTTAATTTTGGCCCCTAGGATAAAATAAAGCATTAAATTACATTAATTTAGCTAAATTCTATCCTAAAAAATCCTTGTACAGCTCCGGAATTGGTTTAGACATCACGAACCGCCCCGAACCACCTCGAACTAGCCTCCAAAATCACGAACCATGCCAAAAATTAGCTGAACCGGACCAAATAGGTCCCAGCCAAGTCGAACCGGTCCGAACCGGAGCGGCCTTCCCTTGAACCGCGCCTTTTGAAACCCTAATGCACGCCTCCATCGTGACAGCGTCTCGACGCTGTGTTGAAGCGTCTCGACGCTGTGCGCTTTCCATGTCTGGCGCCTGCGGTATCAAGACAGCGTCAAGACGCTGTTGAGGTAGCGTCCCGACGCTGTGCGCTTTCCTTATCTGGCGCCTGCGGTATCGAGACAGCGTCGAGACGCTGTTGAGGTAGCGTCCCGACGCTGTTGCGTCTGGAGGCAGAATCTTGGCAGCAGCAGCTTGTTCTCAGTTTTGGCCTCGATTTCAGCAGCGATTTCTCCGATTTTCATCTCATAAAAACCTATTCTAGACCCGGACTTACATAGGACTCGATTTTACATAAAATACCCGAAACACCGGGCCTTACATGATCCAAATCACATAAAAATAAAATCTATGGCCATAAAATTAACCTAAACAGTTCAACGCAAACCGAACATACATTATGCATAAATCCCACCTATTAGAGCCTATCGCAACTTTTAATATTAATTAATAGGGACAGCGATGGCTCTGATACCAATTGAAGGGAATAAAAGTCCCCACGCAGCGGAAGCACATCGATTGGACCTTATGCCGTATATTAATAAACATTAAAATACCGTTACGAAAACTCAATCAAACTTAAACTCCTTTTAAAGTTGCTGGAAATTCAGTTTAAACATTCTTAAAAATAAATCTAAATTTATTTTCATGCTTTTCTAAAGAAAAGAGGAAGAACCGTTACAAACCTCCGTTGTAGACTTGACTGTTCTTTGCCAACGTTGCTCCAACGAACGAAAACGTAGCAGCCTCCTCGCCTATTAATCGCTGGAATTTTCTTCTTGATTGACACAATAACCACAAAGGTTACATCGGTATGTCTCTAAGTTTCGGAGGCAAAAGACTTGTGGGAGTCTTTCTCTAAGAGGGAGGCTAGAGAGAATTCTAGGTCTTGTCTTTGAGAGTCTAAGAGCAAGAGTGTCAAGTGTCATGACCAATTAGGTCTAGTGTTCTATTTATAGAAGAGAGGTCATGAATAAAATATTCAATTAAATCAATCTTTTCCAAAATTGATTCAATCTTATTCCTTAATTAATCAATCATGATCAATCAATTCCATAATTGATTAATCTTTTCCACAAATGACTAATTACTTCCATAAGTGATTAGATCATTTCCATAATTGATTAATTCCCGGTTAATGAATTCTTTAATTAATTAACCACCAATTAAACATCACATATTTAATTCCCGGCCTAGAATTAATTAATTTGCCCAAACACGTTTTAGGACTTAAATTAATTAATTCATTATTTGAAGTCTTTCAAACTTCCATAAATTTATATTTGAACTTTTTCAAATATTAATTTCTCTCATAATAATATATCAATATATATTATATTTGTTTCCCTTAGTAAATTGAACATTTTCAATTTACTTTTATTACTTAGTTGCCTCAAATTACTTTACGAGCTACCAGTGGGACCTTATGGACCTGCAGGTCAGAAGCCCCAACGATGTGAGATTAATTGGTCAAACTCATTAACCACATTAATCAATATTCGTTAACTGTGATTACATTCCACTATAGACTCACAGTTGCACTCTTCTCACTGCAGACATATTTTCTGTGTCCACGGATCTAGACCAATATCGACTAGTTAGTCCTTCACGAGTGTTCGTAACATCAGCTGGGTCAAATTACCGTTTTACCCCTGGGTTACCTCTATTTCCTTAAGTATCAATCCTCCTCTAATGAACAACCTGTTTGTGGTCCAACCATCAAACAGAAAACCCTCTCGTGCCATTGAGAGGGTAGGGCCCTTTGTTCAAGACTCAGAGTAACCACTTAAGGGAACACTCATCTGCTTCCCTAAAGTCGGGAAGGAGTGAATTCCATCTTGTACGATTATGTTCCCAGCTCCCCATTTGATCTTGTCCCCAAAGTGGTAGGCTTATTGAGTCGGTGTATTGGCCACTTTCACCCATACAAATCAAAGGACAATCTCTCATGAGCAGGAGTCCATAATCAACTCAGGATTAAGACTAAGTCGTCTAGGTCGTCCTAGTGAAATAGAAAACCAACTAGTTAACGGTGTTATAACCAGTGGTTACTATTTCGCGGTCCGATCTTATGCAAACTCATTGCATAGGATACCCCCACTCGCATGTCTCCTACACGAACACGTTGGATCGCAGCGTTTGTATCAAATACAAAGTGGGCCGTATCCATAGTGTCACCAGGATAAGGTACCCAGTCTTATCCCTATACTATAGACCCTTTAGGCTGTTTCTTGAACAATGATCCCATATGTCGCTACATATATAGTTCAAGACTCATATTACAACCTTGGATGTCTAGTTTATTGGATTAGGGTTATTATTACGCAAAGACAACTATAAAATAACTAATAACAATTAATGGAAAAATATATCGATAATATTTCATTAATATCCGATCAACGGTTACATTCACTATCTACGAGTTTTAGGGCATAAAACCCAACAGGATCACCATTCATCCTTCAAAACTTTTGCTCCATGAATTTTCTCAGCAAAATTTTCAACAATCAATTTTTTCAGCAAATATTTTTCTCATTTTAACATTTCCTAGGTCATCTTTTGGCGCGAAGACAAACTGTGGGTATCACAAATGTCCCCTGTTACTCAATAACCTAACAAAATTTTAAATGAAAGAGAGGAATGCTCGGGCAAAACAATTGGAGTAGCAAAAAGTCCCCCAAACTTGAATTATTCATTGTCCTCAATGAATCAATAAATTTACAATTATACCCCCAAACTTAAATTTTTCTATCTGAATTTTAAACTGAGTGTGGTACTAGAACTAAGCTTAAAGTGGATCATATAAGTCGACACTACCTCAGAATCTTCTTTGCCGCAGCAACAGTCCAGGCTAGAAGAAATGCTCAAGCAAAAGGTTTCTGGAGATCAGAATACCTTGCTCTAATTAAGCTTAACCAGTCCAAGCTTCAAAAATTCAGAAGAAAACTAGTTAAGTTAGAGTTACTCAGTGCTTATAGAAAAGAAACATCTTCGAAAATTCCATTAAAAACATATTAAAGAAATTACAAAAGCAGATATATTTTTTCAGCAACAAAAAAAATTAAAAAGAAGCAAACATATGATAGCGAGCATAGCTAGCTATCTTTACTTATTTAATTTAGCTAGTCTTTTATGGTGTTTGGGCCATTTTATTGCACTTTATTGTTTATTTTGTAGGAAATGGTTGATTGGAGCTATAATGCAATATCAGAGTTAATCGGGTGCTCGGGGCGTGAAAAGATGCATCGGAATGAAAAGGATAAAAAAGGAAAAAAGTCAAATCTCGGTCAACAGCAGGCTAGCGTCGAGACGCTAGCTCTTGAGCGTCTCGACGCTCGCATTCCATATCAGATTAGGCGCGTAAAGCTTACAGCGTCGAGACGCTATGATAGGAAGCGTCACGACGCTACCGTTTTTCCTTATTCAGAACGCGCGTTTAAGAGGCAGCGTCGCGACGCTGTCTTGACAGCGTCTCGACGCTTCGACGAAAAATCAGAATATAAGCTTCACTTCGGCTAGGTTTTAAGGGAGATCAATTTGGGACCTTTTTGAGCCGTAAAGAGGACAGAAAAGAGGGTTTTTGGAGCTGCAAACAAAGGAGAGACTTGGAAATCAACCCATTGTTCGTGGGGATCGTGACGGGGACGTCGGGACTCGGCCTACATTGAGTTTTCTTTTCCCTTCTCTTTCTTTAGTTAGATTTATGGCTTTCCTATGTTTAGTTGAGCTTGTATTTACATTAATGAGTAGCTAAACTTGTAGCTTAGGGATTGATGTAGTTGATTAAGTTTATGGATTGATTTACGGTTTGAGTTGTGCAATGTTATTGTGTTTGTAATCTTGATTTAATGCTTTCAATTAATTGGCCATTAGTTGGATGATTTAAGTTTCGAATCTAGCTCGGGAGAGGGGATTTGATCTAGACTTGCTCAAGATTGCATGAATAAAGTTTACTTTCTAATTCTTGACGGTTTTAGATTATCTTTAGAATTAGTTAAAAGATCTCATTGCCTTGCTTATTAATAAACTTAGATAGGGATATCAAGTTGGTTAATTTGCATGAGAATCAATTATACTCG
Source organism: Luffa acutangula (assembly GCA_036850905.1). Classification (NCBI taxonomy): domain Eukaryota; kingdom Viridiplantae; phylum Streptophyta; class Magnoliopsida; order Cucurbitales; family Cucurbitaceae; genus Luffa; species Luffa acutangula. Next base: position 29,615,011 of record CM072090.1, on the reverse strand, counting down.
GGAGGGTAGTTGTGATTAAAGGGTCTTTGGCTCATAATTTCATTGTGCATAATAACTTATTCCTTAAAATCAATCCTAAACGAAATCGGCGAAATCAATTCCCTAAGTAGTTTTCCCAATTGAATTTCCATTCTTTTTATTTGCTTTGATTCGGTTTTATCATTATCTTTTCATCACTTTTTGATCCCTAAATAAAATTGGGCAAGATTATTCATAATACTTGATTTGCTTAAAAATCCAATCCAGAGGACGACATTCGAATTTACTATTCACTATTTTATTACTTGACCCGTGTGCTTGCGGTAGGAAAAGTCCACATCAAGTTTTTGGCGCCGTTGCCGGGGATTGGCACATTTAGCTAGATTGATATTGTGGAAAAATTGCTTGATCTTAATTTAGGGTGTATTTTTACCTTTTTAGTTTATTGCATTTTTTTTTCCTTATTTGTTTTTATTTCCATATTTGATTTCAAGGTTAGTTTTTCTTTTAGTTTTGTAATCTTTTCCTTATTTGTTCTTGTTTTTCCTTTTTAGTTTAGTTTTCCTTGTTGGTTAGTTTCCTTACTTGCATTTTGCCTTATTTATTTTTGCATTCCATATTAGGTTATTTTGTTTCCTTTTCTAGATTATATTTCCATATTTAGATTAGTTGTTTTCTTTTCTTTGTTTCTTTCCATAATTGATTTTCTTTCCTTTTTAGGTTAGTTTGTTTATGCGTAGTAGTAGAGATTTTATACCGTTGGATCCTGAGATTGAAAGAACAATTCATAGGCTTCGAAGAGAAAATAGAGAAATTATTCAAATGGCTGACCAAAATCCACCTGAGGAGCCTAGGCCTATTAGAGATTATTTTCAGCCTGTGTTTCAGGGGCAACAGTCGGGGATTGTCTATGCACCGATTAATGCCAATAACTTTGAGCTGAAGACCGGTCTCATTCAGATGGCTCGAGACTGTGCATACAGAGGATCGCCCACCGAGGATCCAAATTCTCATCTTAAATCATTCTTGGATATTTGTGGGACGGTAAAAATTAATGGAGTCTCTGAGGATGCTATTCGCTTACGTTTATTTCCCTTTTCTTTGCAGGATAAAGCACGAGATTGGTTGCAGTCTATTACCCCTGGGAGCATCACTACCTGGGATGCTTTTGTCCAGGCCTTTTTAAAGAAATTTTTCCCTCCTGCAAAGACGGTCAAGCTGAGGACCGAGATTGGGACATTCCAACAACAATATGATGAGCAGCTGTTCGAAGCTTGGGAGCGATTCAAAGAGCTACTGAGGAAGTGTCCTCAGCATGGTTACCCCGATTGGCTTCAGGTACAGTTGTTTTATAATGGTTTGACTCCTAGTACAAAAACGATTGTTGATGCAGCTGCAGGTGGGACTCTGTTGTCCAAGACCGTGGAAAACGCTCGCACACTTTTAGAGGATATGGCCACCAACAGCTATCAGTGGCCATCTGAGCGGTCTACACCTAAAAAGATTGTTGCTGGAGTGTTTGAGGTTGATAAAGTAAGTGCACTCCAGGCCCAGATGACTTCCCTTGCCAATGCTTTTATGAAATTTTCAGGTACAGGGAGTGCACAGTCAATTGAATCAGCTGCTGCTTTAGCATCTAGACCTCAGGAGGAGACCATCGAACAGGTTCAGTATGTATCAAATTTTAATTCTAGGGGATATAATAATAGTTCTACACCTACACATTATCACCCTAACAATAGGAACCATGAAAATTTCTCTTATGCTAATATTAAGAATGTTCTTAATCCTCCTGGTTTTGCCCCTCAAACTCAAGATAATAAAAAGTTAGAAGATCTTGTTGGAGCTTTCATTGCAGAGTCTAGTAACAGGACAACCAAATTAGAGGAGGCAGTCATTGCCATCAACACCACGGTGAATGGCCACAGTGCAGCCATAAAGAACATTGAGACTCAGCTGGGACAGTTGGTGAATGTTGTAAGCACCATGAATAAAGGTAAGGCCCCAGCTGAACAAGAGAAACCCCAGATGGAGTATTGTAAGGCAATCACTGTGCACCAGGAAGAATCTGAAGAGGAACCTGAATCTGAGGACTATGAAACGCCTACAGGGGAAGCTGAGGAGGACACATCATCTGATGAGGCTGAACAACCTAACCTTGAGCCTCCTATTCCTTCTCCCACACTGATGGTTCCCAAGGAAAAGAAAAAGAAAAAGAAGAAAAAGAACAATCAGGTTCAGTTTGATAAATTTATGAATGCTTTTATGAATCTGAACATTAATATTCCTTTTGCAGAGGCATTAGAGATGCCCCAGTACAACAGGTTCATGAAGGAGTGGTTAGCAAAGAAACGAAAGGAAAAGAAAGTTGACACTGTTTATCTTGCTTCCACATGCAGCACCAGAGTACAACAGAAAGTACCTGAGAAAGTAGCAGATCCAGGGAGTTTTTCTGTTCCTTGTAGTTTTGGTACTTATTCTTTCAGAGCATTATGTGATTTAGGTGCTAGCATTAATATTATCCCATTGTCCTTGTGTAAAAAGTTAGATATAGGTGAGATTAAGTCTACTCCTGTAAAGCTCCAATTGGCTGATCAATCTGTGGTGAGACCAATTGGTATTGTAGAGAATGTGTTAATCAGAGTAGGTAGATTTTTCCTCCCTATTGATTTGTATGTTATGGACATGATAGAAAATCCTTCAATGCCTGTCATATTAGGGAGACCATTCCTCGCTACTGGGCGAGCGATTATAGATATTGAGCGCAAGGAGCTCACTATTAGAGTCAAGAACGAAAAAGAGATCTTTAAAGCAGTTGAAGACTCTAAAGATGAAGTGCTTCATATGGGTTACAGGAAAGGTGCAAGAAAGAGCACCTCTGTTGGATTCACAGAACAAAAGCCTCCTTGAAGCACGTGCAACACGTCGAGCTAATGACGTTAAACAAGCGCTTATGGGAGGCAACCCAAATAAGTTTAGTGTGTTTCCTTTTTGTTTTTGATTTATTGTTTGTTTTTGTTTTGTAGGTCTTGTTTTCTTCCTCTCCTTTGCTTTCAAGCTTTCAAGATTCCTAGATCTCAAGCAAGAAGTCATCATCATTCCAGGCCAGTATTATTCACTCCTGTCATTCTTTTATTGTTCTCATGCTTGTTTATGCCCTATTTTCTTTATACATTGAGGACAATGCATGTTTTAAGTTTGGGGGTGGATTAGCATGTTTGTGGAGCCCTTGAGCATCTGAGTTCGGGCTATAGTTTTGAGCTTTCTTTGAATTTTGCATATGGTTGTTTTCTGGATGCTACTTTTGCATGATTATGATGTCCTAGGATAGGCTTTCTTGTCAATTTTCAAGCTTGTTTACTTTTGCATGATTATGATGTCCTAGGATAGGCTTTCTTGTCAATTTTCAAGCTTGTGATGAGATGTAAGCATAAGTGCCCAAAAAGGGAGACTTTTTAAAATTTTTCTAGGAGATGGCTTGCATGAGTGGAGTATCTGTCTTGGCTAGATTTGGATTTGAATGCTTAGGAGCGATTTATTGGGTTCATATGCTTGTTGTCACCTCGATAGGTGTAGGGTAGAGCTAAAGAGTTAATTTTTTGCAAATTAGCATGTTTGATCTTGCTTAGGAGAAAAGAAAAGAATATCTGCTATGTATGCTCATATCGAAAAATCATTCTTGTAGTTACTGTTGAAAAGAAAAATTATTATGCCATGGCCTGTGCACAGTTTGCAATGTTTAATAAAGTTTAGGCAAAAAGAGCTACCCCTGTTGTGATCAGTTAGGCCAACCAGAGAAAACTCAGGTTAAGGGTCCCTGCAATGGGTGTGTGAAAGCTAGTGCCACATTTAAATGCTTAATTCAATTGTTAATTAAAAGCACCTAAGTATTGAGATAAACAAACTAATTTGTTGCATTAACTCATTAGTGAAACCGTAGTGCCAGTGTAGAGGGAAGATGAGCTGAGAGTTTAATAATCCAATCCCGGGCTAGTAGAGTCTGATCTTGTTGAGATAGATCTCGCTTGTGCTAGTTAATTTTGGAAAAATTTTAATTTGTCTCCCTCATTGGTCCTTGTGTGCATATCTCTTGCTTGCTTGGTTATTGACTTTTGAGCCTTGAGGATTGAGTTATGATTGTTGCATCTATTCTTCCATTATATGTCTGATCTAGAGTTTGCTCGAGGACTAGCAAAAGCTTAAGTTTGGGGGTATTTGATAGCGAGCATAGCTAGCTATCTTTACTTATTTAATTTAGCTAGTCTTTTATGGTGTTTGGGCCATTTTATTGCACTTTATTGTTTATTTTGTAGGAAATGGTTGATTGGAGCTATAATGCAATATCAGAGTTAATCGGGTGCTCGGGGCGTGAAAAGATGCATCGGAATGAAAAGGATAAAAAAGGAAAAAAGTCAAATCTCGGTCAACAGCAGGCTAGCGTCGAGACGCTAGCTCTTGAGCGTCTCGACGCTCGCATTCCATATCAGATTAGGCGCGTAAAGCTTACAGCGTCGAGACGCTATGATAGGAAGCGTCACGACGCTACCGTTTTTCCTTATTCAGAACGCGCGTTTAAGAGGCAGCGTCGCGACGCTGTCTTGACAGCGTCTCGACGCTTCGACGAAAAATCAGAATATAAGCTTCACTTCGGCTAGGTTTTAAGGGAGATCAATTTGGGACCTTTTTGAGCCGTAAAGAGGACAGAAAAGAGGGTTTTTGGAGCTGCAAACAAAGGAGAGACTTGGAAATCAACCCATTGTTCGTGGGGATCGTGACGGGGACGTCGGGACTCGGCCTACATTGAGTTTTCTTTTCCCTTCTCTTTCTTTAGTTAGATTTATGGCTTTCCTATGTTTAGTTGAGCTTGTATTTACATTAATGAGTAGCTAAACTTGTAGCTTAGGGATTGATGTAGTTGATTAAGTTTATGGATTGATTTACGGTTTGAGTTGTGCAATGTTATTGTGTTTGTAATCTTGATTTAATGCTTTCAATTAATTGGCCATTAGTTGGATGATTTAAGTTTCGAATCTAGCTCGGGAGAGGGGATTTGATCTAGACTTGCTCAAGATTGCATGAATAAAGTTTACTTTCTAATTCTTGACGGTTTTAGATTATCTTTAGAATTAGTTAAAAGATCTCATTGCCTTGCTTATTAATAAACTTAGATAGGGATATCAAGTTGGTTAATTTGCATGAGAATCAATTATACTCGGGAGAGGTAGTTGTGATTAAAGGGTCTTTGACTCATAATTTCATTGTGCATAATAACTTATTCCTTAAAATCAATCCTAAACGAAATCGGCGAAATCAATTCCCTAAGTAGTTTTCCCAATTGAATTTCCATTCTTTTTATTTGCTTTGATTCGGTTTTATCATTATCTTTTCATCACTTTTTGATCCCTAAATAAAATTGGGCAAGATTATTCATAATACTTGATTTGCTTAAAAATCCAATCCAGAGGACGACATTCGAATTTACTATTCACTATTTTATTACTTGACCCGTGCGCTTGCGGTAGGAAAAGTCCACATCAACATATCATCAACAGAAAAGGAGATTAGAAAATGCGCGAGCAAACAAAAATTTAAGAACAAAATTTATGCTTGCTCAAGGCCACTTCATCCTTCATTCCTCTTGGCCCAACTCATTTTCATCATCCTCTTCTCCTCTTTCAACTGGTGGGAGTGGAATCCAAGGGTTTAATAAATCTTCAGGGAAAGTAGGAAGGGCTGGATACGACTTGGAAAAATTCTCTTGCACCGCCTTCTTCAGATTGGTATCATGATTTTTAACATAGTTCCAGAAGGTCAAAGCTTGCCTCTCGGAAAACTCTTGCGTACTGGCCGAAAGTGCAAGAGGGCCACCCTGACGCGCCTCTTGCATACGCTGAAGTCGTGCCAAGTTAGGTGTGTCAATGATTCCCTTATCAAAAAAAATAACATCACCTTCATCCTCTGGAACCCCTGCTCTCTTGCAAAGCATGGTATTGGTATTCGGGAAAAACAGCTTCCCCACCTTCTTCTTCCAACAACCAGAAATTTCATTAACAATAATTTTTCCCACATCAACGTTGAGAGACCGCAAAATCGCGAAAGCCAGAAGAACTCGTTCCCTAGAGATCGTCGAGTCATGAGTCATTGGAAGCATCCTCTGTCTGATAAATCCCATCCATGTATTTGCTTCCCTCTTCAGATAGGCTGACTGAAATGTCCTCTTCTCTGTTTTTGAAAGTTGCCACTATGCCCCTTCAATACCTACCTCCCGCACAGCATCACTCAGTTGTTCATTAGATGGCACTACAGTCATCTCATTATATGCTGTGTGGGGGGAATTCTAAAGGTTATACAGTGCATTAATAGCACTAGGACTCCAGTCTACCTCGACTCCTCGAACAATCACCTGGAAACCATCTTCTTTGTCAATATTTGCATAAAATTCACGCACCACCTGTGCGTTCACAGACTCAGGCTTCGCACAAAACAAGTCCCAGCCGTGGTCTGCAATACCGGTCCTCAGAAAATGCGGAAGATCACCGGTAAAAACTTGATGTGGAATTTTCCTTACCGCAAGCGCACGGGTCAAGTAATAATAAAGTGTTCGTATAAACGAGTGTCGTCCTCTGGATTGGATGTTTAAGTTAAATCAAGTATTGTAAATTATCTTGCTCAATTTTATTTAGGGAACACAAAGTGATGATTGATTGAAAGAAAACTAGATCAAAACAAACAAACAGTGGATATGCAATTGAGAAAACACTTAGGGAATCGATTTCGCCAATTTTAGTATAGGATTGATTTTTTGGAATAAGTTATTATGCACAATGAAATTATGAGCCTAAGAACCTTTAATCACAACTACCTCTCCCGAGTATAATTGATTCTCATGCACATTAACCAACTTGATATCCCTATCTAAGTTTATTAACATGCAAGGCAATGAGTTCTTTTGACCAATTCTAAAGTTAATCTAAAAACCGTCACAAAATTATAAAGTAAACTTTAGTCATGCAATCTTAGTAAGTCTATGCTAAATCCCCTCTCCCGAGCAAGAATCAACACTTAAATCATCCAACTAATGGCCAATTAATTGAAAGCATTAAATCAAGATTGCATACATAATAACCATTGCACAACTTAAACCATAAATCAATCCATTAATTCAATTGACTACATCAATCCGTAAGCTACAAGTTTAGCTACTCATGATTGGTATTACAAGCTCAACTAAACATGAAAAAGCCATAAAATCTAGCTAGAGAAAAAGGGAAAGGAAAGGAAAAACTCAATGTAGGCCGAGATCGAGCGTCCCCGTCACGATCCCCACGAACAATGGGTTGATTTCCAACTTGCTCCCTTTGCTTCAGCTAAAAAATGCCCTGTTTCTGCTCTGTTTACGGCTCCAAAAAGTCCCAAAAGCGAATCCCCAAAAACCTAGTCGAAAAGAAGCTTATATTCTGTTTTTTCGTCATAGCGTCGAGACGCTGCCTTCAAAACGCGCGTTCTAGAAAAGGAAGGCTAGCAGCGTCGAGACGCTAAGGTGCCAGCGTCGAGACGCTCAAGGGCTGGCGTCTCGACGCTAGCCAGCGGTTGACCCAACTTTGACTTTTTTCTTCTTTGATTCTTTTTCATTCCTTTGCATCTTTTCGCGTCCCGAGCACCCGATTAACTCCAATATTGCGCTATAGCTCCAATCAACCATTTCCTACAAAATAAACAATTAAGTGCAATAAAATGACCAATAAATCATCAAAGACTAGCTAAATTAATTAGGGGAAACTAGCTAGCTATGCTCGCTATCAGAAACCATCTTCTTTGTCAATATTTGCATAAAATTCACGCACCACCTGTGCGTTCACAAACTCAGGCTTCGCACAAAATAACACCCAGCCGTGGTCTGCAATACCGGCCCTCAGAAAATGCGGAAGATCACCAGTAAATCCTCTCTCAAATAGGAAGTCTCTTTTCAGCAGCTCAACATATTTTGCTCTGGCAGAATTGTTGACGAAGCGATCATACGGTAACTGTGGTTCTTCTATTTTATCGCGTTCTTCCGATGCTTCAGCAACACTTTTGCCCTTCTCCGCCCTTCGCGTGAGCAAACACTCTTCCTCAGCCTTTTTCTTTGCTTCTTCTCTTACTTTTTCCTCGGCCTCCTTCTTCTCACGTTTTTCTTTCTCTGCATTTTCTCTTTCAGAGTCAGTAGTTGGAGGTGAGGGGGTAACAGTTCGGACGACCCTGACGCGGCCTACTTTTCGTTTAATGCGGCGACGCCTTGGTACCTCTGGTATGATCACCTCCACTCGAGCCTCCTGAACTGGCTCATTTTCAGTCGCAACCTCTGCCTGCACATCCTCATTCTGTTTCTCTTGAATTTCCTCTGTATTTCCCTCTTCTTGAACTTCCTCCGTATCTTCCATCCTTGGCTCAACCTCCTCTGGGTTCTGTACATCAGATTCTTTCGGGTCTCCTTCATCTACTGTGGCAATAACCTCTATTGCCTCCTAGACCTCTTCTTGTTCTGCAACCCTTTGTTGCCTTCTCCTTCTTTTCGCTTCTTTTTCCTCCAGGGTCTTTTTCTTCTTCGCCTTTACTTTCTATACCTTAGGGGTAACAGGCACCTCTTATTCCTCATTCTCCCTTTCCTTTCTCGCTCTTGTTTTTGCCATGGAAGACTCAAGGGGTTTATAGAGAATAACAATAAAGAAAGAAGAATGCAAACGGAAAAGATTCGAAGCAAGAAGACGAAGTGAAAAAAAATACTTACCAGAAGTTGTTAATAAATAGAGCTCCAACAAATTGAATCCTAACCGAAAGAATTTTCTTTCGTTAAATGATTTTTCTGCATGCAATTTGAAAAATTAAAACCATCAACGGTAAAATTGCTGATTCCATTCGCCCATGGTAATTAATGATGCTCTGTCCACGGCTAAACCCTTCGATTATCCCTGTGTGACATGTGGGAGCATCAGATAACTCCATGCAATTTACCTGCCCACAGAAAATTCAAAATCCAACGGTAAAAGAAATTAATTCACAAAAAATCCCTTCCTATTTGGACGGAAGATTTGCTTCAGCCTTAACTTTGCCGCAACAACATGAAGAATCTTGGATACGTAATTCGAATAGGAAAATCAAATCTCTTAAATTCAAATTTAAATTTAACCGATCAAATCAAATCTAATCCTTTCTTTTTATTTTTAAGCCGAATTAATTAGGAAAATCTTTATTAAACCAACTCTAAACATAATTAAAATAACCGGAATTAATCTAAACTAAAATTTAATACAATCTAATTTAAACTAATTAAAGGATAATTAAATAAACCGAAAATAAAATCCAACAAAATCAAATAAAATTCAAAGAAAAATAGATAAAATCTAAACTACCAAAGATAATAAAAATATTCAAAACTAAAATCTACTTAAAATAAATCATGCAAAATTCAAACAAACTAAATCTAGAATACTTGAAATTAAAAACAAATCGAATCAACAAGAAAATAAAAACAAACACTGGGAGATCAAAATATTGCTCTGTAAAATGCTCCCGCAAACATCTTGCTCTTTCAATCATCAACCAATTTCAGGGAAGGATATTTCGTCTGGAACACCTCTCCCCAATAATGTTTCACACGCTGTCCATTCACTTTGAACACTCTCTCATCTTTTTCATCCTGCAAAGTAATTGCTCCATGGGGAAAAACCTCAATCACAATAAATGGCCCTGACCATTTAGATTTTAGTTTCCCAGGAAATAATTTTAATCTAGAATTATAAAGCAAAACTTTCTGACCCCTGACAAATGCTTTAGATTTAATTTTCTTGTCATGCCATAGCTTAGTCTTTTCTTTATACATTTTCAAATTTTCATAAGAAAATTGGCGAAATTCCTCTAATTCATTAAGCTACAGCATTCTTATTGCTCCTGCACGACTCAGATCAAAATTCAACTTTTTCAAAGCCCAAAATGTTTTATGCTCTAGCTCCAATGGTAAATGGCAAGCTTTCCCATATACTAACCTATAGGGATACATACCTAGAGGAGTCTTATAGGCTGTCCTATAAGCCCAAAGAGCCTCATCCAACCTAAAAGACCAATCCTTCCTAGATGGATGGACTACTTTCTCTAAAATTGATTTTATTTCCCTATTACTAATTTCAGCTTGACCATTTGCTTGTGGGTGATAAGGGGTAACTATCTTATGCTTAATCCCATACTTAGCTAAAAGCTTAGTTAAGACATTATTAACAAAATGTGTGCCTTCATCACTCACTAGAGCTCTAAGTGTCCCAAACCGCGCAAAGATGTGCGATTGAAGAAACCTTGCTACTGTCTTGGCATCACTCTGATGGCATGCGATGACCTCCACCCATTTGGACACGTAATCAACTGCCAATAAGATAAAGACATTGCCATTAGAAGGGGGAAATGGCCCCATAAAATCAATACCCCATACATCGAATAATTCAACTTCTAAAATGTAAGTAAGTGGCATTTCATCTCTAGGTCCCAAATTTCCTCTCCTTTGGCAAGCATCACATTGCTTGTAGAACCAATGGGCATCCTTAAATAAAGTAGGCCAAAAGAATCCACAATGCAGAATCCTCATAGCTATCCTCTGACCGCTGAAATGGCCTCCATACGGCGAAGAGTGACATTGCTCTAGGATTTCCTTTGCTTCGTCACCTGAAATACACCTACGAATAATACCGTCAGAGCATTGCTTATACATGAATGGCTCATCCCAATAGAAAAATTTTGCATCATGCTTAAACTTTTTCTTCTGCCTCTAATCCATGTCAATAGGAGTGACTCCTTTGACCAAAAAGTTTGCAATATCAGCATACCAAGGGACATCCCTGACTACCTTTACCTCAACAACAAAGAGTTGTTCATCTGGAAAAGAATCTGAGATGGCAGATTGCTTCAGCAAAGATGATGATGGATCAAGACGAGACAAATGATCTGCAATGACATTTTCTGATCCCTTCTTATCCTCTATCTCTAAGTCGAATTTCTGCAATAATAAAACCCAACTAATTAGTCTAGGCTTTGCATCTTTCTTAGACATTAAATACCTTATTGCTGCACGATCCGTGAACACCGTGACTTTGGATCCAACCAAATATGGCCGGAACTTCTCAAAAGCAAATACAACAGCTAACAACTCCTTTTCAGTAGTTGTATAGTTGACTTGTGCCTCATTTAAAACCCTGCTTGCATAATATATAGGATGGATAAATTTGCCCTGCTTTTGCCCCAGCATAACACCTACTGCAGCATCACTCGCATCACACATTACCTCAAATGGAAAATTCCAATTAGGTGCACAAAGAATGGGTGCTGAGCCTAAAGCATGCTTTAAAGTTTCAAAAGCCTTCCTACAATCTGCATTAAAGTAAAAAACATGATCAGTACACAATAAGTTACAAAGAGGTTTACTGATTTTGGAAAAATCTTTTATGGACCTCCTATAAAATCCAGCATGACCTAAAAAACTTCGAATTCCTTTCACTGAATTTGGTGGTTCTAATCTCTCAATCACCTCAATTTTTGCTCTATCAACTTCTAGACCATTCTTAGAAATCCTATGACCTAACACTATGCCCTCCTTTACCATGAAGTGGCATTTCTCCCAATTAAGAACTAGATGGGTATCCTCTTATCTTTTTAACACCTTACCTAAATTATCTTAACAACTCAGAAAAGACCCTCCAAAAACTGAAAAATCGTCCATAAATACCTCAACAGTGGACTCAATCATATCGGAAAAAATTGCTAACATACACCGCTGAAATGTTGTTGGAGCATTGCAAAGGCCAAAAGGCATTCGCCTGAAAGCAAACATCCCATAAGGGCAGGTGAAAGTGGTTTTTTCCTGATCCTCAGGAGCAATAGTAATCTGGTTATACCCAGAGTAACCATCTAAGAAACAGTAGTAGGCCTGACCAGCCAATCTATCCAACATCTGGTCAATAAATGGTAGAGGGAAATGGTCCTTACGGGTAGCTTTATTAAGCCTCCTGTAATCCATGCAAACCCTCCAGCCAGTTACTGTCCTGGTTGGGATCAACTCATTATCTTTATTGCTCACCACAGTGACACCTCCTTTCTTAGGAACACATTGGACAGGGCTTACCCAATTGCTATCGGCAATTGGATAAATGATCCCATCATCCAACCATTTAATCACCTCCTTTCTAACAACCTCTTTCATTGCAGGGTTAAGCCTTCTTTGTTGCTCAATACTCCTAAAGGATCCATCCTCTAGAGTGATTTTATGCATACAAAAAGATTGGCTAATTCCCTGAATGTCAGCCAATGTCCAACCTATAGCCTTGCAGTATTGCTGCAACAATTTATCAAAGCCTCTTCATGCTCCGGCATTAAATCTGATGCAACAATAATGGGCAACGTCTCACCTTCCCCAAGATACACATACTTTAGATGATCCGACAAGGGCTTCAAATCTAAAGTAGGAGCCTCAATCAGGGATGACTTAATAGGAGGAGCCTTCATTTGATCTAAAAAAACATCCTCACACCTAAACAATTCTTTTTCATTTTTTCTTTCTAACAAACAAACTTGTAAATCCTCTACACTAACCTCGCCATGATCTTCCGAATGCTTACTAGTCGAATCCTATATTGCTGTCTCAATAACTGTGCTCTCCAGAATCCTAATGAAGGAGCAATCCTCCATTTCGTCTGGATACTTCATGGCTTTAAACACATTAAATTTCACTTCCTTATTACAGACTCTCATTGTTAATTCCCCTTTTTGAACATCTATTAACGTCCTACCAGTAGCCAAAAATGGACGACCTAGAATAATTGGGACATCTTTATCAGCCTCATAGTCTAAAATAATAAAATCAACTGGAAATATGAATTTATCTACCTTTACTAAGACATCCTCAATTTTACCCTCTGGATATGTGATAGACCTATTAGCTAGTTGAAGTGTGACTGTGGTAGGTCTAGCTTCACCAATACCTAGCTTTTGATAGACCGAAAGAGGCATAAGGTTAATGTTTGCACCTAAATCACAGAGTGCTCTACCTAACTCTTTTCCACCTATAGATACAGGTATGGTAAATGATCATGGATCCTTAGCCTTCGTCGGTAGCCCATTCTTAAGAATAGCACTACATTCCTCAGTAAGAGATACAATTTAAAACTCACCTAACCTCTTCTTTTTAGTTAAAATATCCTTAAGAAATTTAGCATAATTAGGCATTTGCTCAATAGCTTCTACTAAAGGGATATTTATATGCAATTGCTTAAGAATCTCTAAAAACTTTTTAAATTGACCATCCTGATTCTTAGGCCTTTGTCTTTGTGTGAAAGGTAGAGGTGGTACATAAGGTGGGGGCGGCACATAAGGTGGTTCCACATCTGGAACAGAACCAGATGCTCCAGCATCTTTATTGCTGCCTCCAGCACCCTGACCAGTCTCTAACTCTTTCTCAATAACAACATTTTTATCACTATTCTTTTCTATATCCTGAGTTTTACTAGGCTCTTTTCTTCCCTCTAGTGGCTTACCACTCCTAAGAGTCACTGCCTTTACCTGCTCCTTACCTTCCCTTCTAGGGTGTTCAGTATCTGATGGAAGTTTCCCTTGAGGCCTTGCCTTTAGCTCATTAGCTAGCTGACCCACTTGCAATTCCAGGGCTCTCATTGAAGCCTGATTACTTTAAATTGCGGCATCTGTACGAGCCATAAATTCTTTCATCATCGCCTCAAGAGAACTCCCCGAATTTTGCTGGGGCGAAGCCTGCTTATTTTGCTGGGGCAATACCTGCACTTTAGCGAATCCCGACTGGCTTACCTTCTGTTGTGCTTGCACATTACTTCCTTGTTCTCCCCATGCGAAGTTGGGGTGGTTGCGCCAACCTGAATTATAAAAGTTAGAATAAGGGTTATTCCTCTGATTACCTACAAAAAACACAGAAGCTGGATTGCTGGGGCAAAACTCGTAGTTGTGGTTTTCACCACAATAGACACATGCTTCCTTTGTGACTTGGTTCACCAATGCAGCAGGCTCCACAGCTGGTGGCTGCTGATGACTAATCACTGTCACATTCTTAAGAGCGTTAGCAATCATAGCAAGATCAGCCCTAATGGTGGACACACCATCAACCTCTAATACACTCTTAACCTTTTTATTTGTGCCTCTAACATCCGACCACTGACAACTATTAGTAGATATTCTTTCTAAAATTTCATGGGCTTCATTCAAAGTTTTTGCCAAAAGGACCCCTCCAGCCAAAGCATACCCTGGGTTGCTCCATTTAACCCATTGTAAAATGTTTCCATTTGGATACAATGGGGTAAACCATGGTGGGGACACTTTCGTAAAAGCTCCTTAAACCTCTCCCAAGCCTCACTAAAAGTCTCATCTTCAAGTTGCCTAAACCCTACTATTTCACTCCTTAATTTAGCATTTCTATTAGGTGGGAAATATTTACTCAAACATTTTTCAGCTAACTCATCCCATGTCATAATTGATCCTGGAGCAAAAGAGTTTAACCATGCCTTTGCTCCATCTCTAAGAGAATACGGGAACAAAGTTAATCTAAGAGCATCTCTAGGCACTCCTTGAATTACAAAAGAATCACTTACTCCTAGAAAAGACTTAAGATGTAAATGAGGGTCTTCAGATGACAAACCATGGAATTGACCCACGCTTGAATTTGAGGACGTGCAATCCCTGGATTTAACTCATCAAACATTCAAAAAGCATACGCTCGAATGGCTCTGGTCCTATCGTTCGCTACCAAGATAGGATTCTCAGCCTGATTATTTTGCTGCTCATTTTGCTCTAGCGGCTGATTTTGCCGCAACAAGCGATTCTGGGGGTCTGCTGGATCTTCAGGACCTTGCGGAAGACGCGACATGTTATCCATTTGGTTCTGGTTTCTGCGCTACTCTCGCCTTCTTCTCCTGAATGTCCTTTCGATTTCTGGATCAAGCTCGAACCTTACCCCAGGCTGATCGCTCATGCACCAAACTCACGCCTGCAAAAAAAAAAAGGGAAAAATACACTTTTGGTCCCTGAGGTTTGGGTTAAGTTACACTTTGGTCCCTGAGTTTTCAAACTCAACAAAAATACCCCTGAGGTTTGAGATAAGGAGCAATTTGGTCCCTGCCGTCCATTTTGCCGTTAAACCCTAACAGTTTGCTGACGTGGCACCATTATATTTAATAAAAAAATATTTTTTAAATTTTCTGAATAAAAATATATTAAAATAATAAAAATATTATTATTTTTTATTATTTTTAATTTTTTCTCCTTCCTTCTTATTATTCTTCTTCTTCTCCATTCTCTTCTTCTTCATCCTCTTTCTTCTTCTTCTTCAAATCTCCGACGGCCGGCGGCCGGCGCCCTCGTCGGCCGCTACCGGCCGCCGGCGACCGGCGACTTTTTTTTTTTTTTTTTTTTTTTTCCCTCTTTTTCTCTTCTTCTCTTCTTCCCCAACCTCTCTTCTCTTCTTTTTTTTTTTTCCAAATCTGAAAATCAACCTCTTCGTTTCAGATCTAGACCAAAAACAAAACTGACCACCACACCTTTCTTCCTCTCGCCGTTTGTTCTGCCAAGAAAGAAGACCACAACACAATCACCGCCATATACAAAATCGACATGCATTGCGAAGGTTGTGCAATGAAGATTAAACGAGCTGTCCGACACGTCAAAGGTAAAAATCAAAACTTTTTTTTTTCCAATCTCAATCTTGAAATTCTCTTTTTGATTCGAATACTCTGATGGTTTTTATTTGAATTTGTTGCAGATGTGGAGAGTGTGACCACGGATTGTGGGGCGAATAAGTTGATTGTTATTGGAAAAATGGAAGTTTTGGTAGTTAAAGAGAAATCGGAGCTAAAAACCAAGAAGAAGGTGGAGCTCATCTCTCCTCAGTCGAAAAAGGACGGCGATGCCGGCGGCGGCGAGAAGAAGCCCGAAGAGAAAAAAAGCACGCGAAGAAAAACCCAAAGAGATGAAAATTAATCACTTTTCACAATTGAAAAAAGAAAAAAATGGCATAATTAAAACCACCCACATGATACCCACTTTTTAGTTTTCTTTGTTCTTAATTCATTTCTTCAATTCCTTTTAAATTTGAATCAATTTTAATTTGTGGGTGTACTCTGTTTTCATTCAATTCGTTGCAGAGCACTGTGGTTTTGAAGATCCAGCTACATTGTGAAGGTTGCATCCAAAAAATCCACAGAATCATCTTGAAAATCAACGATAAGATCTCAAAGTTCAAATTTTTAGCCCACTAAACAATTCACAAATCGATTTTCAATAATGGGTAATTTTAAATTTTGAAATCAAACAGGAGTTCAATCATGAGTTTCGATGGAGCCAAGGATTTGGTCACCATTAAAGGAACCATGGACGTGAAGCAACTCGAGCCATATCTCAAAGACAAGCTCAAACGAAACGTCGCCCAAAAAGGAAGAACCCACCGCTGAGAAGAAAAAAGAACAACCCGCCGCCGCGAAGAAGAAGGAAGAAGGCGGTGGTGAGAAGAAGGAAAAGGCGTGGTGGTCGATTCTGTTTTTGGTCTAGATCTGAAATAAGGAGGTTTGTTTTCAGATCTGGAAAAAAAAAGAAAAAAAGAAAAATTGGGTAAGAGAGAAGAAGAAAGGAGAAGAAGAGAGAAGAAAAAAAAAAAAAAACAATCGCCGGCCGGCGGCGGCGAGCGGTGGCCGGCCACCGGAGACTTGAAGAATAAGGATCGGGGTGAGGGAAGGAGATGGGTGAGGGAAGAGGATGAAGAAGAGGGAAAGAAGAGAGAGATTGAAGAATAATGAAATAATAATAGATTAATAAAAAAATAATATTTTATTTATTTTTATTTTTAAAATAAAAAAACAGAATTTTTTTAATTAAAAAATGTGGCCACGTCAGCAATCCGTTAGCATTTAACGGCAAAATGGATGGCAGGGACCAAATTGCTCCTTATCTCAAACCTCAGGGGTAATTTTGTTGAGTTTTAAAACTCAGGGACCAAAGTGTAACTTAACCCAAACCTCAGGGACCAAAAGTGTATTTTTCCTAAAAAAAAAAAGAAACAATCAAAAAGCTCTAGCACCAAACTACTAAAACACATACAAAACAGATTAGATAAAATCTTATTCAAGTCCCCGGCAACGGCGCCAAAAACTTGTTGGGTTCCTAGAGTGAGTAAAAATATGTTATGAAAAGACTCTAGAACTCTGTGCAAGTATACACAGTCCGCAGCAAGTAATAAGTATTATCAATCCAAGGCCTAAACTAGCTTCCACTTTATCTATTTTATATAACTCTTTAATGGTTTCAAAGGTAGTAAAAATAATTGGTTTTTATAAGAATAATGCTTAAGCAAAAGAAATGACAGAACAACGAGTAAAAAAATAGGCAGACAGATTAGAAACAGGCGCTGGTCAGGATTTAGTAATTGTTTAGAAAGATGCTCTAGCAATATTATTGATCATGCAAAACTCTCGCAGTATTATTAGCAGATTCCTCCCGAAACTCCGAATCTTTTGGAATGTGTTTCAACCCCAATGAACTACTACCGATCAAGAACTAGGCAACTGGCTATCCCTAGCTCAGTCACTGGCGTTCACCAATACACAATGATCGTAGTGTGATTAATCGCCACACTCTCTAAATCATCCGTGAAACTAGAGAGAGGTATTCATACCGGCTGGCCAGGCGGGCATAAAATATAAATGAACACAACAATTAATCAAGATGCATTAATCAATATTTATTACTAGAATTAAGCACGACAATCACATTGTTTCCTAACCAACGCCTAAAGCTACTTAGTTCATAAAATGCATGGAAACACAAGTTACAATCTGAGTAAGCATGTCCATGACTACAAGATAAAACAAGAAAAGATTAATTCCCTTGAACAACTTGCAATCGATGGTCTTCTAGATGGTCTCCAATCGTTCTCCTCTATTTGGCTCCCAAAGGTGGAAGTAACTTTCCAAGAATGGAATGTTTTCTCCCAAAAGTGGAATGAATTTGACTTAGGCGGCTACTCCCTTTTATAGAAGGATAGGAGGCTTGACTTAGGTCAACCTAGACACGTGTATGGCTCTCCTTGCTCCTTTATCACAAAAATAACTCAACAGAATTCGGTTTATCAACTTGGCTAACGAACTGTGACGTGGCAGTTTTTCTCCCAGTTTTGCTGCAACACAGAATTTGCTCACTCTAGTCGCCCAGCATCATAATCTGCACAAAATAATTTCCAAGGCTTTCATTCTTCTAAATGAGTTAAAACATATAATATCTATCTAAAACCAACCCTATTAAGCACAAAAGACACACAAATCCCTGTAGAAATGAGACCTAAATAACTACCTTTTGGGCAGTTATCAATGACCTAGGCAACTTAGTCTCAATCCTGAGTGGATTATGGACTCCTGTCCGTGGGGGATTGTCCTTTGATTTGTACGGGTGAGAATGGCCTGCACACCGACTTAATAAGCCTACCATTTTGGAGACAAGACCGAGTGGGGAGCTGGGAACATAGTCACACAAGATGAAATTCACTCCTTTCCCGACTTTAGGGTAAGTAGAGGTGTGTTTGATGTGAAATTTTCCTTACCGCAAGCGCACGGGTCAAGTAATAATAAAGTGTTCGTATAAACGAGTGTCGTCCTCTGGATTGGATTTTTAAGCAAATCAAGTATTGTGAATTATCTTGCTCAATTTTATTTAGGGAACACAATGTGATAATTGATTGAAAGAAAACTAAATCAAAACAAGTAAAAAGTGGATATGCAATTGAGAGAACACTTAGGGAATTGATTTTGCCAATTTAGTCTAGGATTGATTTTAGGAAATAAGTTGTCATGCACAATGGAATTATGAGCCTAAGACCCTTTAATCACAACTACCTCTCCCGAGTATAATTGATTCTCATGCAAATTAATCAACTTGATATCCCTATCTAAGTTTACTAACATGCAAGGCAATGAGATCTTTTGACCAATTCCAAAGTTAATCTAAAAATCGTCACGAAATTAGAAAGTAAACTTTAGTCATGCAATCTTGAGTAAGTCTACATCAAATCCCCTCTCCCGAGCTAGATTCGAAACTTAAATCATTCAACTAATGGCCAATTAATTGAAAGCATTAAATCAAGATTACAAACATAATAACCATTGCACAACTTAAACCATAAATCAATCCATGAATTCAATTGACTACATCAATCCCTAAGCTACAAGTTTAGCTACTCATGATTTGTATTACAAGATCAACTAAACATGAAAAAGCCATAAAATCTAAGTAAAGTGAGGGGAAGAAGAATTAAACTCGTTGTAGGCCGAGACCGAACGTCCCCGTCACGATCCCCACGAACAATGGATTGATTTCCAACTTGCTCCCTTTGCTTCAGCTCCTAATTTCTCTGTTTCTGCTCTGTTTACGGCTCCAAAAAGTCCCAAAAGCGAATCCCCAAAAACCTAGCCAAAAAGAACCATTTATTCTGATTTTTCGTCGTAGCGTCGAGACGCTGCCTCTAAACGCGCATGTTCTGGAAAGGAAATTACACAGCGCCGAGACGCTAAGGTCGCAGCGTCGAGACGCTGTGACCGTTTCGCGCCTATTTCGATAAGGAATGCTAGCGTCGAGACGCTCAAGGGCTAGCGTCTCGACGCTAGTCTGCATTTGACCAAATTTTGAGTTTTTTCCTCTTTGACTCTTTTTCATTCCTTTGCATCTTTTCGTGTCCCGAGCACCCGATTGACTCCACTATTGCGTTTTAGCTCTAATCAACCATTTCCTACAACATAAACATTAAAGCACAATAAAATGGCCCAAAAGTCATAAAAGACTAGCTAAATCAAATAAGTAAAGATAGCTAGCTATGCTCGCTATAAAATACCCCCAAACTTAAGCTTTTGCTAGTCCTCGAGCAAACTACAAATCAAACATACAGTAGAAGAATGGATGCAATAATCATAACTCAATCCTCAAGGCTCAAAAGTCAATAGTCAAGCAAGCAAGAGACATGCACACAAGGACCAATGAGGGTGACAAATTAAAATTTTTCCAAAATTAGCTTGCACAAGCGAGATCTAACTCAACAAGATCAGACTCTACTAGCCCGGGATTGGATTATTAAACTCTCAGCTCATCTTCCCTCTACACTGGCACTAAGGTTTCACTCATGAGTTAATGGAACAAATTAGTTTGTTTTCCTCCATACTTAGGTGCTTTTTAACTACAATTAAATTAAGCATGTATATGTGGCACTAGCTTTCACACACCCACTGCAGGGACCCTTAACCTGAGTTTTCTCTGGTTTGCCTAACTGATCACAATAGGGGTAGCTCTTTTTGCCTAAACTTTATTAAACATTGCAAACTTTGCACAGGCCATGGCATAATAATTTTTTTTTCTCAACAGTAACAACAAGAATGATTTTTTCTTTATGAGCATGAATAGCAAATATTCTTTTCTTTCCTCCTAAGCAAGATCAAACATGCTAATTTGTAGAAAATTAACTCTTTAGCTCTTCCCTATACCTATCGAGGTGACAACAAGCCTATGAACCCAATAATTCGCTCCTAGGAATTAAAATCCAAATCTAGCCAAGACAAATACTCTACTCATGCAAGCCATCTCCTAGAAAAAGTTTAAAAAGTCTCCCTTTTTGGGCACTCATGCTTACAACTCATCGCAAGCTTGAAAATTGACAAGAAAGCCTATCCTAGGACATCATAATCATGCAAAAGTAGCATCCAGAAAACAACCATATGCTTAAATCAAAGAAAGCTCAAAACTATAGCTCGAACTCAGATGCTCAAGGGCTCCACAAACATGCTAATCCACCCCCAAACTTAAAACATGCATTGTCCTCAATGTATACAGAAAATAAGGCATAATCAAGCATTAGAACAAAGAAAGAATGGAAGGAGTGAACGATACTGGCTTGGAATGATGCTGACTTCTTGCTTGAAATCTTGAAAGCTTGAAAGCAAAGGAGAGACAGAAAACAAGACCTACAACACAAAAGCAAACAATAAATCAAAAGCAAACAGAAAAGCACAACTACACTTACTTGGGTTGCCTCCCATAAGCGCTTGTTTAACGTCATTAGCTCGACGTGTTGACCGTGCTTCAAGGAGGCTTCTTTTCTGTGAATCCAACAGTGGTGCTCTTTCTTGCAACTTTCTTGTAGCCCATGAAAAGCACGTCAGAATGTCCATTAGAGTCTTCAACTGCTTTAAATATTTCTTTGTCATTCCTGACTCTAACAGTGAGCTCCCTGCGCTCAATATCAATAATCACTCGCCCAGTAGCGAGGAATGGTCTTCCTAATATAATAGGCATTGTAGGATTTTCCATCATATCCATAACATACAAATCAATAGGGAGGAAAAATCTACCTACTCTGATTAAAACATTTTTTATAATGCCAACTGGTCTAACCACAGACTGATCAGCCAATTGGAGCTTTACAGGAGTAGATTTAATCTCACCTATATCTAACTTTTTGCACAGAGATAGAGGAATAATATTAATGCTAGCACCTAAATCACATAAAGCTCTAAATGAATAAGTACCAAAGCTGCATGGAACAGAAAAACTTCTTGGGTCTGCTACTTTTTCAGGTACCTTCTGTTGTACTCTGGTGCTGCATGAGGAAGCGAGATATACGGTGTCAACCTTCTTTTCCTTTCGCTTCTTTGCTAACCATTCCTTCATGAACCTGTTGTACTGGGGCATCTCTAATGCTTCTGCAAAAGGAATGTTAATGTTCAGACTCATAAACGCATTCATAAATTTATCAAACTAAACCTGATTGTTCTTTTTCTTCTTTTTCTTTTTCTTTTCTTTGGGAACCATCAGTGTGGGAGAAGGAATAGAAGGCTCAGGTTCAGGCTTTTCCGCCTCATCTGATGATGTGTCCTCCTCAGCTTCCCCTGTAGGCGTGTCATAATCCTCAGACTCAGGCTCCTCTTCAGCTTCCTCCTGGTGCACAGTGATTGCCTTACAGTACTCCATCTGGGTTTTCTCTTGCTCAGTTGGGGCCTTACCTTTATTCATAGAACTCACAACATTTACCAACTGTCCCAGCTGAGTCTCAATATTCTTGATGGCAGCACTGTGGCCATTCACTGTTGAGTTGATGGCAACGACTGCCTCCTCCAATTTAGTTGTCCTGTTACTAGACTCTGCAATGAAAGCTCCAACAAGATCTTCTAACTTTTTATTTTCTTGAGTTTGAGGGGCAAACCCAAGAGGATTAAGAACATTCTTAGTATTAGCATAAGAGAAATTTTCATGGTTCCTATTGTTAGGGTGATAATGTGTAGGTGTAGAATTATTATTATATCCCCTAAAATTAGAATTTGATACATACTGAACCTGTTCAATGGTCTCCTTCTGAGGTCTAGATGCTAAAGCATCAACTGATTCAATTGACTGTACACTCCCTGTACTTGAAAATTTCATAAAAGCATTAGCAAGGGAGGTCATCTGGGCCTGGAGTGCACTTACTTTATCAACCTCAAACACTCCAGCAGCAATCTTTTTGGGTGTAGACCGCTCATATGGCCACTGATAGCTGTTGGTGGCCATATCCTCTAGAAGTGTGCGAGCGTTTTCCACGGTCTTGGACAACAGAGTCCCACTTGCAGCTGCATCAACAATCGTCTTTGTACTAGGAGTTAAACCATTATAAAACAATTGAACCTGAAGCCAGTCTGCGTATCCATGCTGAGGACACTTCCTCAACAACTCTTTAAATCGCTCCCAAGCTTCGAACAGCTGCTCATCATATTGTTGTTGGAATGTCCCAATCTCGGTTCTCAGCTTGACCGTCTTTGCAGGAGGGAAAAATTTCTTCAAAAAGGCCTGGACCAAAGCATCCCAAGTGGTGTTGCTCCCAGGGGGAATGGACTGCAACCAATCTCGTGCTTTATCCTACAAAGAAAAGGGAATAAACGTAAGCGAATAGCATCCTCAGAAACTCCATTAATTTTTACCATCCCACAAATATCCAAAATTTATTTAAGATGAGAATTTGGATCCTCGGTGGGCGATCCTCTATATGCACAATCTCGAGCCATCTGAATGAGACCGGTCTTCAGCTCAAAGTTGTTGGCATTAATCGGGGCATAGACAATCCCCGACTGTTGCCCCTGAAACACGGGCTGAAAGTAGTCTCTAATAGGCCTAGGCTCCTCAGGTAGATTTTGGTTAGCCATGTGAATAATTTCTCTGTTTTCTCTTCGAATCTTATGAATTGTTCTTTCGATCTCGGGATCCAACGGTATCAATTCTCTACTATTACGCATACAAAAGCAAAACTACCCTAAAAAGGAAAGAAAAAAATTATGGAAAGAAATAAAGAAAAGAAAACAACTAATCTAAATATGGAAATTATAATCTAGAAAAGGAAACAAAATAACCTAATATGGAATGCAAAAATAAATATGGCAAAACACAAATAAGGAAACTAACAAATAAGGAAAAACTAATCTAAAAAGGAATAACAAGAAACAAATAAGGAAAAGATTTCACAACTAAAAGAAAAACTAAGCTAGAAAAACAAATATGGAAAGAAAAAAAATTAAGGAAAAAAATGCAATCAACCTAAAAAAGTAAAAATACACCCTAAATTAAGATCAAACAATTTTTTCACAATCAATCTAGCTAAATGTGCCAATCCCCGGCAACGGCGCCAAAAACTTGATGTGGAATTTTCCTTACCGTAAGCGCACGGGTCAAGTAATAATAAAGTGTTCATATAAACAAGTGTCGTCCTCTGGATTGGATTTTTAAGCAAATCAAGTATTGTGAATTATCTTGCTCAATTTTATTTAGGGAACACAATGTGATAATTGATTGAAAGAAAACTAAATCAAAACAAGTAAAAAGTGGATATGGAATTGAGAGAACACTTAGGGAATTGATTTCACCAATTTAGTCTAGGATTGATTTTAGGAAATAAGTTATCATGCACAATGGAATTATGAGCCTAAGACCCTTTAATCACAACTACCTCTCCCGAGTATAATTGATTCTCATGCAAATTAATCAACTTGATATCCCTATCTAAGTTTACTAACATGCAAGACAATGAGATCTCTTGACCAATTCCAAAGTTAATCTAAAAACCGTCACGAAATTAGAAAGTAAACTTTAGTCATGCAATCTTGAGTAAGTCTACATCAAATCCCTCTCCCGAGCTAGATTCGAAACTTAAATCATTCAACTAATGGCCAATTAATTGAAAGCATTAAATCAAGATTACAAACATAATAACCATTGCACAACTTAAACCATAAATCAATCAATGAATTCAATTGACTACATCAATCCCTAAGCTACAAGTTTAGCTACTCATGATGAAATTCACTCCTTTCCCAACTTTAGGGCAAGTAGAGGTGTGTTCCCTTAAGTGGTGTCTCCGGGTCTTGAACAATGGGCCCTACCCTCTCTATGGCACGAGAGGACTTTTGTTTGTTGGTTGAACCTCAAACAGGTTGTTCATTAGAGAAGCACTGGTACGTAAGGATAAAGAGGTAGCCCAGGGGTAAAACAGTAATTTGACCTAGCTGGGGTACGAACACACGTGAAGGGCTGACTTGCTGTTGATGGTCAATATCCGTGGACACAGAAATATATCTGCAGTGAGAAGAGTGCAACTGTGGCTCTTTAGTGGAGTGAATCGCAGTTAACGAACATTGATTAACTTGGTAAATGAATTTAACCAATTAATCTCATATCGTTGGAGCTTCTGATCTGTAGGTCCATTAGGTCCCGTCGGTAGCTCTATAGGGCGTTGAGGTAAATTTCTAAGGGAGAATTGAATATTCGAAGGGGTTCGAATATTAAATTACAATATGAATTTGATTCATATTAAAACTATTGGTTATAATTAATGTACATTTGATGTACATTAATAATATAGTTTATGTAACGTCCCAGGCCCAGAATTTGGAATCCAGATTCGGCACCTGACAGCCCCGACATTCCCCTGCGACCTGGCCACATTACCATACTCGTCTTAAACTGCTTCTAAGAGTGAAGATTGTCCCCACAAACCAACACGGGGTCCTTTTAGCATGCTTTATCCTCACTCACATGCTTCCTAGGAAAATTCCTAGAAGGTCACCCAACATAGAACTTCTCCAAGCCAAACACGCTTAACTTCAAAGTTCCTATGATTGAGCCACCGAAAAAGAAGGTGCACTTTGTTGATATAGGTAGTATCTATCATTTCTTTTAAGCTTATATTGACCATGTTTTCATGTCCTTAGGATCCCTATCATTCGGATGTGATATCGATTCATTCATGTACCCCTCCTAACGTCCTTAGGATCCCTCTCATTCGGATGTGATCTCGATTCATTCATGTACCCCTCCTAACGACGGACGTCACATGCCCACCAGCTTCCGCCTTGGTTCATCCTCGAACCACATCCTACTGGGAGAGGTTCCTCTCTGATACCATCTGTTACGTCCCAGGCCCAGAATTTGGAATCCAGATCCGGCACCTGATGACCCTGACATACTCCTACGACCTGACCACGTTACCATACTCGTCTTAAACCACTTCTAAGAGTGAAGACTGTCCCCACAAACAAACACGGGGTCCTTTTAGCATGCTTTGTCCTCACTCACATGCGTCCTAGGAAAATTCCTAGGAGGTCACCCAACATAAAACTTCTCCAAGCCAAGCACGCTTAACTTCAAAGTTCTTATGATTGAGCCACCGAAAAAGAAGGTGCACTTTGTTGATATAGGTAGTATCTATCATTTCTTTTAAGCTTATATTGACCATGTTTTCATGTCCTTAGGATCCCTCTCATTCGGATGTGATATCGATTCATTCATGTACCCCTCCTAACGTCCTTAGGATCCCTCTCATTCGGATGTGATATCGATTCATTCATGTACCCCTCCTAACGACGGACGTCACATGCCCACCAGCTTCCGCCTTGGTTCATCCTCGAACCACATCCTACTGGGAGAGGTTCCTCTCTGATACCATCTGTTACGTCCCAGGCCCAGAATTTGGAATCCAGATTCGGCACCTGATGACCCTGACATACTCCTACGACCTGACCACGTTACCATACTCGTCTTAAACCACTTCTAAGAGTGAAGACTGTCCCCACAAACCAACACGGGGTCCTTTTAGCATGCTTTGTCCTCACTCACATGCTTCCTATGAAAATTCCTAGGAGGTCACCCAACTAGAACTTCTCCAATCCAAGCACGCTTAACTTCAAAGTTCCTACGATTGAGCCACCGAAAAAAAGATGCACCTTATTGACATAAGTAGTATCTATTATTTCTTTTAAGCTTATATTGACCATGTTTTCATGTCCTCAAGATCCCTCTCATTCGGATGTGATCTCGATTCATTCATGTACCCCTTCTAACGTCGGGCGTCACATGCCCACCAGCTTCCGCCTTGGTTCGTCCCCGAACCACATCCTATTTGGAGAGGTTCCTCTCTGATACCAGGATTTGGAATCCAGATTCGGCACCTGACGACCCGACATTTCCCTACGACCTGGCCATGTTACCATACTTGTCTTAAACTGCTTCTAAGAGTGAAGACTATCCCCACAAACCAACACGGGGTCCTTTTAGCATGCTTTGTTCTCACTCACATGCGTCCTAGGAAAATTCCTAGGAGGTCACCCAACCTAAAACTTCTCCAAGCCAAGCACGCTTAATTTCAAAGTTCCTATGATTGATCCACCGAAAAAGAAGGTGCACCTTGTTGACATAGGTAGTATCTATCTTTTCTTTCAAGCTTATATTGACCATGTTTTCGTGTCCTCAGGATCCCTCTCATTCGGATGTGATATCGATTCATTCATGTACCCCTCCTAACGTCGGGCGTCACATGAGTTTCTGATTTGCAGCGCCGCCTTTGGTGTAATCTTGGGTGTTTTGGCGTTGTTTAAGCGAAACTAGTAAGTTTAGGCCCTTACCCATACTCATGTAAACCTTTAATCAAGTTTAAGCAAATACCCACTTGTTTATGTGCTGGCAATTTAAGTTAATATTGAAATTTCTATTATGCAACGTCGTCTAAGTGATCGATTGGGTTCAAAAGAAACTAAGTCAAATTTACTTCAAATCAAGTCTTTTGCAGCAGAAATAAGCATAATTCAACAAAAGTGACTCTCAACACCCTAACTTATCAAATCAACATATTTTGAGCTCGGAAATAGTAAAATTGACCTAAACAATCAATATTTGACCAAGAAATGAGCTAAATATAAGGGTAAAATATTTATATTTTTGACCTTTATCACTTGGCTGTTGGGTTAATTTGAATACCAACCAACAAGCAGTAAAGCTCGTTTAATGGATTTCTGTAAGTTTCCTTGCCCTTAAACCTTTGTAATTCGTTTAGGTTGGCTTTGGAAAAGCTTGTAACCCATGGGCGTTCTGTTAGCATTAGTTTGAATCAATACGAACCCCAGGGAGTGCGTATTCAAAGGAGTTTGGATCTGGTCCGAAATTTCCAGCAAGCATTCAATTCTATTCAGTAAGCTTAAGCGATTTCCAGCAAGGAATTTATTCTATTTGGTGGAGCTTAGAAGGTAATCAATGCTCTTTAAACTCTTTCAATCTTGCTTTGGTGCCTTAGGCTAATTTTCAGTGCTCAAATGTTCTCGTTTTAGGAATTAAGCTTATTCCAAGTTGTCAAGCTAGCCTGCAGGCTTAAGGTCGAGTTTCATTTTGGTAAGAAATTCTTCCTTAAGCACTCTTTAGTCTGAATTACGTTGTTGAGCTTTATTCTGACCCTTAAATTTTAATCTATCTATTTTGGAGCTATTCTAGGCTTTAGGGGCTTTTGGATTGTTCTTCAGGGGCGCAGTTCTGTAAGTAGTTCTTACCTGTTGAAGTCTGTTTGATTGCATGATGCACGCTACTTGTTTACTCGCTTGATAACGATTCTCTTGCTTCTTGCTTATTGCTTCTATGCTTAAATACATGTTTTGCTTCTTACTTTTATTGTTTATGTATATATGGAATCTTTGAGTAGCATGTAATGTTGTTGTGTGGCGATGGATTGTTAAGCATGCTAGATTTGTTGTGCATTCATGGGTTAGCATGAGTTGAGAGCGCGTTCTTGTATGTATATGCTTGGTGGGAATAGTACATGAGTCTAGGAGCATGTTGCAGGGCATATGCATTCTAGATAGTTGTGATAAAGAGGTCAGAGACCTAAATGTTAAAGGAAGGCAAGTTGAGTGAATGTCAGTGCACCTCGGGTACAAATGGTCGAGGGGTGGCATGTCACCAGTGGTTTTAAGAAGAGCATCGCGACCTTGGGTACAAATGGTCAGGGATTAGTGTGATGAGTCTAGAAAGCATCGGTGCACCTTGGGTACAAATGGCCAAGGGGCGATGCACAGCTCGAGGCCTTGGGTACAAATGGTCAAGGGTCGAACGCCGAGCTCCGTAGAGAGCATTGTGGCCCTGGGTACAAATGGTCAGGGGATAGTGCGACTCGAAGGGTTAGTCTTGGAGAGCCAAGTGAGGGCTAAATACTAGGGGTGTTCATCTTCAGACCGAAAACCAACACGACCGATCGAAATCGACCGAACAGATGACAGTCGGTCGGTGTCGGTTCCAAGTTTTTGGAAAACCGACCGGTTGGTCGGTTCGATTATTTCCCAAAAACCGACCGACCGCCGATTATATAAGAAAGATAAAAAAAAACGAATTTTTCCATTTTGCCCAAGGCCTAAGCCCACTTCTTCATTTTCACTCTTCAGCCTTCAGACTCTTCACTGTCTTCCTTCAGCGCATAAAAAAAGAGAAATAAAAACCCTAACCTTCTTTTTCCGCCGCCCCTCTTTGGTTCTCCCTCTCCCTCGCCGTCTGTGCTCTCTCTCTCCCTCGCCGTCTGTCTTCAGCAGTCACTCGCCGTCTCGGACTCCCTCGTCGTCTCTCTCCCTCGCCGTCTCCGAAATCCACAGCCTCTCATTCATTTCTCTCGCCATCTCTCTCGACTCCCTCGCCGTCGGATTTGTTCGAATTTCACAGTCCTCGTTCATCTCCATCACAGTCTCTATTCTCCCTCACCGTCGCCGTCTCGAATACTCTCTGTTCTGAGTGTTCTCCATCGTCGTTCCCTTCATCTCCCTTAGCTCACATTCTCCGACAGTGGGATCTAATGGAATCAAAGTTATTAAGTGGTAACACAAAATTATTTTTTTTTTAGTGAAAGTTTCTGTGCTTATTGTTTTTTTTTTTTGTTTTAGAGTGGAGGATTCAAAATCATTAAGTTATTGATTTAGTACCTAACGTAACCATCTTTCTTATTCAATTTCAGCAACATCGTCACCGACACACTGTCTTTCTCGACTCACAAGTTGGACTCTTCTGAAGAGTAAGATTTTAAAACACCATTTTTGGAAAATTAGAAAAGAATGTGAAAGCTTTAGTTTTTAGATTTCAAAAAATAATTTATGAATGTTTTAGTGAACTAGAATTGAAAGCTTAATTTTATTAATTTTTCATTTATATCGTTGAGTGTTTATTAAATATTAATTTCATTATATGTTTATTTTCATAGAGTCAACATGGATAGTATTCCAGAGGAAAGTTCGGAAGAAAGTTCAGTTCATGTTGTGGATGTGGAGAAATCAAGTGGAGCTAAGAAAAGTAAAGTGGGTCAGTTGAGTCCAACCAAAAAGCATAAGAATACTAAAATCTCTGTTGTTTTGAATCATTTTGAGAAAATTAAAGATTGTGATCCGAATGATCCATATGCTAAGTGTAAATACTGTGGGGCTAAGTATGCATGTCATTCTAAGCGTAATGGTACCGACAATTTGAAACACCATTTAGAAAATTGTAAGAAATACCCTTATCAAAGAACAAAGGATCCAGGACAAAAACAATTGGTTTTCAAGCCTAAAGAAGCGATTGATAATTCTGAATCAAAACTTAGTTGTGATACTTTTAGTCTGGAGAGTTGTAGAAGAGCTCTTGCTGAGATGATTATTCTAGATGAATTTCCTTTTAGTTTTGTGGAGAACATAGGTTTTCGAAGATTCACCAACAAATCAATAGTCTTGTTTGCGCCTAATTTTTTCCTTCCATCTCGAATAACTATTGCTAGGGATGTGCTTAAGATATATGTTAGTGAGAAAAAACGTTTGAAAGACATGTTTAAGGCAAAACGTTATAGAGTTTCTCTCACTACTGACTGTTGGACTTCTGGACAAAACATTAGTTACATGGTATTGACGACACACTTTATTGATTCTGATTGGAATTTGCATAAGAGGATTCTTAGTTTTTCTACAATTGAGAATCATAGAGGGGATACCATTGGTAAAACCATTGAAAAGAATTTAAAGAATTTGGGTATTGATAAAGTTATGACCTTGACTGTGGACAATGCCAGTTCAAATGATATTGCGGTTGCTTATCTTATTAAGAGATTTAGTAGTGGGTTGTTATTGAATGGTGAATTTTTACACGTTAGATGTTGTGCCCACATATTAAATCTTATTGTATGTGATGCTTTCAAGGAGCATTATGAGTGCATTACTAGGATTCGCAATGTTGTGAGACTTGTGAGGTCTTCTCCCACACGTGCTTCAAAATGTAAGAAGTGTATTGAAATTGAAAAGATTACCTCGAAGATTTTGGTGTGTCTAGATGTTTCCACTAGATGGAACTCTACATATATGATGCTTGAGGCGGCTACAAAGTTCCAAAAAGCTTTTGAGAGGTTAGAGGATGAGGACTCAACTTTTATGAGTGAAATTCAACCAACTAAAGAAGATTGGGGTAATGCTAAGATGTTGGTTAGGTTTTTTAAAGTGTTTTATAATGTCATTTTAAAGATCTCAGGCTCTTTATATACCACATCTTATGTGATTTTCCACCAAATTAGCACAATTCAAAATTGCATACAACTAAATTCTATGGATAGTGCAAATCAAATTCTTTGTGATGTGGCTAAGAGCATGAAGTCTAAATTTGAGAAATATTGAGGAAATAATGAGAAGACCAATTTGTTGTTGTATGTTGCTGTTGTGTTGGACCCACGATATAAGTTGAAATTTTTTTCTTATTATTTCAACTTGTTAGAGCCAATTTCTGCTAAAAGCATGACAGATAAGGTAGAATAGATTTTGAGACAACTCTTCCATGCATATAGTTCATATTCTTTTGGCAGTGGTGGTAGTGGCATTGGGAGTGGTGGTAGTGGGCCTAGTGGCAGTGGTTGTAGTGGTAGTGTCATTACTACAGAAAAAGGTGGGGTTCGAACAATGGATGTTGATGATGAGAGTGAGACATATGGATTTGCACTCATTCTCAAGTGTCGAGACTACTACCTTCGATAGAGAGTCAGAGATTGATGTGTATTTATTAGAAACTCTTGCTAAGGATGATAGTAGTTTTGACATTCTTAATTGGTGGAAGCATAATAGTCATCGGTTCGAGATTCTTAGTGCAATAAGTAGAGATCTTTTGACAATTCCAGTTTCGACCGTAGCATCTGAGTCTGCTTTTAGCACTGGAGGACGTGTAGTCGATTCCTCTCGTTCTTCATTAGCTCCAAAAACAGTTGAAGCTCTTATATGCACTCAAAATTAGCTCAATTCCAACCCAATAGATATTGAGTTTTTCAAACTACTGGAGGAAGACTCAACACTGGAAGAAGGTAATGTTTTTACTTTGCTTTCTTTTTTGCTTGATTAAACTTTTATTTTCAATTTTAAAAGTGTTAATCTATTGTGTATAAATTTGTAGGATTCATAATGGTCATCGATAAAGAAAAAGATGTTGATGAGATTGACTTTTCAAAGTTGTGAATGATTATGTCTGTCTCTTAAATCCTTGTTTATGTTTCATTTTGAAGGACCTTTTTTTTAAGGACTCTTTTGAAGGATTTTTGAAGAATTATCTGTAATTTATGTTAATTGTTATTTGTTGTTTGTAATTTATGACTTATGAAACTATTTTAGATCATGTGTGTTTGGACAATTTCAATGTATAACTTATGAGACTATTTCATATTAGATGTGTTTGGACTAGTTCAATTTATAAAATTTATGAGACTTTCCAATTATGTGTTTGGACAATTTCAATTTATAGGACTTCAGACTAGTTGAATTAATAATGTTGTAGATTTGATTCATCACTATTCAATTTACAGAGAAAACATTTCAATGAATAATGTTGTACATTCATTATTATTCAATTCACAGGTGTGAAAACATTTCAAATTATCATCAATTGAAATATTATATTACAATAATTTATATGGTTATTAAAAATAAAACATATGCTTTCATTATCATTATAAAAAATTGTCTTTAACTTTTAATAACGATATTAAAAAGAACAAACTCCTAGAAAAGAGATAAAAAAAGGCTCATAAAATTAAAAGAAAAAGATATAAGGAAAAAAAAGTAAACAATATTTTATATACATATATTAATATATATATATACATATATAAAAATAAATTAAAAAAAAAAAGAGAACCGACCTACCGAACCGACTGGTCGGTCGGTCGGCTGACACCCCTTCGTCGAAAGTGATTGGTTTTCAAAATACTGGAAAACCGATCGACCGATGAACACCCCTACTAAATATATTTGATGATTAGTTGTGAGTTGCATAGAGAGATGCATGAGGTTTGGCTTAGGAGAGTCATTCACTTTACTTGCTTTTAAGCATGTTGTTGTGTTTATAGCTTTGAGAAGTATGTTGTTTGCGCATGAAAAGCATGTTGGTTGTTTGGTTGCTATTTGATGGCTTCTCAGGTAGGGGCTGCTTACCAGTACCATGGTTGTACTGACCCCCTCCCCTCTCTCTCCCCCAACTTCCAGATTATGCAAGTTATGAAGGTTGCCTTAACCATGGTGATGCAGAGGAGGTGCTTGAGGAAGGTGATAGCGAGCAGAAATGTCGCTATTTTCGTCTCAATTTATTAAGCTTTTTGGTGCTTTAACTGTGTTTTTAATGAATATATTTAAGGAATTTTGTTATTTTGTCTTTAGGAGCATAAATGATGATTTTGGGAGAAAAAGAGCCATAATTGAAGTAATTATAGCCCAAATCAAAGTATGAAGCATTTGGAAGCCCAAAGAAGACATCCATGAAGAAAAGTCCAAGAGAAATAAAGAAGAAGGCCCAAAAATCAGCCCAAAAGGAAGCTGATTTTTCTGGAAAATCTGGACAGCGTCGAGACGCTTAGCAAGGCAGCGTCACGACGCTGCCCTTTCTTGTTGCCCAAGCCGCGTGCGCAGCAGCGTCGCGACGCTTGGCAAGGCAGCGTCGCGACGCTACCCCTTTTCCAGGCCTATAAATAGGCGCCCTTGGTGCCTCATTTTGAATCATCAATCAAATCCATCATCACTCATTCCTTTCTTTCCTTTCTTAAGACTCCTTTTTTGGAGCCCCTCTCAAGGCTTTTGAGCCTTTTTGAGAGGGTTCTTCTAGTGGGAATTTTTGGGGAATTTTGGGAAGCAAGTCTAGAGGCTCGAGGAGTAGTCAGCGGGGGCTCCAAGCGTCAGCAAGGGGTTTTTCGACGGTCAATTCCTTTTCCCTTTATGCTTTTTAGTATGCTTTCCCTTGTAATTATTGTGAATATTATGTGTAGCTAAACCCCCAATTTGGGGTCTTGAAATGAAATGTTAGTGGAAATATTGTTATGATTTCTTGTCTCTTGCCCATGTCCTAATTATTTGTATGGATGTGCTTAATGCTTTACTCAATCTGGCCAATTGTGTAATGATTCGTTTCTTAATGGAAACTCGACGGAGAGAAATTAGGATAGATCATAATCCATGCAACTAGTTTAATTGCCCGTTGTGACACCGGGATTAGTTGATTAAACATAGATTCCTAAAATGAATCAGAGCGTAATAATTAATGATTTTTAATAGCGCTAAGGACACTTAGGTTGTTAAAATGAATTAATTACAATTAGGGGAAACCGACAGGAGAACCTATGTGATTAACGGAGATTCTAGGTTTATAATTAGTTGGGCAATGAGATAGGATAATTATAGCAATTATTTAGCTAATCATTGATTTTCAAGACCCCTCTTCTCGCTTAAAGAAAACTCTTTCTCCACATTTTATTTCTGATTGATCAAATTTGTTTTAATTAGTCATTTTGAATTCAAGTTCTTTTTATCACATGAGCATAGTCCCTAAATATTATTTCACCTAAGTATTTTCAGTGCTCAAGAGAATTTTAATTAATTGCTTAAGTTTCGCTTCGCCTCCCTGAGGATTCGATACTCGGAATACTTTCCGTTTTATATTACTTGTGGCCCGTGCACTTGCGGAAATCGCCCAACAAGTTTTTGGCGCCGTTGCCGGGGAGGCTTGATTTTTAAGCAAAAATTAATTTTTCTTGACATCAAAAAGAAAAGGGTAAATGGTAATTTAGGTGTAAATATTTTTCTTCATCATTTTGTGAATATTATTCTATTTTTATTTTTTGGTTCTTTTGTTATCTGGGAGCATTGTATGCGAAGAAACAAGGTGGTTGATTTGTTTCCGTTAGATCTTGAGATT
This sequence comes from Luffa acutangula, assembly GCA_036850905.1. Classification (NCBI taxonomy): domain Eukaryota; kingdom Viridiplantae; phylum Streptophyta; class Magnoliopsida; order Cucurbitales; family Cucurbitaceae; genus Luffa; species Luffa acutangula. The sequence goes on along the minus strand of CM072090.1, from coordinate 29,580,466 downwards.
AACAGGACTCTTAAATTCATTAGAAGAGAAAAAAGATTAACAGAAACGATGGCCCACCAAGAAGAAGCTCCCAAGGCAATTAGAGATTTTCTGCAGCCAGTTCTTCCTACCGAGAATTCTGGAATTGTTTACGCCCCCATCCAAGCTACAAATTTTGAGCTAAAAACAGGATTGATTCAGATGGCGCGCGATAACTCGTTCAAGGGACATCCTTCCGAGGACCCCCACTCTCATCTGCGATCATTCCTAGAAATATGCGGGACAGTAAAGATGAACGGAGTTCCGGCCGACGCAATCAGATTGAGGCTGTTTCCATTTTCCCTACAGGATAAAGCAAAAGATTGGCTCGAATCAGTCGAGACGGGCAGCATCAGTACTTGGGACGAGCTTGCCCAGGCTTTTCTGACAAAATTTTTTCCACCAGCTAAGACTACCAAGCTACGGACCGAAATTGGAACATTCAGACAGCTTGACGAAGAGCAGTTATACGAAGCGTGGGAAAGATATAAGGAAATGCTTAGGCGATGCCCCCAACACGGATATCCTGATTGGCTTCAGGTACAGTTATTCTATAATGGATTAAACCCCTCCACGAAGACAGTCCTTGACACATCAGCAGGAGGGAGTTTTCTTTCAAAAACAGTGACAGAAGCCAAAGACCTGCTTGAGGAAATGGCGGCAACAAGTTATCAATGGCCGACGGAGAGAGGAACAGTTACAAAAAAGGCTGGATTATATGAATTAGATGAATCAAGTTCACTGAAAGCGCAACTGGCATCTCTGACCAATGCACTAAACAAATTGACGTCATCTGAGGTGGTCAAATCCATTTCCACCTTAGCTGAAGGTCATTCGAAGAAAGAAGGTCAAGATGTGGAAGAAGTTCAATACATAGGAAATAGATCATATACTCAAGGAGTACCGAACTTCTACCACCCCAGTCTGCGCAATCACGAGAACTTCTCATATGCGAATACGAAGAATGTTTTGCAGCCACCCCCAGGTTTTGCATCAACGAGTACTCCTGAAAAGAAAAATAATCTGGAGGAGATGATGGCTTTATTCATCAAGGAACAAAGAATATTGAATGTGAATCTCCAGACATCAGTAAACAACCACGACGCAGCTCTAAAGAATATGGAAGTGCAGATAGGTCAGATTGCTTCAGCAGTAAATGCCCTGCAGAAAGGAAAATTTCCAAGCGATACTGAGCCTAACCCGAAAGAGCAGTGTAAAATGGTGGTTCTGAGAAGTGGAAGAAGACTGGAGGACAGTTTAGAGAAGAAAAAGGAAGAAGAAAAGAGAAGGGATGAAGATGAAGGGGCTGAGGCACAAAAAGCCTCCTCTGAAAGGTTCCAACATCCGCCCAACTCTATTGAATTAAAATGTGATTTTTCTAACAGCTGTGCAGGTAGAAAAGAAGAAGAGAGGCAGAATGACAAAGAGAAGATGACTGAGGAAGAAGTGGTTCCATGCAACCACCACGACAGAGGTTCGCATATTAGCCCGCCCAAGCGGAGGGGCGAATGTCCAACCTTTGATTACAGGGAGTTACCTTTTCCTCAGAGATTTAAAAATGTCAAATTAGATGAACAATTTCAAAAATTTTTAGAAATGTTTAAAAAGTTGACTGTGAATATTCCATTGGTAGAAGCTTTGTATAATATGCCAAATTATGGAAAATTCATGAAGGAAATGCTTTCTAAAAAGAAAAGTCTGAAAAAAGAAGTTTTTAATTTATCTGAAAGTAGCAGTACCATCATTTCTGGTAGGATACCCTCTAAGCAAAAAGATCCAGGGAGTTTTACTGTTCCCTGCACCATAGGAGAAGTATCCTTCGATAGGGCTTTGTGTGATTTAGGAGCAAGTATAAATTTGATGCCCTACTCTGTATACAGGAAAATTGGTTTATCAGGTATGACAGACACCGACGTCACTCTCCAGCTTGCCGACAGATCGATTACCCACCCGATGGGTGTTGTGGAGGACGTGTTGGTGAAAGTCAACAAATTCATCTTTCCTGTAGATTTCGTGGTACTGGACATGAAGGAGGACAAAGAAGTGCCAATTATCTTAGGCAGACCTTTCCTAGCCACTGGTAAGGCCGAGATAAGCGTGCATACAGGTAAGCTTACCTTGAACATTGATGATGAAAAAGTCGTGTTTAGTATTTTTGGCCAAGATGAATCTGTTTGTAGCTTGCATACATGTTTTTCTGTTGGGCCTGAATACTTGACTGATGACGATGAAGAGGTAGACTATAATCTTGGCCTAGGCTTAGGAGAAATGCTTATTGATAATATGGATTTTGATCATGATGCATATATGGATAATCCTCTGTTTGAAAATGATTTGGATCTGCCTGACTTTGAAAATGAATTAGACTTGCCTGCTTGTGAAAATGAAAGATCTGCAGTTGATGATTTACCTTCCTTTGAAAATGAATTGGAATTGCCTGAAATGAATAATTTTGATGATGATATTGAATTGCCTGACATTGAGCATGAACATAAAAGGCATAAAAAAGATTGCTCGATAGATAATTTTGAGTCTGACCATGATTACAGTGAATCTATTGAGTCTGATCTTGACATTCCTGAATGCATGAATCCTGACAATGTGAATACTTTCTTTTCATGTCCTGATGATGTGTATAGCATAGAAACTGATCCAGAAGAACTCGAATCTGTGAATAGTATAGAATATGATCCTGAAATTCTTGAATTCTTTAATTCTTCTGATGATGAGTCATGTGATAGCCTAGTTGAATCATTTTTTAATTCTGAGTCTGAAGGATCTACTGAGCATATAGATATTTTTTCTGATGAATGGACTGGCATGATTGATAGGCCACCTATAGATCCTAGACCAGTAGATAATATAACGCTTGATGACTCTGTTAACAACTGTTTTGAGAATAGAGATTTAGAAAAGAGATTTGATGCAGCTGATTATTTTCTAAAATGTTATTATAAGAATCTCTTTAGTGAAGATGGGCCAGGGGAAAGTTTTTTTTCTCCCCTGTTTGTAGTATGCAATTCGGTGCGTGATTTCTTGCAGGGCCCGGAGGATGATGAAAATTTTTATTTTGAGCCTCCGTAAGCGTGCCGAGCCTAGTCTAGCTAAAGACGTTAAAGAAAGCGCTGCTTGGGAGGCAACCCAAGGATTAAAGTAGTTAGTTGTTTTTGCGGTAAATAATTTTCTTTGCTCCGTGATCCAATTTTGTTTTGCAGGATCACCTTAGCAAATCCCAAAATTCCACATTTCCCATTTTTCATGGATCCAAAGGAAAAGGATGAAGCGCTCCTAGCTCAGGGAAGTCTCAGTATCCCTCTTTATGCTTTTCTGTTTTAAAACATTGGGGACAATGTTTAGTTTAAGTTTGGGGGGGAGGTTTCCGCTGTGTTGAGCATATTTAAATTCTGTTGGATGCATGAATAGATAGCCATGATAGCCAAGGATGTGATTTTTGAAATTTTGGGAGAAAATGGTTTATATGTTGTGGAATCTGGGAGCACAGCAGAAATTGTGAAATTTTAAAATTTTTTGATACTTAGTTTTGATGTCTAAAGCATGCAATAGTCTTATCTAATGACGTCTTTGAAAATCTAGATTCTTATTATGGTTTTCAAAATTGTTGTCACCCCGATAGGCTTAGTTTCTAATATCAGGAAGTTCATGCTTGATTTCTCGAAAGAACTAGGTAGGAAAAAATGCTATGCCTGCTGAGAGAAAAGCAAAAGCAACAAAAGAAAATGTGAGAAAAAGAAAATCTGTTGAAAAAAGAATTTTTGCTTGCTCAAAAGAAAAAAGCCTAGGGGTAAAAAGAGCTACCTGCGGTGTGATCAGTTAGGCCAACCAAAGAATAAAATTCGGGTTAAGGGTCCCTGCACCGTAGTGTGAAAGCTAGTACCATTAGATATCAAAATGCAAGTTTGGGGGAGGAGCAAAAGAAAAAGAAAAAGAAAGAAAAAGAAAAATCATGTGAGAATTCTGCTCCCCCATGAGAAAAGAAAAAGATGACAGGCACCCTAGTTACTTTTTTTTGCATGATAGAAGGACTCCGAAGTATTAGGGGCTCTTAGCCAGTGTAGGGGGAAAACAAATGGAGAAAGCCATAAGACTAATCTAGGTTAGTAAAAGAATCAATAGATAAGTCTTGAGCATGCTATTCATTAATCTTAAGTTCAAACTAGTTTAAGATTTCTTCAAGAGTATGCGGTGCTTGCTTATTCCACTTGCATGTTTTCCATTCGATCCTAAGAATTCAAAAATCATTGAGGGTTGAGCGATTCTATTTCATGCATCTTTAGAATTTATTTTTGCTCGGGACTAGCAAAAGCTTAAGTTTGGAGGTGTGATAGCGAGCAGAAATGTCGCTATTTTCGTCTCAATTTATTAAGCTTTTTGGTGCTTTAACTGTGTTTTTAATGAATATATTTAAGGAATTTTGTTATTTTGTCTTTAGGAGCATAAATGATGATTTTGGGAGAAAAAGAGCCATAATTGAAGTAATTATAGCCCAAATCAAAGTATGAAGCATTTGGAAGCCCAAAGAAGACATCCATGAAGAAAAGTCCAAGAGAAATAAAGAAGAAGGCCCAAAAATCAGCCCAAAAGGAAGCTGATTTTTCTGGAAAATCTGGACAGCGTCGAGACGCTTAGCAAGGCAGCGTCACGACGCTGCCCTTTCTTGTTGCCCAAGCCGCGTGCGCAGCAGCGTCGCGACGCTTGGCAAGGCAGCGTCGCGACGCTACCCCTTTTCCAGGCCTATAAATAGGCGCCCTTGGTGCCTCATTTTGAATCATCAATCAAATCCATCATCACTCATTCCTTTCTTTCCTTTCTTAAGACTCCTTTTTTGGAGCCCCTCTCAAGGCTTTTGAGCCTTTTTGAGAGGGTTCTTCTAGTGGGAATTTTTGGGGAATTTTGGGAAGCAAGTCTAGAGGCTCGAGGAGTAGTCAGCGGGGGCTCCAAGCGTCAGCAAGGGGTTTTTCGACGGTCAATTCCTTTTCCCTTTATGCTTTTTAGTATGCTTTCCCTTGTAATTATTGTGAATATTATGTGTAGCTAAACCCCCAATTTGGGGTCTTGAAATGAAATGTTAGTGGAAATATTGTTATGATTTCTTGTCTCTTGCCCATGTCCTAATTATTTGTATGGATGTGCTTAATGCTTTACTCAATCTGGCCAATTGTGTAATGATTCGTTTCTTAATGGAAACTCGACGGAGAGAAATTAGGATAGATCATAATCCATGCAACTAGTTTAATTGCCCGTTGTGACACAGGGATTAGTTGATTAAACATAGATTCCTAAAATGAATCAGAGCGTAATAATTAATGATTTTTAATAGCGCTAAGGACACTTAGGTTGTTAAAATGAATTAATTACAATTAGGGGAAACCGACAGGAGAACCTATGTGATTAACGGAGATTCTAGGTTTATAATTAGTTGGGCAATGAGATAGGATAATTATAGCAATTATTTAGCTAATCATTGATTTTCAAGACTCCTCTTCTCGCTTAAAGAAAACTCTTTCTCCACATTTTATTTCTGATTGATCAAATTTGTTTTAATTAGTCATTTTGAATTCAAGTTCTTTTTATCACATGAGCATAGTCCCTAAATATTATTTCACCTAAGTATTTTCAGTGCTCAAGAGAATTTTAATTAATTGCTTAAGTTTCGCTTCGCCTCCCTGAGGATTCGATACTCGGAATACTTTCCGTTTTATATTACTTGTGGCCCGTGCACTTGCGGAAATTGCCCAACAGAAGGACCATAGCTAGTTCGCGTTGCTTCCTCTTTTATTTTCATGTTGGTTAGGATAGTTTGTTGCTTAATATGGTTGACGGCTGTTGTCCTGTTAGGCTTAGTTTCTGAATTATTCTTGTTGAATTCTAGGTTTAGTTGTGTTTGTTCTAAAGAACTCTATCTCTTCTTTTTGTTAATGATAATTAAGTTGCTACTTGTGCTTGGTTGAGCCTTTAGTTGTGGATGCTTTATTTAGTTGCCTATTATTATGCGAGACCTGACTCGCTTGTTCTCTGGAGTTCTGTTGTGTTGTAGTATGGTGGTGTTGTTGAAAATGTTATAGAAGTGTTGTTTTGTTCTAGAAGGTGTTTAGAAAATTTTGGTTTAGTCCTATGTATGCCATTATGCTACCGAAATTTTTTGGTGCATTCGGTAGTTTGGTTTTAAAGTTAGCAATGCCACCAGGATAGATTTAAAATCCTGGGGTGTTACACTCCAAAAAGAAGTTTATGCAGTTCCGATTCTTTTTTTTTTTGGGTTCCGTTCTTTCTCACTATCACCATCCCTCGCTTCCACTTTCAAACTCTCTTCTCAATCTTTTATTTTCTAGGGCAACGATGAGCTTTCTCCTCCTCCCAATCTTCGATTTTCTAGTGCATTATTAGGATCCCCGTTCTAAATCACACTCACGTAATAACACTGGCCGAGCTCTTTTTCGGGGCTCCACGTGTCAAGGCGAATTTACATTCACCAGTGTGGACGCGTCGGTGTCACGAGGCTCGTATCAAAACAAATTTATAATCCACGGACACCAAGCTACTTTGCAGTAGTAGTGGCAGGGGTCGATCTTAGGGAACAACTGGTTTACTTCTAATCTCTTTTGTGTTTTGGGGTGGCAAAGAAAAGGGGGTTTGAGATGGATGGTGAAAATTGCGGGCGAAAGAAAAATGTAAGAAAGTAAACTGACAGAAAGTCAGTTCATAAGAAAGTAAACTGACAGAAAATTAAATTACAGGAAAGTAAATGGGGAGGTTGGTTAATCTCACCTTGCTGCCTGTTGAAGCTAAAGACACTCGGGATTAGTACATTTACTTTTTACTCATCGATTAGTAGATAATGATTTATATGCATGTTGTCTATAGGTACTCTAAATCAATTCACTCGATCCCAACGTCCATCGATTCAATTACTAGCCACTAATTAATTGACCCCAACGAACTCGTCAAAATCAGTTAATCAAGCGACTGCATTAAGAACTAGATACCCCTAGAGCGCTAACCCGTCAGACCCGCTGAGCTAACATGCAATCAATCAATGAACTAACTTGGCCATAGTCAATAAATCAATCAATTGGTGCTCTAGACTAGAACACTCATAATCAACTAGAGAGACATCTAATTAATTACAAGTATCGATTTAGACTCCTAGATCTATCGTGTCAACAACAAAGTCAGAGTCTGTTCTTGGGACCCGTGCTCACGAATCAATATAATGCTAACTATTGAACTAACCCTCCATTAGCTACTTGGAAATCAGTTCCTTAGCAAGTTATTAACATACGAGCTGCAAGTTAGGGCGTCAATCTAACCTACAACGCATGCTAATTATAAAAGCGGGAATTTAAAGTCACAAACAACCAATAAATCATGCATAAAAGTTCAACAATCTCAAGATAATCAAAGAATCAACTCAGAATGCTCATAAATCTCATAAAAATACAAATGTACTAACAATCTCGAGGTCCCAACTACAACGAACGGTGCTTAGACGACCATAGGCAAGTCTAATCTAAGCCCAAGGATCGAGAAACCAACCTAATCTACCTAGAAACTGAAGAATACAAGAAAAAAGTGGAGAAATCCGAGCCATGACGAGAGAAAACGGTTGCTAAACACTCCAATCGACCCTCTCTTCTCCTCCCCGCTGCTGCCCAATAAATGTACTGGCTTCGAGACGTCGTGGCCGACATCGAGACGCCGACACTGATTTTTCCGTGCCTTCGAATCCAAGGCGTTGAGACGTCAGGAGATGGCGTCGAGACACCATCTCTCGGGTTCTTCTGATTTGGCTGCTTCAAAACTTGATTCGTTTGGTGCCGATTCTGAGTCTCGAGCGCTCCACCAAGGTCTTTTCACCGCCTCGGCATCCCATGGACTTCAATATGGATCTAAGCTGTGCTAAAATCCTCGAATTAACTCCAAAATTGAAAATGGGTTCCGCTGAAACGCTTGATACCAAATTGCTACAAAACATAACTTTAAACGAAATAATTATCGTAAAACTAACAAGATTAAGGACAAATAATCATGGAAAATTAGGTCCCATCAAATACCCCCAACCTAAACCTTGCTAGTCCTCGAGCAAGCATACAAAATAAAAGTATAAGATCCAGCTTAAACCTTGCTAATTCTCGAGGGAACACAAAATAGAAGTATAGGATTCCTTGGTTGAAAATTCATAGACTCAAATCTCAATGTCTAAAATGCCAAAGTTATTGCAATCAAGAATCATTCACATGCAACCCAAATAAAGAGACAAATCAAAAGTTTTCGTGAGATTTCTTGCTCAAGCTCACACTTAGTCTACATAGAGTCAGTCTTACTAGCCCGGGATTGGATTATATAACCCTCAACCCATCTTCCCTCTACACTGGCACTAGGAACTAACCAAGGAGCAAATAAGACAAATTAGATTGCTTTTCTCTTTACCCAAGTGGTTGAAAAATAAAAGACATTTTCTTTCTGCGCTCTTCTTTTTCTCTCTCTTCTTTTTTTTTAGGGCACTAGCTTTCACACTACAGTGCAGGGACCCATAACCCGAGTTTTACTCTTGGTTGGCCTAACTGATCACACTGCAGGTAGTTCTTTTTCCCCTTATTATAAAGCATGTTTTTTCTTTAAAATAAAAGTAATGTAAGCGAGCATATGATTTTCTTTTAAGCTCGTGCTCATTTCTTTTTCTTTCTTTTCTTTCTCTTCTCTTTTCCCTCTTTTTCTTTTTCTTTAGGCATATTTTCCTTCTTTTCTCCTAAGCAAGATATACATGCTAATTTACAGGCATTTGACTCACTAGCTCATCCCTACACCTATCGAGGTGGTAAAAAGCATATGAATCTATAATTCACTCCTAAGCTTTCAAACTAATCCTAGGCATGCTAAGGTTTACTCTTGCAAGAAAAGTACTAGAAAAATTTAAAAAGGCTCATTTTTTGGGCACATGCTTATTATTCAATAAAAGCAATAAAGTTGGCAGGATGACACATCGTTGATTTTCATAATCAGAGAAAAAGCAACCAGACCATCCATACATCAACACTCAATATTTAACAATTTACTGAACAGGACCAATGCTCAAATGCATGACCTCAATCCAGAAAACATAGAGTGTTAAAATAAAATCATGCATAATAAAAATAATTTGATGCTCAGGTGCATCAAGACTCAACTAAAACAGGCATGCAGGACCAATTCCACCCTCAACCTAGAATCATGCATCCCCCTTTTAATGAATCTAGTCAAGAAAAAGTGAAATGGACAAAGAGAAAGGGAACAAAAAATCTTCCTGTTTTTAAGCTCAATGGTTGGAAGGGAATGATTCACCATGACTTGAAGGGTAGCAGCTTGCTAAAATAGGGTCACAAAATCCTAAAGACAAGAAAGGTAACCCAGGGGTAAAATGGTAATTTGACCCAACTGGTGTTACGAACACACGTGAAGGATTGACTTACTACATTGGTCGATATCCGTGGACATAGAAATATTCTACAGTGAGAAAAGTGCAGAAGTGGGTCTTTAGTGGAGTGACCTACAGTTAACGAATGTTGACCTAACTTGGTTAATGAGTTTAGCCAATTAGTCTCATATCGTTGGAGCTTCTGATCTGTAAGTCCATTAGGTCCCACTGGTAGCTCGTAAAGAGACTTGAGGCAATTAAGTATAAATTGTAAATTGAAAGTGTTCAATCTATTTAGGGGAATAATATAATGTATATTGATACATTATAATATAAAGTTTATGAAACTTTATAATATAATTTTGAATTAATTTCAAAATTAATTCTTGTGAGAAAATATTTGAAAGAGTTCAAATAATTAATATGAATTGGATTCACATTAATATAAATAATTTAATAAAATCCCTAAGATTAAATATATTATATTTAATTGGGTAATTAATTAATTATGGAATTAATTAATTATTTATTAAATTAAATATGAATAAGATAATAGATTTGATTAGATCTTATTCATGACCTTTTCCTATTAGGAAAAGGTCTTGGCCTTTTTTCCTATAAATAGGACCCCTGGGGTGGGGTGAAAGGCATCTCATTCATTGTCCTACTCTTAGAGAATTCCCCTGAAGGCTCCCTCTAGACTCCCACCAGTCTCCTGCCTCTAGAAGTCTTAGAGTCATGTCGGTGTAGCCATAGTGGTGGTGTTCGCAATAGTTCGTGATTATTTCACAAGCAGTTGATGAATTTAATTTGAGTCGTCAACGAGAGTAAGTAATTTGTTACTATATAAATTAGATTTAGATCTAATATTTTTGTATGCTTAGCCTTAATATAAATTTAGAATAGTTCTAAGATTATTGCCAATGTATCAGTATTTTAGATTAAACAAAAATTAATTACGAATTGGTCCCAATCACGTTTCCGCTTTACGGAATTACGGAATTCCAATCCTACATAATGTTGATTGCTCGACGGGATTTCTAGTCTTCAACCGAAATCCACTTCTTTCATCCACAGAGGATCTTTCTTCTTTTTCTTTATCAGCTCCTGCACAGGAAAACTCAACTTGCACACAGAGTGCACAGCGTAAGAAAGTTCAAACAGTATATCCTCATCCGCCCAATTAAAGCTAATTCTAAACACCCTAGGCTTAACTTGGTTAGCCACTTGATTATCTAGGCTTAAATCATGCTCTAAAGAAGCAGGGACATCAGGCGCCAAGGAATTAGATGCGTGATAATCAGAGTTTAGCTTAGCATTCCTAATCCTTAACTCTCCTAACATGCTTGATGTGCTAATTAAGTCAGACCTAGAATTAAAGGAAAAATTAAGTTCAGGCTTACTGACCATAAAGGGATCTTCTTCTATCTTACCTTCCTGCTGCTTTGAGATTTGGCTCTCTAGCTCATCAGGGGAGTTGGCTCGAAATCTAGTGACTTCCACCAGCTTTGCAATAATCTCCCACGCCTTACCGAGTGTTGTGGCAAACACATCACCTCCATTAGCTGAGTCGAGCATCCTTCTATCGTCAGGTGTTAGCCCTCCGTAGAAGCTTTCTATTAAGGACTCCTCTGAGAGTGGGGTGTGGTGTTCCATGCAGTAAAGATTGAAGTGGCTCACGAACTCGTGGAACAGCTCTTCAGGTGCTTGCGCAGCGTTGACGATTCTTTAGGTGGCTTCTATTAGCAGCGCAGTGGGGTGGTACTTCTTTAGGAAAATTCTCCTCATCTCACTCCAAGAAGATACCAACCTTGGAGGAGAGAGAGAAGATCCACCTCTTAGCTTCTCCTTGCAGTGAGTGTGGAAACACCCTCAACTTGAATTGATCTTCAGACATCTCCGGGGGTTTCTTTTCGGAACAACTTGAGAAGAACTCAGATACATGAAAGTAGACACATGTTCCTGGTTCACCACAAAAGGAAGAAACTAAGAAAATAAATTCAAATAGGGAGACATAATTACCTTCTTCGTGATTTATGCAACAGGGGGTGGTGGTAATTGGGAGCTGAAAAAGTTGTCTTTCACTGCACTCTCGACCCTCTCTATCCAAGCGGACAGGAGATCGAGGGCCTGCCGGATATTCATGGAGCTCGATGTTTTTCCTTGTTTCTTAGCAGGGAGAAGTTTGTTCTTGTAAAGATTTTTCACTGGATATGCAAGAAACAAACTCACACAAGAGACAAGAAAAATGTGAAAAACACAAAATTAATTAGAAATAAACACTATGTTCCCCGGCAACAGCGTCAGTTTGGTCGAGCTCTTTGTCGGGGCTCCACGTGTCAAGGCAAATTTACATTCACCAGCGTGGGCGCGTCGGTGTCGCAAGGCTCGTATCAAAACAAATTTATAATCCACAGACACCAAGCTACTTATTAGTAGTAGTGGTCGGGGTCAATCTCAGGGAACAACTGGTTTACTTCTAATCTCTTTTGTGTTTTGGGGTGGCAAAGAAAAGGGGGTTTGAGACAGATGGTGAAAATTGCGGGCGAAGGAAAAATGTAAGAAAGTAAACTAACAGAAAATTAAATTACATTGAAGTAAATGGGGAGGTTGGTTAATCTCACCTTACCGCCCGTTGAAGTTGAAGACACTCGAGATTAGTACATTTACTTTTTACTCATTAATTAGCAGATAATGATTTATATGCATGTTGTCTATAGGTACTCTAATTCAATTGACTCTATCCCAACGTCCATCGATTCAATTACTAGCCACTAATTAATTAACCCCAACGAACCTATCAAAATCAATTAATCAAGTGATGTGGAATTTTCCTTACCGCAAGCGCACGGGTCAAGTAATAATAAAGTGTTCGTATAAACGAGTGTCGTCCTCTGGATTGGATTCTTAAGCAAATCAAGTATTGTGAATTATTGTAACGACCCTACTTTTCATGCCTAGATCCTAAGGCCGTTACTACATGCATTTCATTCTACTTCTAAGAACAGCGGAAAATTTCCATTTAAAGAAACCATACTTAGAAATTTGCGAAACTTTCAATCTGGGATCCCAGTTTAAAACAGAACAAACAAAACGTTTAGTAAATCAAACAAACTTAAAGCGGAATAAAACGTAAATCATTCAATACAAGTTCAAAGGAGAATTTCAAAACGTAAAAATGCGGAAGACTATCCTAAAGGAGATCCATGGCTCAACAGCTCTCCGTCACGCGTACTGCACACCTTTACCTCTACCTGCAGTTGTATGTAAGGGAAAAGAATGAGTATTTAAGAAAATACTCAGTAAGTAGCAATCAAGGCTTTAACATTTTATTCGAGTTAAGGGCCTTAGGGTTAGGTCATCTCATTTCATTTCATTTCATTTCATTTATTTGCAATTCGGGTCTCGTGTTCAATTAGTACCCCTATAAATATATAAGTTTGCCAACTCACTGATAGTGCACGAGTGGGAGTTTTGGGAGGTCTCTACTCCTACTGATGGTAGATGGCACCCAGTCAGTGGAGCTAAGTCTCATCCCTCAAAGCACTAATAGGCGCGTAGCGCTCTAAACTACCATTTCACTGGTGGGGCGTTCATGGGTTTAAGTCAGGAATTTACTTCCACAGTTAGTAAATGGCACCTAGACTGCGAAGCCAAGTCCCGCCCATTAAGCCCCTCATTTCAGTCTATTACATCTCAGTCCTAGGTGTTTAATTGACACGACCCTCGTCTAAGGCACTAGCTTATTCCTTTCTCCTTCCTAATCCTTTCCCTCAAGGTAAATATGATTCCCAAACCGTCATGAGGCTACCGAAAATTCGGCAGCATAACGGCACATGCAGAGGAAACCGAATTTTTTTCTATACACCTGGAAACAATATAATGCACTTCTATAGTCACAACGGGTCAGATGTCGCATCCAAACTTCAATCCAAACTCCAACAGACATTTAACCCATTCCCCAATATCACAAATAAAATCCAGAGAAACACATAGCCATCCAAGCCAAACACGCTTTAAAATAAACCAAGAGATGCTAGGTTAACTTTAAGATCCTCGTGCTATCAACATGTCTTATAATGAAGCTTATCATGATTCCACAATCAAAACTCAAGGCGCAAATCTTATACATGCTAACATATTAAATTTTCAAAGAAAATTAAGCCAAAGCATATAACTAAAACCAACGGCTACATATATATTAATCCCAAGCATTTCAGTTCATGGCTAACCAAATAAAATATGAAAATCACGGCCTCAACACAAACAAGAACACTTAGCCCAAACTCCAATTATTCCATAATCCACGCTTCTCATTTAATGCCCAAATAATGGCAATCTCAACATGCTCAATCATGCTTCAAAAGTTAACCCAACACACTTTTACTTAAGCTTAAGGACCAACTTGGTTAAAAAAAAATGGCACTTCAATCCAACTATCCACTTTAAATTCCCAATTAACAAACAATGGTCAATTAGTCTAAGACGTAAAATTTGAATCCAACTAGCTACTTACCTTAGTGAAGGAGATACTTGATTAACCTCCAAGAAATTCCTTAACTCCAAGGTTCTTACGCAAGCTACAACAAGGAAATGAACTCTTAATTAACTATGGACCCTAACCAAGCATTCAACTAAGAACCCACTACATTTGGGGTAAAAATTAACAACCAAAGCTTACCCAAACAGAATCGCAGCTTGCTGTCCAGCAGTCCCAAATCGCTCAAATTCGATAATTCAGCCTCCAAACACCACGGGCACCTTGAAATCGGAAGCTAAACTCAATGGGCATCCATGATTACACATTAAATAGACCAAAACACCTTAAATCTCACTTACCCCACTAACTGAAATCGTCAAACGCGCAAGAGACGTGTGGCTATTTGTCTTAAGGCAGTGACGACGGTAATCAGATCCGAGCGACGAAGAACAAACAGATCTGGACACAACGACTGCGGCAGTTCACAGCGACGGGAGGCGAGCGGCGGCGCCGGGCGGTTCACGGCGATGGGAGGCGAGTGGCGGCGTCGGGCGTCGGCTTGACGTGCAGACGGAGAGATAGGCTGCGAGGGAGAGAGAGATTACCGTGAGGGAGGGAGAGACGAACGTGAGGGAGAGAGAAAGAATTCAGTTTTTTTTTTTTTTTTATGCACGGTCAAATGACCGAATTGGGGGGAAAGTTTCCCCTCATTTCCTTTTTTATTTCATTTACTTACTGAGAATTTCAAAAGGACCAATGAAACGTGGACTGAGCTTGCCTTTCCTTCCAAACCTCAATACTCCTTTCATTGGAGCTACCTTCAAGAAAACATGATCACCCACATCAAACTCTAAATCTCTTCTCCTTGTATCAGCATAGCTCTTCTGTCGGCTTTGAGCCATTAACATCCTCGATCTGATTGTACGAATGGCCTCGCTGGAGGCTTGAATCAATTCAGGTCCCAACAACTGACGTTCTCCGACCTCATCCCAATAAACAGGGGACCTGCATCTCTTCCCATAGAGGGCCTCAAACGGTGACATACAGATGGTTGCTTGATAACTATTGTTATAAGCAAATTCCATTAAGTGCAGGTGTGCATCCCAACTACCTGAGAAATCCAAGACACATGCTCGCAACATATCCTCTAGAGTTTGGTTCAATCGCTCAGTTTGACCATCTGTCTGAGGGTGAAAAGCTGTACTGAATCGTAACTGAGTACCCAAGGCTCTTTGCAGACTCCTCTAGAAGTTAGACGTGAACCGAGGGTCTCTATCTGACACGATTGATACCGGCACACCATGAAGCTTGACTATCTCTGTCATATATAACTGTGCCCACTTTTCAACAGTGTAAGTGGGCTTCCCAGGGAGAAAATGTGCTGACTTAGTGAGTCTGTCGATAATGACCCAAATCACGGTGTAACCCTTGGCCGTTCTAGGCAATCCTATGATGAAGTCCATAGATATATGCTCCCACTTCCATTCTGGGACACTCAGCGGCTGCAACAAGCCTGCTGGTTTCTGTCTCGGGGCTTTCACCTGTTGGCAAACAAGGCATTTACTGACAAAATCCGCTATCTCTCTTTTCATGCCCTGCCACCAGTAATACTGTTTCAAATCATGGTACATCTTCGTACTTCCTGGATGGATTGAAAAAGGTGAATTATGTGCCTCTGCTAATAATTCCTGTTTGAGATCGGCATTCCCAGGTACGCATAAGCGACCCTGGTAACACAAGTCGAGGTCTGAAGATAAGGAAAACTCGTTCACCTGTCCCGCCTCTACTTGACTGCGTTTAACAACAAGGCCAGGGTCATTTGGTTGTTCATCTATGATCCTCTGTCTCAAGCTCGACTTAACTGTCAACTGAGCTAGGCGTGCTGTAACTTCGCCCACTGCAATCATAATCTCTGCACGTTCCAAGTCATCCAATATATGAGCCTGAGTAGTAATCAAAGCAGACGCATGAGCGGTCTTCCTACTGAGGGCATCTGCAACCACATTTGCCTTGCCCGGGTGGTACTGGATGTCACAATCATAATCCTTCACTAACTCTAACCATCTCTGCTGCCTCATATTCAACTCTTTCTGGGTGAAGAGGTATTTCAGACTTTTGTGGTCCGTGAAGATTTGGATTTTCTCTCCATATAAATAGTGTCTCCAAATCTTCAAGGCAAAGACCACTGCTGCTAACTCCAAGTCATGGGTCGGGTAGTTCTTCTCATAATCTTTCAGCTGACGAGACGCATAAGCGATGACCTTACCGTGCTGCATTAACACACAACCCAACCCCTTCTTTGAAGCATCGCTGTAAATAACAAACTCTCCTGAGCCATCGGGTACCGTAAGTACTGGTGCTGAAACTAGTCTCTGCTTAAGCTCTTGGAAGCTTGCCTCACAAGCTTCATTCCACACGAATGGAGTACCCTTTCGAGTCAACTGAGTTAGAGGTGCGGCTATACTGGAAAAACCTTGCACAAAGCGACGGTAATAGCCTACTAACCCCAAGAAACTCCGAATCTCGCTGACTGAAGTAGGTCGAGACCAATTGGTCACTGCCTCTATTTTGGCTGGATCTACTGTAACACCTTCCTTCGAAACCACGTGCCCTAAGAAGAAACTCGTTGTAGCCAGAACTCACATTTAGAGAATTTGGCATACAACTTGTTCGTTCTTAAGGTAATTAGAACTCTCCTGTGATGATCCTCATGTTCCTCTTCTGTCTTGGAGTAGATAAGAATGTCGTCGATAAAAACAATCACAAATGAATCCAAGAATTCCTTGAATACCCTGTTCATCAAGTCCATGAAAACTGCGGGAGCATTAGTAAGCCCAAAGGACATCACAGTGAATTCGTAATGCCCATACCTGGTTCGGAAAGCTGTCTTGGGTATATCGTCCTCTCTAATCCTCAACTGATGATAACCTGACCGTAGATCTATTTTAGAGAATATTGTCGCACCTTGGAGCTGATCAAAGAGGTCATCAATCCTGGGCAGAGGGTATCTGTTCTTTATTGTCACCTTGTTCAACTCTCGGTAGTCGATGCACAACCGCATTGTCCCATCCTTCTTTTTCACAAATAAAACTGGAGCACCCCACGGCGAGACGCTGGGGCGTATATAACCTTTGTCCAACAGCTCCTGAATCTGCACCTTAAGCTCTTTCAATTCCACTGGAGCCATCCTATATGGAGCTTTAGAAATCGGGTTAGTCCCTGGCTCAAGCTCGATGCAGAAGTCGACCTTTCGAGCTGGCGGTAGTCCTGTCAGATCCTCAGGAAATACATCTGTGAATTCCCTCACTACCGGTATCGAGGTCATTGATGTCTCGGTTTTCCTTGTGTCAACCACGCTAGCCAACAAGCCCCAGGCTCCTTGGCTAATCAATTTTCTCGCCTTTATTGCAGAGACCATTTTAGGAGCACCTTTGTTCATCGATCCTTTAAACTTGAAGCTTGCCTCTGACGGAGGGTTAAAGATCTAAATCTAGGATGCATATGAAAATGAGATATATTTTTTTAAATTATTTGAATTTTCAATGTTTTTTTTTAATAGTTAATGACCCTTTATTCATGAGATTTGAGAACATATATGAAAATTAGATATTTTTTTAAGTTAATTTGTATTTTCGATTTTTTTTATAGATAATGACCCTTATTTAAGGATTTGAAAACACATATGAAAATTAAATTTTTTAAAAATTATTTTATATTTTTCGATTTTTTTGATACATAATGACCCCTCTGTGGAAGGAATTTGAAAATGAATTTGTTTTATTTGATTAATATCATAGATTTGATTTAACTACCATGTAATTCTAGGATCATGAGTATGCATATAAAAATTAGATATTTTTTTTATAAAAATTATTTGTATTTTCGAATTTTTTGATAGATAATGTTCCTTTATTTATGAGATTTGAAAACACATATGAACATTAGATATTTTTTTAAAGTTACTTTGTATTTTCGAATTTTTGATAGATAATGACCCTTATTTAAGGATTTGAAAATGCATATGAAAATTAGATTTTTTATAACAATTATTTTTTATTTTTCAATTTTTTTTTATAGATAATGACCCCCTTTATTTAAGGGATTTGAAAAAAGAATTTGTTTTATTTGATTTGAATCATACATTTGATTTAACTCCCTTGTAATTTTAGTTTTTTTGGTTATATTTCCTGTATTTTTATAACTTAATAATTTATATTTAGTAATTCAAAAAATTAGTTTGACTATTTATCTAAAAATAAGGAGTATTGTCATTTATCAAAACACAGTTTAAAAAATTGTAAAGACTAAAATAGCCTTGAAACTTGTGATAGTTTCTTCTTCTCACGATGTCTCAAGTACCCCACTTGTGATAGTTTTTTTGGTAGTTTATATACACAAGTTTGGTTTCTAATCTTTCTCAAAAAAAAAAAAAAAAAAAAAAAAAAAAAAAAAAGTAAGTTTGGTTTCTAATCAATTCATCGATCTTACATAGGTAAGAAACCTTGTCAAATCTTAAGTTTTTAACCACATTTTTTCATAATAAGGATAAATTGTTACAAATTTGAAAGAACACATGAACTAAATTGTTACATATTAAAGTTTAGGAACTACATTTGAAAGTAAAAGGACTAAATTGTTGCACATTAAAGTTCAACAACTAAATTGTTACAAATTTGAAAGTACAAAGATTAAATTATTACAAACTAAAGTTCAATGACCAAACCATTACTTTAATAAAAGTACAAAGATCAATTTTTTTAAAAAAATAAAAGTACAAAGATCAAAATTATTATTTTTTTAAAGTTATCATATTTACAAAATCATAATTTTGTTGCTATATTTACAAATATGAACATATAAATTGCCCCCATCAAAATTTTCCAAAAAAAAATAAGGCTTCTTAGAATTTCAAAAAGTAGGAATAATTAAAGTGCGTTATTTGGTGATCTGGAAACAGAAATTTGAAAATATGAGATTTAATGAAAACAAGGTTGTCTTTCATGCCTTTAATATGAATTTGGTAGCAAATTTATAAACTGGATCCCAATTTAAACAATTGTTTAAAATGTATTTGATAATGTATTTTATAAACCATAAACCAATTGTTGTTATCAACTAAATATCAATGTTATATATGTTACAAATTTTGTATACTTATTATTTTACAAAATCATATAATTTATAATAAATTGTATTAAAATATTTTAATTTAACAAAAGGAATTGAGCTTACAACATGAAAGACTATATTTATTTTTTTTTTAATCTTTTTTAAAACTATGAATATATTTAAAACATTTTTTAAAAAAAAAATTGTTTTCAGAATTTTCACAATTCAGATCACATAATCAGAAAACAGTCTTTAAAAACACATTTGTACGCATATTCATCAAATTGTCCAATTTGCCTACCAAACTAGAGCTTGAATTCTATTTTCCTCCCTTTTAAGAGGAGTTCTTATCAATTTTTGAAAAAGGTGTCAACACACTTGGATGTTAAAAAAAAGTTGAGTCAAAGTGGTGAAGAGAACCTTTGGAAGCAACTTTTCCTTTAAAAGTTGTATGGAATTTTTCAATCCAAAGTATACTTAAATTGATTTATTATAGTTTAGCCTAAAATATATCTAAAAAGTGACTCTATTTCAATTGGATTGGTATAGGAGAGACTTTTGAAATTTATAATTTAGGCTAAAAAGTTGTAACGCGCTAGGTTTTCAATCGTGGACATAACGACGTAAAATTGGTTATCCCAAAAATTTAATTCCAGTTAAAATCATTCAAAACTTCTAAACATCCACGAAACATACTCCACTAAACTACAAGCGGATTCACAATTCATCTTCTCTATACGAGTCAGATCTCGTTGTTGGGTTTTATGCCCTAAAACTCGTAGATAGTGAATATAATCATAGACCGGATATTAATGAAATAATATTGATATATTTTTCCATTAAATGTTATTAGTTATTTTATATTTGTCTTTGCCTAAAATAACCCTAATCCAATAAACTAGACATCCTAGGCTGTAATATGAGTCTTGAACTATATGTAGCGACATATGGGGATCATTGTTCAAGAAACAACCTAAAGGGTCTATAGTATATGGATAAGACTGGGTGCCTTATTCTGGTGACACTATGGATACGACCCACTTTGTATTTGATACAAACGCTATAATCCAACGTGTTCGTGTAGGAGACATGCGAGTGGGGGTATCCTATGCAATGAGTTTGCATAAGACCGAACCGCGAAATAGTAACCACTTGTTATAACACCGTTAACTAGTTGATTTTCTATTTCACTAGGACGACTTAGACAACTTGGTCTTAATCCTGAGTTGATTATGGACTCCTACTCATGAGGGATTGTCCTTTGATTTGTATGGGTGAGAGTAGCCCAATACACCGACTCAATAAGCCTACCATTTTGGGGACAAGACCGAGTGGGGAGCTGGAAACATAATCGTACAAGATGAAATTCACTCCTTCCCGACTTTAGGGAAGCAGATGAGTGTTCCCTTAAGTGGTGACTCCGAGTCTTGAACAAAGAGCCCTACCCTCTCAATGGCACGAGAGGGTTTTCTGTTTGATGGTTGGACCACAAACAGGTTGTTCATTAGAGGAGAACTGGTACTTAAGGAAATAGAAGTAACCCATGGATAAAACGGTAATTTGACCCAGCTGGAGTTACGGACACTCGTGAAGGACTAACTAGTCGTTATTGGTCAATATCTGTAGACACAGAAAATATATCTGTAGGGAGAAGGGTGAAACTGTGAGTCTATAGTGGAATGTACACACAGTTAATGAATATTGATTAATTTGGTTAATGAGTTTGACCAATTAATCTCACATCGTTGGAGCTTCTGATCTGCAGGTCCATTAGTGAACGATTGGAATTTCGTAATTCCGTAAAGCAGTAGCGTGATTGGGACCGATTCGTAATTAATTTTGTTTAATCTAAAATACCAATACATTGACAATAATATTAGAACTATTCTAAATATATATTAAGGCTAAACATACAAAAATATTAGATTTAAATCTACGAACACCACCACTATGGCTACACCGGTATGACTCTGAGACTTCTAGAGACAGGAGACTGGTGGGAGTCTAGACGAAGCCTTGAGGGGAATTCTCTGAGAGTAGGAGAATGAATGAGATGCCTTTCACCCCACCCTAGGGGTCGTATATATAGTAAAGGCCAAGACCTTTTTCCTAATAGGAAAAGGAAGACCTTTTCCTAATAGAAAATGTCTCTAATTTTAATAAATAAATAATTAATTCCATAATTAATTAATTTCCCAATTAAATATCATATATTTAATCTTAGAGATTTTATTAAAATTAAAATTAATATGAATCCAATTCATATTAAATTTATTTGAACTCTTTCAAATATTTTCTTTCCTAATAGGAAAAGGTCTCTAATTTTAATAAATAAATAATTAATTCCATAATTAATTAATTACCCAATTAAATATCATATATTTAATCTTAGGGATTTTATTAAAATTATTATGAGTCCAATTCATATTAAATTTATTTGAACTCTTTCAAATATTTTCTCTCAAGAATTAATTTTTGAAATTAATTCAAAAATTATATTATAAAGTTTCATAAACTTTATATTATAATGCATCAATATACATTATACGATTCCCCAAATAAATTGAAC
Organism: Luffa acutangula; assembly: GCA_036850905.1. Taxonomy (NCBI): domain Eukaryota; kingdom Viridiplantae; phylum Streptophyta; class Magnoliopsida; order Cucurbitales; family Cucurbitaceae; genus Luffa; species Luffa acutangula. The sequence continues at coordinate 29,558,878 of CM072090.1, read as the reverse complement.
ACTTTCAATTTATAATTTATACTTAATTGCCTCAAGTCTCTTTACGAGTTACCAGTGGGACCTAATGGACCTACAGATCAGAAGCTCTAACGATACGAGACTAATTGGCCAAACTCATTAACCAAGTTAGTCAACATTCGTCAACTGTGGGTCACTCCACTAAAGGCCCACAACTGCACTCTTCTCACTGTAGAATATTTATGTGTCCACAGATATCGACCAAGCAGTAAGTCAATCCTTCACGTGTGTTCGTAACACCAGCTGGGTCAAATTACCGTTTTACCCCTGGGTTACCTCTGGTTCCTTTAGTACCACTGATTTCTCTAATGAACAAGTTGTTTAGGGTCCAACCACTAAACAGGAGTTCCTCTCGGGCCAGGAGAGGACGACGCGCCTTTGTTCAAGCCCAGAATCAGCCCTTAAGGGAACACACATCTACTTACCCCAATAGGGGAAGGAGTGAACTTCATCTTGTACTGTTGTGTTCACAGCCCCCATTCGGTCTTGCCCCTGAAATGGTAGGATTATTGAGTTGGCGAACTTGCTACTCTCATCCATACAAATCGAAGAACAATCCCTCCTGAAAAGGGTTCATAACAGACTCAGGATTGAGATTGAGTTACCTAGGTCATCCTATTGAAATAGAAACCTAAACTAGTTAACGACGTTACATCTAGTGGTTACTATTTCCCGGTCCGGTCTTATGCAAACTCATTGCATAGGATACCCCCACCCGCATGTCTCCTACATAGATGCTTTGGATCATTGCATCTGTATCGAATACAAGGTGGGTCATATCACATAGTGTCACCAGGATAAGGTACCTAGTCTTATCCCTATACTATAGACCTTTTAGGTTGTTACTTGGACACTAATCCCCGTATGTCCCCACTGTTGGGTTTTATGCCCTAAAACTCGTAGATAGTAAATGTACATTTGACCGAACATTAATAAAAGTGATGTATTATTCAATGTTTGTATTATATCTTGTCTTATTAACCCTAATCCAATAAACTAAACATCCAAGGCTAATAGAATGAGGCTTGAACTAGTACGTAGGGACATACGGGGATCAATGTTCAAGTTTTAGCCTAAAGGGTCTGTAGTATACGGATAAGGCTGGGTACCTTGTCCTGGTGACACTATGGATACGACCCGCTTTGTATATTGATACAAACGTAGTGATCCAACGCGTTCATGTGGTTGACATGCGAGTGGAGGTATCCTGTGCAATGAGTTTGCACAAAGATCGGACCACGAAATAGTTAACCACTAACTGTAACACCGTTAGTTAGCTCGGTTTCTATTTCACTAGGATGACCTAGGCAACTTGGCCTTAATCCTGAGTGGATTATGGACTCCTGTCCATGAGAGATTGTCCTTTGATTTGTACGGGTGAGAGTGGCCTGTTCGCCGACTCAATAAGCCTACCATTTTGGGGACAAGACCGAGTGGGGAGCTGGGAACATAGTCTTACAAGATGGAATTCACTCCTTCCCGATATTAGGGTAAGTAGAGGTGTGTTCCCTTAAGTGGTGTCTCCGGGTCTTGAACAATGGGCCCTACCCCCTTTATGGCACGAGAGGGACTTCTGTTTGTTGGTTGGACCTCAAACAGGTTGTTCATTAGAGGAGCACTGGTACTTAAGGACCAAGAGGTGGCCAAGGGGTAAAACGGTAATTTGACCTAGCTGGGGTATGAACACACGTGAAGGGCTGACTTGCTGTTGATGGTTGATATCCGTGGACACAGAAATAAGTCTGCAGTGAGAAGAGTGCAACTGTAGTTCTTTAGTGGAGTGAACTACAGTTAACGAATATTGATTGACTTGGTTAATGAGTTTAGCCAATTAATCTCACATCGTTGGAGCTTCTGATCTGTAGGTCCATTAGGTCCCACCGGTAGCTCCATTGGGGCGTTGAGGTAAATTTCTAAGGAGAGTTATATATTTGAAGGGGTTCAAATATTTTATTAAAGTATGAATATGATTCATAATAAAAACTATAGGTTATAATTAATGCTCATATGATGAATATTAATTCTATGGTTTCTTTGAGAGAAACATGATTAAATATATGATATTTAATTAAAATATTAATTAATTGGTGAATTAATTAATATTGAAGTTTTAATTTATTTTTTAATTTAATTATGATTTAATTAAGGTATATTAAAACTTTGGGTTATGAGGGATATGTGCATGAAAATGTTCATGTAACAATTATTAAATTAAATGTTTATTTATGTATTTAATTTAATTAACTGATCAGTTAAAGAGCTGATCAGTCAACCACTCCCTTAAACCTACACGCGTGAAGAGGAGTTTTTTAAGGGAGTGGGAGGTTATTCATAAAACAACCTCACGCAATTCACTTTCTCTCACACACACGCATTCTCTCAGAAGTTCTCTGCAACAATTTTTCTCTCTGGTCTTTTGAGTGTTTATAGAGACAAAAATTCTCAAAAATCCCTTAGAATTTTTGGTTCCCACAAGCCGCTCAACACTAATTCCAAAGAGAATACCGGTGTCACTCTGTGGTGGTGTTCATAGGAGGTTTACCACATCAAAAGTTGAGATCTTGTTGCTGTATTTTCTGCACTCCACTTGGGGATTTGGCGAAACGATTCAAGAATTCTACAAAGGTATAGTATTCTTGATCTAGGATCGATAGGGTCCAAATTCTAGATTAGATCTAGTTTTTCTTAACCCTTTACAACATGCTTTATACGCGGTTTTACAGCATGATTATTTTTTCTTTTCTTGCTGTAAATATGTATGTTTGTGATCCGTATTGGTATTTCGATTTTGGTAAAAAATAATCATGCATACTATAGTCTTAAAAACAATTAACACATACTAGTCCAAGTTTTATTTAAACAACCTTGGATCTTAGTTTATTGGATTTAGGGTTTATTAATGTAAACTCGATTATTCAATAACCAAATTACTGAATTACTCAAATAACACTTTATTGAGATCGATTAATTTGTTTCATTTACTATCTACGAGTTTTAGGGCATAAAACCCAACAACTCCCACTTGAACTAAAACTCTAGTGGGCAATGTACATCAACAATCAAAATTGAATGAATAATTATTGAAGTAGGAATAGTAGTTTGTATTAATACTATATAATACATGAAAAGTACAAATACAGGTAAATACAATAAACTAGGGCATTCACAATACCCATTACACTTCTCCCACTTGCCCTAGATTATTCTATGTACATATCTTGCAGACCTAGACCCTCTAGATGACCCTCAAACACTTTAGCCGTGAGAGCCTTCGTAAATGGATCAACAATATTGTGCTCAGAGGCTACCTTTGTGACGATCACGTCCCCTCGTTGCCTGATCTCTCTGATGAGATGATATTTGCGCTCTATGTGCTTGCCTCTTTTGTGACTGCGAGGTTCTTTAGAATTTGCCACTACACCACTATTATCACAGTAAAGGGTGATTGACAAGTTCATATTTGGAACAACTTCCAAATCCATCAAGAACTTCCGTAGCCATACAGCCTCCTTAGCTACTTCACAAGCAGCGACATATTCGGCCTCCATGGTGGAGTCAGCAATGCATCCTTGCTTGATGCTACGCCAGACTACAGCTCCCCCGTTGAAGGTAAATACTGACCTTGATGTGGATTTCCTAGAATCCTTATCAGTCTGAAAGTCAGAGTCTGTGTATCCTGTAAGGATCAAATCCTTAAAGCCATACACAAGCTGATAGTCCCTCGTTCTCCGAAGATACTTGAGGATGTTTTTAACTGTAGTCTAGTGGTCTAACCCTGTATTGGACTGGTACCTACTGACTATCCCAACTGCATAACAAATGCCAGGCCTAGTACACAACATGACATACATAAGACTGCCCACAGCTGAAGCATAAGGGATGCGTCTCATATCCTCAATTTCTTGAGTTGTCTTAGGACATTGTTCCTTAGACAAATGAACTCCATGCCTGAAGGGTAGTAAACCCCTCTTGGAATTATGCATCGTATATCTAGACAACATCTTGTCTATATATGATGCTTGAGATAGGGCTAACGTTTTGTTCTTACGATTCCTGATAATTTGAATCCCTAGAACATACTGAGCTTCACCTAAATCTTTCATTTGGAACTCAGTCGATAGCCATTTTTTAATGTCAGCTAGATATTCTACATCATTCCCAATGAGAAGAATATCATCTACATACAACACCAGAAAAGCTACTGAATTGTTGATAATCCTTTTGTAAACACAATTCTCATCAACGTTCTGGTCAAAGCCATAAGATTTGACAGCAGTGTCAAACTTTATATTCAAAAATCTGGAAGCTTGCTTCAACCCATAAATGGATCGTCTAAGCTTGCAAACTTTTTGCTCCTGACCTTGAGCAACGAACCCCTCTAGTTGAGACATAAAGATGTTCTCATCAAGATTCCATTTAGAAAGGCAGTCTTGACGTCCATTTGCCAAATCTCATAATCATAAAAGGTGGCAATGGACAAGAGAATTCTTATCTACTTTAACATGGCAACTGGGGAGAAGGTTTCCTCATAGTCCACCCCCTCCTTTTGGGTATAACCCTTTGCCACAAATCGAGCTTTGAAAGTCTGTACTTTCCCAGCCGTGTCTCATTTTCTCTTGTAGATCCATTTGCACCCTATGGGTTTAACCCCTTCAGGTAGGTCTACAAGATCACAAACTTGATTGAAGTACATAGACTCCATCTCTAGGTCCATAGCTTTAACCCACTGGTCATGGTCCACATCATTCATTGTCTGTCTATAGGTCAATGGATCCTCAACCCCATCATCAGGTATGACAGTTGGAGTTTCTGCTAAACCCAGATAGCGTTCAGGTTGAATAACAACCCTCCCACTACGTCGAGGCATTCTCAACTCTTGAGAAGGATGAGCTTGACCAGATGTACTGGGCTCATCAACAACTCTTGTTGAAGGTCTAGCCTCTAAACTGGGCTCATCAACAACTCTTGTTGAAGGTCCAGCCTCATCAACAACTCTGGTTGATTCATTTGTAGCTTTACCAGAAAGTTCACTTAACACAATTTTACTGCGTGGTATGTGTTCTTTAACGTGGTCTTCTTCCAAGAAAGTAGCATTTATCGATACAAACACTTTATTTTCTTTTGGATCGAAGAAGTATCCACCTCTTGTTTCTTTTGGGTAGCCTACGAATAGGCATAATTTTGAAGGTGAATCCAATTTCTTTGGGTTTGCTACTAACACATGTGCAGGACAGCCCCAAATTCTGAAATGGCGTAAACTAGCTTTATGCCCTTTCCAGAGCTCAAATGGTGTTTCAGAAACACTCTTTGAAGGAACAACATTCAAAATATAAACTACAGTCTCTACTGCATAACCCCAAAAAGAACTAGGCATCTGAGCATAGCTCATCATAGATCGAACCATGTCTAACAAGGTTCTGTTTCTCCTTTCAGATACACCATTCTGCTGAGGTGTACCTGGTGCTGAGAGTTGGGACGAGATTCCATGTTCTATCAAATAGTTTTGGAATTTTAAGTCCAAATACTCTCCACTTCGATCAGATCGAAGTGTTTTAATGGTCTTACCTAACAAGTTCTCAACTTCAGTCCTGTACTCCTTGAACTTTTCAAGGGCTTCAGACTTATGACTCATTAGGTATAAATAATCATACCTTGAATAATCATCTATAAAAGAAATGAAATATTCATACCCTCCTCGAGCTCTTACATTCATTGGACCACAGAGATCCGTATGTACGAGTTCTAAGGGCTCCTTGGCACGATAACCTTTTCCAGTAAAAGGTCGTTTGGTCATCTTACCTTCGAGACATGACTCAAATGGAGGTAAAGTACCATCTTCTAACTGGCTTAGAAGTCTGTTCTTAACCAATCTCCCAATCCTATTGAGATTTATGTGGCCAAGTCTCAAGTGCGAAAGATAGGTACTTTGAGAAACTTTTTGCCTTTTTGGTTGAGTCTCAGCTGTTTTAAACATTTCATTGTTCAAAATAGCCCTAGACTCTATTGGTCTTAAGACATACAAATTGTTCTCCATTTTTGCAGAACATATATCAGCACCCCTTTTAGTAATGAAAACTTCATTCACAGAAAAGGACACTGAATACCCTTGTTCTAGCAAACAAGAAATAGAAATCCAATTTCTTTTTATTTTGGGAACTATATATACGTTATCTAATAACATATAGTGTTCCCTAGAGAAGAACATTTTAATATCTCCCACTGCTTTAGCTGAAATGAGCTCCCCAGTCCCAACTCTGAGAGTCATTTCCCCAGCATCTAACTGTTGCCAGGAGCTCATTCCCTCAAAGGAAGAGCATACGTGATGAGTGGCACCTGAATCAAGGATCCAGGCTGTATCATCATTTTCCACTATACACGTTTCAATGACCAATAAATCAAATTTATTTTCATTGAAATGTGCTAAGCAATCTATGTCATATTCATCATGAACAATTTCGGATAAATTAGACATATGGGCTTGAGGACCGTCCTCAGTTAAGACCAATTTCACGCATTTAGTGTTTAAGTTCATTTTCTTAGTTGTATTAGAAATACCAGTTTTGTAATTGGCGTTATTAGAGGCATACAAAGAACGATTCATTGCTGATAGAACAAACAAATTAACTTAATAAGTATTGTTGCATTAACCCATTACACAAAAAAATATTATTATTTTAATCCAATAAATTTAGCAAAAGTAATGATCAACCCATAGAATAAATATTCATTTTGCAACGATACTTCAGAGGTTTAGAACAACAGCTACCATAGGGTAGTCAGCTACTCCTCCTCTGAATTGAGACAATCTCAGCCAATCCCTATTCCCGGAATAACTCATATTCCAATAGTTATTAGCTACCGTTTTTTTCGATCAGGAAATTATTAACACCTTAACAATTTCCCGTAAGTGTGACCCTTCATTTTTCAGATTTCAGAGGTCGGCCCCAACAATGCTACCGTAGGGAAAGTCAAAGTTGGAAATGGACCTAAGAAACCCTATCCATTTCTGGAGTTTGCGTTCTTTCGACTCCCATGATCAAGTCCTCCGTAGGGTGATCGCTCCCAGGGCGACTCGCAGGCAGATCATGGGGATCTCACGGTGCAACCTAATGGAGGAGACCGTAGGATACGTTGACACGTATCCTACTCCCACTTACTATAAAATACTCCCTCATTCACTTTGATATTAATCCATGCAAACACCATCCGTAGGGGGTCACTCCCAACGTGACTCGAGGCCAAGCATGAACCTCACGTTGTGAACTTTTGAGGACGTGAGAGCAAAACTTGATTTATGAAAATATTGTTTTGATATATTTCCTCCCACTAAGTATTTTTATAATTATAGGGTCTATTACTTAGGTAAATTCTGGCTAAGTGAATCTATCTAAGTTTATGCCTGTACATAACTTTTATATATTTAGGTCTTTTCTCTGATGTCTAGGTGAATTAAACACTTTTAATTACCTAGAGACATTGCATGCTAATATAACTATGGTTAATTCAACTCAAGTTTCGGCTTAGTTCACAGGTAGCAGGTGTTCCGTAAACCGTCATCTTAAGTACCTCCAGCCTTAGACAGAACTTTACCGGTAGAGTTCCCTTATAACCAATAGTTATGATAAATCTTTACTCTAAAGATCTAGGTGAATTAAACTCTTTTAATTGACCTAGTGATATTGCATGCTAACATAACTATGGTTAATTCAACTCAAGTTCCGAGTCAGTTCCCAGGTAGAAGGTGTTCCGTAAACCATCATCTTAAGTACCTCCAGCCTTAGACATAACTTTATCGGGAAAGTTCCCTTATAACCATAGTAATGTAAACTCTTTACTCTAAAGATCTAGGTGAATTAAACTCTTTTAATAAACCTAGTGACATTGCATGCTAATATTTAACTATGATTAATTCAACTCCGATATTCCGGGTTAGTTCCCAGGTAGGAGGTGTTCCGTAAACCATCATCTTAAGTACCCCCAGCCTTAGACAGAACTTAACCGGTGGAGTTCCCTTATAATCATAGTAATTGTTTTTCCTACTTAGTTAATTAAAACTATTTTTAATTCTAAGTAAGAAAATAATTCTAATCCTATTAGAATTATAATGAGCAAGTCTAATTAATTTTAAGCATTTTAAAATTAATTCATTTTAACCTAAGGTCCTATGTTTGCATGCAACTCTTTGTTATAGGTTGACGGTTTCTAATCAATTTTATAACTTATTATAAATTTTTAATGATTAGCCCTATAACATGCTTCTATGGTGTTGGAAAAATAACAATCATATTCTAATTATTAAACACCATATTATTATGACGCCGATAACGATAATATAACGATTATATTAATCTAAAGTGGTGTCATGCTTCATGCAATTTCAATTTCATTTAATTAATATCGATTATATTAATTAAACATCCATGAAATTAAAATTCATGAAATTTGACATTAATATAATATAACTCTTATATTAATCTAATTAATGTCATGCTCAATGCTATTCCATTTTCATTTAATTAATATAACATTTTATATTAAATCATACATGAAAACAAGCATTGATTTATATTTATTATTTTCATTCATAATATAACTAATTATATTAATTCTCATGAAAATAATGCCAAGCATGCATGCTACATTAATTAAATATAACAATTATATTTAGCTAAATTAATGTCATGCATCATGCTTCACCAATTTCATATATTCAATATAACAATTATACTAAATAACTCATGAAATTAAATTCATGCATAATTATCATACATTATAACAATTATAACATAATTATGCATGAAAACATGCTTAACCTATGGTGGGAATTTAAGCTATATGACATCCATAAAGCAAATAAATAGCAATTGAACCGGTTAATTTTGGCCCCTAGGATAAAATAAAGCATAAATTACAACAATTATAGCTAAATTCTATCCTAAAAGTCCTTCTGCAGCTCCAAATACTGGTCTAGACCGCCTGAATCGACCCTAACCACTTCGAACCAGCTACGAAAACCACGAACCGAGCCAAATTCCACCTGAACAGGACCAAATCGGTCCCAGCACAGCCATACCGCGTGAACCGGACCGTCCAACAACCTTGAACCGTCCTGTTGCGAATTTCTAACGCGTGTTGTAATTGTGACAGCGTCGCAGTTTCTCCGATTTTTATCTCATAAAAACTTATTCTAGACCCGGACTTACATAGGACTCGATTTTACATAAAATACCCGAAACACCAGGCCCTTACATGATCAAATCACATAAAAACAGTAAAATCTATGGCCATAAAATTAACCTAAACAATTCAATGCAAACCATACATACATTATGCATTAATCAATCCCACCAATAGCCAATGCAAATTTTAGAGAAACAAAATTAGATCTACGATCGACTCTGATACCAATTGAAGGATTGGAATTCCGTAATTCAGTAAAGCGGAAGCGTGATTGGGACCGATTCGTAATTAATTTTGTTTAATCTAAAATACCAATACATTGAAAATAATATTAGAACTATTCTAAATATATATTAAGGCTAAGCATACAAAAATATTAGATTTAAATCTAATTTATAAAGTAACAAATTACTTAATCTCGTTGACGAATCAGATTAAATTCACCAACTACTTGTGAAATAAACATGAACTAGTGTGAACACCACCAATATGGCTACACCGGTATGACTCTGAGACTTCTAGAGGCAGGAGACTGGTGGGAGTCTAGAGGAAGCCTTGAGGGGAATTCTCTGAGAGTAGGAGAATGAATGGGATGCCTTTCACCCCGCCCCAAGGGTCGTATATATAGTAAAGGCCCAGACCTTTTTCCTAATAGGAAAAAGTAGGAAAATGTCTCTAATTTTAATAAATAAATAATTAATTCTATAATTAATTAATTTCCCAATTAAATATCATATATTTAATCTTAGGGATTTTATTAAAATTAAAATTAATATGAATCCAATTCATATTAAATTTATTTGAACTCTTTCAAATATTTTCTTTCCTAATAGGAAAAAGTCTCTAATTTTAATAAATAAATAATTAATTCCATAATTAATTAATTACCCAATTAAATATCATATATTTAATCTTAGAAATTTTATTAAAATTATTATGAATCCAATTCATATTAAATTTATTTGAACTCTTTTAAATATTTTCTCTCAAGAATTAATTTTTGAAATTAATTCAAAAATTATATTATAAAGTTTCATAAACTTTATATTATAATGCATCAATATACATTATACGATTCCCCAAATAAATTGAACACTTTCAATTTATAATTTATACTTAATTGCCTCAAGTCTCTTTACGAGTTACCAGTGGGACCTAATGGACCTATAGATCAGAAGCTCCAACGATACGAGACTAATTGGCCAAACTCATTAACCAAGTTAGTCAACATTCGTTAACTGTGGGTCACTCCACTAAAGACCCACAACTGCACTCTTCTCACTGTAGAATATTTATGTGTCCACGGATATTGACCAAGCAGTAAGTCAATCTTTCACGTGTGTTCGTAACACCAGTTGGGTCAAATTACTATTTTACCCCTAGGTTACCTCCATCTTGTACTGTTGTGTTCCCAGTAATCAACCCTTACCCTTAAGGGAACACACATCTACTTACCCCAATAGGGGAGGGAGTGAACTCCATCTTGTATTGTTCTGTTCCCAGCCCCCATTCGGTCTTGCCCCTAAAATGGTAAGATTATCGAGTCGGCGAACTAGTCACTCTCATCCATACAAATCTAAGGACGATCCCTCCTGAAAGGGGTTCATAACAGACTTAGGATTGAGATTGAGTTACCTAGGTCATCCTATTGAAATAGAAACCTAAACTAGTTAATGACGTTACATCCAGTGGTTACTATTTCGCGGTCCGGTCTTATGCAAACTCATTGCATAGGATACCCCCACCCCCATGTCTCCTACATGGATGCTTTGGATCATTGCATCTGTATCGAATACAAGGTGGGTCGTATCACATAGTGTCACCAGGATAAGGTACCCAACCTTATCCTTATACTATAGACCTTTTAGGTTGTTACTTGGACACTGATCCCCATATGTCCCCACATACTAGTCCAAGTTTCATTTAAACAACCTTGGATCTTAGTTTATTGGATTTAGGGTTTATTAATGCAAACTCGATTATTCAATAACCAAATTACTGAATTTCTCAAATAACACTTTATTGAGATCGATTAATTTGTTTCATTTACTATCTACGAGTTTTAGGGCATAAAACCCAACAATTAGGTCCCACTGGTAGCTCATAAAGTAATTTGAGGCAACTAAGTAATACATGTAAATTGAAAATGTTCAATTTACCAAGTGAAACAATATAATATATATTGATATATTATTATGGGAGAAATTAATATTTGAAGAAATTTAAATATTAATATAAATTTGAGTCACATTAAATTTATGGAAGTTTGAAAGAGTTCAAATAATGAATTAATTAATTTTAAGGTCTAAAATCTATTTGGGCAAATTAATTAATTCAAGGGCGGAAATTAAATATGTGATATTTAATTTGTGGTTGATTAATTAAAGAATTCATTAACCGGGAATTAGTCAATTATGGAAATACTTAATCACTTAAGGAAGTGATTGATCATTTATGGAAATGATCTAATCACTTATAGAAGTAATTAGTCATTTGTTGAAAAGATTAATCAATTATAGAATTGATTGATCTTGGATTGATTAAATGAGGAATAAGATTGAATCAATTTTGGAAAAGATTGATTTAATTGAATATTTTATTCATGGGCTCTCTTCTATAAATAGAACACTAGACCTAATTGGTTCAGTACTCTTCTCTTGCTCTTAGACTCATAAGACAAGACCCTAGAATTCTCTTTAGCCTCCCTCTTAGAGAAAGATTCCCACAAGTCTTTTGCCTCCTAGACTTAGAGACATACCGGTGTAACCTTTGTGGTTATTGTGTCTTTGAAGAATAATTTGCAGCGAAGAAATCACCAAGGTGTCGTTGCGTTTTCGTTTGTTGGAGCATCGTTGGCGAAGAACGGTCAAGTCTACAACGAAGGTTTGTAACGGTTCTTTCCCGTTTCTTTAGAAAAGCATGAAAATAAATTAGATTTAATTTTCAAGCATGTTTATAGCAATTTCCAGCAACTTTAAAGTTTGTTTAAAGTTTATTTTGCCTTTTCGTAACGGTATTTTAATGTTAATTAATATACAGCGTAAGGTCCTTTTGGTGCGCTTCCGCTGCGTGGGGATTTTTATTCCCTTCAATCGGCATCAGAGCCATCGCTGTCCCTATTAATTAATATTAAAACTTTTGATAGGCTCTAATAGGTGGGATTTATGCATAATGTATGTACCGTTTGCGTTGAACTGTTTAGGTTAATTTTATGGCCATAGATTTTATTTTTATGTGATTTTGATCATGTAAAGCCCGATGTTTCAGGTATTTTATGTAAAATCGAGTCCTATGTAAGTCCAGGTCTAGAATAGGTTTTTATGAGATGAAAATCGGAGAAATCGTCACTGAAATCGAAGCCAAAACCGAAGAAAACGTGAGTTTCTGCCCAGATTCTGCCTCCAGACGCAACAGCGTCAGGACGCTACTCCAAAAGCGTCTCGATACCGCAGGTGCTCAGGTAAGGAAAGTGCACAGCGTCGGGACGCTACGTTGCAAGCGTCTCGACGCTGTCACGATGCGGCGCGCCCTAGGGCTTCAATAGACGCGGTTCAAGCTGGTTGGCAGTCTGGTTCACGCCGGTTCGGCTGGACTGGGATCTATTTGGTTCGGTTCAGATACTTTTTGTCTTGGTTCGTGATTTTGGAGGCTGGTTCGAGGTGGTTCGGGGCGGTTCGTGATGTCTAGACCAGATTTTGGAGCTGCAGAAAGATTTTAGGATAAAATTAAGCTAAAATTAATGTAATTTAATGCTTTATTTTTTCCTAGGGACCAAAATTAACCGGTTCAATTGCTATTTATATGCTTTATGGATGTTATATAGAATTATTAATCCCACCTTAGGTTATAAACATGCTCATGCATTTATTTATATATTATAAATTGTTATAATGTATGTTTTAAATGCATGGAATTAATTTCATATTTTTTTAATATAAGTGTATATTAATTATATGAAAAATTTGAAAGCATGAAACATGTCATTACTTAAATTAAATATAAAGAGTTATGTTTAATGTGATGAATGAAGCATGCTTGATTGATTTTCTTGATTGGCTTATAATTGTTATGTTAAAAGAAAATCAAAATTGCATGAAGTATGAAACATCCATAGTTAATAATATAATTGTTATATTATTCATGCAATTAGTATGGTTTAATTATTTAATTTTGAATGAGATTGTTGAATGAATTAAACCCTAGATTCTTGATTATATTCATTAAAATTTGAAATAAGTTCTTTAATATTAATGATTAGAAACCGTCAATCTATGATCAAGAATAACATGCAAACATAAGATCATAGGATAAATTGGATTAATTTTAAATTGTTTAAAATTAATTAGACCTAGATCGGTTTCTAATAGGATTAGAATTATTTCTTACTTAGAATTAAAAATAGTTTTAATTGACTAAGTAGGAAAAACATTGCTATGATTATAAGAGAACTCCACCGGTAATATTCTGTCTAGAATTAAAAATAGTTTTAATTGACTAAGTTGACGGTTTACGGAACACCTCCTACCTGGGAACTGACCCGGAATACCGGAGTTGAATTTATCATAGTTAAATGTTAGCATGCAATGTCACTAGGTTTATTAAAAGTGTTTAATACACTTAGATCTTTAGAGTAAAGACCTTACATTAATGAGGTTATAAGGGAACTCTCTCGGTAAAGTTCTGTCTAAGGTTGGGGGTATTTAAGTTGACGGTTTACGGAACACCTCCTACCTGGGAACTGACCTGAACCTTGAGTTGAATTAACCATAGTAGTGTTGACTTGCAATGTTGGGTTTATTAAAAGAAGTTTAATTCACCTAAAACATTGCGGTTGAATCATTTCCATAATTTTTATAATAGGATCAGACTTAGATAGATTGACTTAGCCGAATTTTATCTAAGTTAAACATCCCTAAATTAACCTTAGGACATTTTAAGTGGGAGGAAAATTTCAAAACGAGATTTAAATCAAGTTTTGCTCCTACGTCCCTATATTCACAACGTGAGGTTCATGCTCGGCTTCGAGTCGCCCTAGGAGTGGCCTCCCTTCGGAAAGTGTTTGCATGAATCAATAACAAGGTGAATGGGAAAAATGTCTAAAGCAAGTGGGAGCGGGACACGTGTCAACGAATCCCTCGGTCTCTGCCCCTAGTTCACACCGTGAGAGTCCTATGATCTGCCTGCAGGTTGTCCTGGCGCAACCATCCCTTCGGAGGGCCTGATCATAGGATTCAGAACATCGTGAACTCCTGAAAAGGATAGGAACTCTTAGGCTAATTACCAACAGTTGTCTTTCCCTTCAGTAGCCTGTTGGTGCGTGCCTCTGAGATCTGAAAGTGGGAGGGTTACACTTACTGATGAGTTAAAAATGTTAACAAATCCTTGACCGAACAACGGTGGCTAATGTCTATAGGAATATGAGTTATTCTGGAATTAGAATTAGCTGAGAAATGTCTCATTTCAGAGGAGGAGTACCTGATCAGCCTTCGGTGGCTGATATTCTAAACCTTTGAAACATCGTTGCAAAACTAAATCAATAGTTTTTGGGTTCTGTGATTACTTGTTTTGCTAAATTGATTGGATTATGTGCAATTGTTTGCTTGTATGATGGGTTAAGGCAAAGATAACTAATACAGTCATTGTTTGTTTAAATTTCAGCAATGTCTTCCTCAATAGTCTCTCTGCTTAAAAATGAGAAATTAACCGGCGAAAATTACGCTACGTGGAAGTCGAACCTGAATACGATTCTTGTTGTCGATGATCTGCGGTTTGTCTTAACAGAGGGTTGTCCTCCAGCCCCTGCTCGTAATGCATCCCAAGCAATTAAGGATGCTTATGACCGCTGGACAAAGGCCAATGACAAGGCTCGCGTCTATATCCTAGCCAGCTTATCTGAAGTTTTGGCTAAAAGGTATGAGGGCATGGTCACATCGAGGGAGATTATGAACTCCCTCCAGGAGATGTTTGGACAACCGTCCTACCAACTCCACCATGACGCTCTCAAATACGTTTATAGCTGCCGCATGAAACAGGGCAAGTCTATTCGGGAGCATGTCCTGGATATGATGGTCCAATTCAGCGTGGCAGAAGCAAACAGGGGAGTCATAGATGAACGAAGTCAGGTTCATTCATCCTAGAATCTCTTCCGAAGAGTTTTCTACAGTTTCGAAGCAATGCAATGATGAATAAAATAGTATTCAATCTGACTAGCCTCCTGAATGAGCTACAACTCTATCAGTCTCTTCTTAAGAACAAGGGACAAGTGGAAGGAGAGGCAAACGTTGTTCACTCTAAAAGAATGTTCAAGAAGGGCTCATCCTCTGGAACTAAAAATGTAGCCACTTCTTCGAAGAAAATTCAGAAGAAGAAAGGAAACAAGGGGAAAGCTCCCGCTACTGCTGCTAAAAGCAAGGGAAAAGCCAAAGTTGTGGCAGACAAGGGCAAGTGTTTCCACTGCAATGTAGATGGACACTGGAAGAGAAACTGCCCAAAGTACCTTGCTGAGAAAAAGAAGGAAAATGAAGGTAAATTTGATTTACTAGTTTTAGAAACATGCCTAGTAGAACATGATGAGTTTACCTGGATACTTGATTCATGAGCAACTAATCATGTTTGCTCTTCTTTTCAGGAAAATAATTCCTTTCGACAGTTGAACGATGGGGAAATGACACTCAGGGTCGGAACTGGAGAAGTCATTTAAGCTAAAGCAGTGGGAGCTGCGAAGTTATTTTTTAGAAATAGATTCTTACTTTTAGAAAGTTTGTTAATTGTTCTCAAGATAAAGAGGAACTTAATTTCTATTTCATGTTTGATTGAACAATGGTACAAAGTTACTTTTAATATGAATGAAGCGTTCATTTATAAAAATGGTGTACTTATTTGTTCAGCCAAATTAGAAAATAACTTGTATGCATTAAGACCAACCGAAAACAAAACACTTTTAAATCACGAATTATTTAAAACTGTTGAAGCTCAAAGAAAAGGAAAAAGATTTCTCCAACAAGTAACAATACTCATCTTTGGCATCTTAGACTTGGTCATATAAACATCGATAGAATCAGTCGTTTGGTAAAGAATGAACTTCTAAGCAAGTTAGAAGATGATTCACTGCCACCTTGTGAATCTTGTCTCGAGGGAAAAATGACCAAAAGACCCTTTACTGGAAAAGGTTACAGAGCCAAAGAACCCTTAGAGTTAATACATTCGGATCTATGTGGTCCAATGAATTTAAAAGCTCGAGGAGAGTACGAATATTTCATCTCGTTTATAGATGATTATTCAAGATATGGTTACTTGTACGTAATGGGACATAAGTTTGAAGCCCTTGAAAAGTTTAAGGAGTTTAAGGCTGAAGTTGAAAACTTATTAGGTAAATCTAGTAAAATACTTCGATCTGATCGAGGAGGGGAGTATATGGATCAAAGATTCCAGGATTATATGATAGAACATGGAATCCAATCTCAACTCTCAGCCCCTGGTACACCTCAGCAAAATGGTGTATCAGAAGAAATGAGAAATAGAACCTTGTTAGACATGGTTCGATCAATGATGAGCTATGCTCAATTGCCTAACTCGTTCTGGGGGTATGCAGTAGAGACTGCAGTACACATCTTGAACGATGTTCCCTCGAAAAGTGTTTCTGAAATGCCTTTCGAACTATGGAAGGGGCGTAAACCTAGTTTTCATCACTTTCGCATCTGGGGTTGTCTAGCACACATGCTTGTGACAAATCCTAAGAAACTGGATCCTCGTTCAAATCTGTGCCAATTTGTTGGTTACCCTAAAGAAAGGAGAGGTGGTTATTTCTACGACCCACAAGAAAATAAGGTGATTGTATCGATAAACGCCACCTTCTTAGAGGAAGACCACATGAGGGATCATAAACCACGTAGCAAATTATATTAGGAGAAGCTACTGAAGAATCACCAAGAGTTGTTGACGAAGCTGGACCTTCAACAAGGGTTGATGAAGGAACTAGTTCTTCAGATCCTTCCCGTCCTTCTCAAACGTTGAGAATGCCTCGACGCAGTGGGAGGGTTGTATTACAACCTGATCGCTACTTGGGTTTAACTGAAACTCAGGTTGTCATACCTAATGATGGCATTGAGGATCCATTGTCCTATCGGCAGGAAATGAATGACGAAGATAAGGATGAATGGGTCAAAGCCATGAACCTGGAAATGGAGTCAATGCACTCCAATTCTGTATGGGAACTCAAAGATCTACTAGATGGGGTAAAACCCATAGGGTGCAAATGGATCTATAAGAGAAAAAGAGATGCAGCTGGGAAGGTACAGACCTTCAAAGCTACACTAGTGGCAAAGGGTTATACCCAAAAGGAAGGGGTTGACTATGAGGAAACCTTTTCTCCTGTTGCCATGTTAAAGTCCATAAGAATTCTCTTGTCCAGCCACATATTACGACTATGAAATATGGCTAATGGACGTCAAGACTGCCTTTCTGAATGGTAATCTTGAAGAGAATATCTTCATGTCTCAACCTGAAAGATTCATAGCCCAAGGTCAGGAACAAAAGGCTTGTAAGCTCAATCGATCCATTTATGGATTGAAACAAGTGTCCAGATCATGGAACATTAGATTTGATACTGCGATCAAATCTTTTGGTTTTGACCAAAACGTTGATGAGCCTTGTGTGTACAAGAAAGTCAACAAAAGAAAAGTAGCTTTTTCTAATACTTTATGTAGACGATATCCTACTCATTGGGAATGATGTAGGATACCTCACTGACATTAAGAAATGACTAGCAGCCCAATTCCAAATGAAAGATCTGGGAGAGGCTCAATATGTTATGGGAATCCAAATGATTAGGGATCATAAAAACAAAACGCTAGCACTGTCTCAAGCAACGTATATTGACAAAATGTTGTCTCGATATTCGATGCAAAACTCCGAGAAGGGACTATTACCTTTCAGACATGGGGTACACCTGTCTAAGGAACAATCTCCTAAGACACCTCAAGAATTTGAGAACATGAGACACATTCCCTACGCCTCAGCTGTGGGCAGCTTAATGTATGCTAAGCTCTGCACTAGGCCTGACATATGTTATGCAGTGGGAGTAGTCAGTACGTATCAGTCTAATCAAGGGTTGGACCACTGGGAGCAGTTAAGAACATCCTCAAGTATCTTGAGGGAATACATGCTTGTGTATGGAGCTAAGGATTTGATTCTTACTGGATACACTGACTCAGACTTTCAAGCTGATAAAGATTCAAGGAAATCCCCATCAGGGTCAGTATTCACCCTCAATGGAGGAGCAGTAGTTTGGAGAAGCATCAAACAAGGATGCATAGCAGACTCAACCATGGAGGCTGAGTATGTAGCAGCTTATGAAGCAGCTAAGGAGGTAGTATGGCTTAGAAAATTCTTGACTGATTTGGAAGTTGTTTCGAATATGAACGTAACCATAACACTATACTGTGACAAGAGTGGGGCTGTAGCCAACTCAAAAGAACCTCGAAGCCACAAACGGGGTAAACACATCGAGAGGAAGTATCACCTGATACGGGAGATTGTGCAACGAGGAGATGTGATCGTCACTAAGATCGCTTCAGAGCACAACATCGCTGATCCATTTATGAAGGCTCTCACGGCTAAAGTGTTTGAGCGTCATCTAGAGGGTTTAGGTCTACGAGATATGTATGCCATTTAATCTAGGGCAAGCGGGAGAAATGTATAATGGGTATAAGGATGCCCTAGTTCATTGTATTATTTTAGAATACATGACATTTCCAGCTTTAGATTATTGCATTTACATCCCACTTACTAGTGTTTTAGTTCAAGTGGGAGTTTGTTGGGTTTTATGCCCTAAAACTCGTAGATAGTGAATGTAATCGTTAATCGAATATTAATGAAATAATATTGATATATTTTTCCATTAAATGTTATTAGTTATTTTATATTTGTCTTTGCCTAAAATAACCCTAATCCAATAAACTAGACATTTTAGGCTGTAATATGAGTCTTAAACTATATGTAGCGACATATGGGGATCATTGTTCAAGAAACAGCCTAAAGGGTCTATAGTATATGGATAAGACTGGGTGCCTTATCCTGGTGACTGATGACCGCAAAGTGCACGGGCCGCAAGTAATATAAAACGGTAGGTAATACCGAGTATCGAATCCACAGGGAGGCGAAGCGAAAATTAAGCAAAAATAAAATCTCTTGAGCACTAAAAGTACTTGGGCAAAATAATATTTAGGGAACAACTCATGCAATAAAGAGGAATTTAAAATTCAAACCAAGAAAATAAGTTGATCAATCAAAAAAATAAAAAATGGAGAAAGAGTTTTCTTTTAATGGGAAGAGGGGTCTTGAAATTCAATTAATAGCTAAACAATTGCTATAATTATCATATCTCATTGCCCAACTAATTATAATCCTAGAATCTCCGTTAATCACATAGGTTCTCCTGTCGGTCTCCCCTAATTGTAATTAATTCATTTTAACAACCTAAGTGTCCTTAGCGCCATTAAAAATCATTAATTATTACGCTCTGATTCATTTTAGGAATCTAAGTTTAATCAACTAATCCCGTTGTCACGACGGGCAATTAAACTAGTTGCATGGATTACGATCTATCCTAATTTCTCCCCGTCGAGTTTCCATTAAGAATCGAATCATTAGACAATTGGCCAGATTGAATAAAACATTAAGCACATCCATACAAATAATTAGGACAAAGGGCAAGAGACAGGAGACAGGAAATTATAACAACATTTAAACTATAATTTCATTTCAAGACCCCAAAATTGGGGTTTAGCTATACATAGCTAAAATATCCACAACATTTACAATTGAAAGCATAATTAAGAGCATAAAAGGAAAGGAATTGACCATCGAAAAACCCCTTCGTTGACGCTCGGAGCCCCGCCGACTACTCCTTGAGCCTCCTAAGATGCTCCCCAAAATTCCCCAAAATATTTTCCACTAAAGAAACTCTCAAAAAGGCTAAAAAGCCTTGAGAGAGGCTCCAAAGGAGCCAAAGAAGGGAGGAAAGGAAGGAAAGAATGGATTGATTGATGCTTGATTGATGAAAAATGAGGCACCAAGAGGTGCCTTTTATAGGCCCGGAATGGGGGTAGCGTCGCGACGCTACATTGCACAGCGTCCCGACGTTGCAACGCATGCGTCTTGTTGCCCAAGAAATGGGTAGCGTCGCGACGCTGACCCAATTTCCAGTATATAGGCTTCGGTTTGGCTTCTAATTCTTGGGCCTTTTCTTCACTTCTTTTTGGGCTTTTTCATCATGATTGGTCCTCATTGGATTCCCTTTTGATCCAAGCTTGGATTTGGGCTTCATTAGCTTCATTTTTGGCACTTTTTCTCCCAAATTCACCAACTTTGCTCCTAAGGACCAAATAACAGAATAAATTAAATATTTTCATTAAAAACACGATTAAAGCACAGAAAAGCATAATAAATTGGGACTAAAATAGCGACATTTCTGCTCGCTCTCACACCCCCAAACTTAAGCTTTTGCTAGTCCCGAGCAAAATAAATTCTAAAGATGCATGAAATAGAATCACTCAAGCCTCAATGATTTTGGAATTCTTAAGATAGAATGGAAAACATGCAAGTGGAATAAGCAAGCACCGCATACTCATGAAGAAACCTTAAACTAGTTTGAACTTAAGATTAATGAATAGCATGCTCAAGTCTTATCTATTGATTATTTTACTAACCTAGATTAGTCTTATGGCTTTCTCCATTTGGTTTCCCTCTACACTGGCTAAGAGCCCCTAATAGGTCGGAGTCCTTCTATCATGCAAAAAAAAAAAAAAAAAGAAACTAGGGTGCCTGATATTTTTCATGGGGGAGCAAAAACTCACAAGTGATTTTTCTCTTTTCTTTTTCTTTTGCTACTCCCCCAAACTTGCATTTTGATATCTAATGGTACTAGCTTTCACACTACAGTGCAGGGACCCTTAACCCAAATTTTATTCTTTGGTTGACCTAACTGATCACACCGCAACTCTTTTTACCCCTAGGTTTTTTTCTTTTGTGCAAGCAAAAATATTTTTTTTTCTTTTTTCAAAAGATTTTTCTTTTCTCTCATTTTCTTTTGTTGCTTTTGCTTTTCTCTCAGCAGGCATAACATTTTTTTTTTCTACCTAGCTCTTTAGAACAATCAAGCATGAACTTCCTAATATTAGAAACTAAGAATATCGGGGGGTGACAACAAACTTTAAAAATCATAATAAGAATCTAGATTTTCAAAGACGTCATTATAAGGCTATTGCATGCTTTAGACATCAAAACTAAGTATCAAAAAATTTTTAAATTTCACAATTTCTGCCGTGCTCCCAGATTCCACAACATATAAACCAGCTTCTCCCAAAATTTCTAAAATCACATCCTTGGCTATCATAGCTACTATTCATGCATCCAACAAAATTCATATATGCTCAACACAACGAAAGCCTCCCCCCCAAACTTAAACTAAACATTGTCCCCAATGTTTAAAAATCAGTAAAGCAAATAGAGGGATACTGAGACTTTCCTGAGCTAGGAGCACTTCATCCTCTTCCTTTGGATCCACAAAAAGGGGATTTTTGGAATTTTTGGGATTTGTTAAGGTGATCCTGCAAAACAAAATTGGATCACGGAGCAAAGAAAATTATTTACCGCAAAAACAACTATCTAAACTTTAATCCTTGGGTTGCCTCCCAAGCAGCACTTTCTTTAACGTCTTTAGCTAGACGAGGCTCGGCACGCTTACAGAGGCTCGAAATAAAAATTTTCATCATCCTTCGGGCTCTGCAAAAAATCACGCACCGAATTGCACACCGCAAACATGGGAGGAAAAAAACTTTCCCCTGGCCCATCTTCACTAAAGAGATTATCATAATAACATTTAAGAAAATATGCAACAGTGTCGAATCTCTTTTCTAAATCTCTATTCTTAAAACAATTGTTAACAGAATCATCAAGCGTTATGATATCTACTGGTCTGGGATCTAAAGATGGCCTATCAATCATGCCAGTCCATTCATCATATTCAATATCTACATGCTCAGAAGATTCCTCAGACTCAGAATAAAAAAAATGAATCAACCAGGCTATCATATGACTCGCTATCAGAAGAATTAAAAAATGTAAGCATTTTGGGATTAGATTCTATACTATGCACATATTCGAATTCCTCTGGGTCAGATTCTATGCTATATACATCATCAGGACACGAATCAAATGTATTAACATTATCAGGTTTCATGCATTCAGGAATGTCAAGATCATACTCAATAGATTTAGTGTAATCATGATAAGACTCAAAATTATCTATCAAGCAATCTTTCTTATGTATATCATGTTCATCCTCAATGTCAGGCAAATCAATATCATCATCAAAATCATCGATCTCAGGCAAATCTAATTCATTCTCAAAGGAAGGTAAATCATCAACTGCAGATATTTCATGCTCACAAGCAGGCAAGTCTAATTCATTCTCAAAGTCAGGCAGTTCTAAATCATTCTCAAATAGAGGATCATCTAAATATGCATTATGATCAAAATCCCCATCATTCATAAGCACTTCTCCTAAGCCTAGGCCAAGATTATACTCTACCTCTTCATCATCGTCAGTCAAGTATTCAGGACCAATAGAAAAACATGTATGCAAACTACAAACAGACTCATCTTGGCCAAAAATACTAAACACGACTTTTTCATCATCAATGTTCAAGGTAAGCTTACCTGTATGCACACTAATTTCAGCCTTACCAGTTGCTAAGAAAGGTCTGCCTAGAATAATGGGCACCTCTTTGTCCTCCTGCATGTCCAGTACCACAAAGTCTACGGGGAAGATAAATTTATTGACCTTCACCAGTACGTCCTCCACAACACCCATTGGGTGGATAATTGATCTATCAGCAAGTTGGAGGGTGACGTCGGTGTCCTTCATTCCTATTAAACCAATCTCCCTGTAAACAGAATAGGGCATCAAATTTATACTAGCACCTAAATCACACAAAGCCCTATTGAAAGATACTTCTCCTATAGTGCAGGGAATAGTAAAACTCCCTGGATCTTTCTGTTTAGAAGGCATCTTCCCAGAAACAATGGTACTACTACTCTCAGATAACTTAAAAATTTCTTTTTTCAAACTTTTCTTCCTAGAAAGCATTTCTTTCATGAATTTCCCATAATTAGGGATGTTATACAAAACATCTACCAAGGGAATATTCACAGACAATTTCTTAAACATTTCTAGGAATTTCTGAAACTGCTCATCTAATTTGACATTTTTAAAGCGTTGAGGAAAAGGTAACTCCCTGTAGTCAAAGGTTGGACATTCGCCCCTCCGCTTGGGCGGGCTAATGTGCGAGCCTTTGTCATGGTGGTTGCATGGAACCACTTCTTCCTCGTTCAGTTTCTTCTTTTGCCTTTCTTCTTTTTCTTTTCCTGCAAAAGAGTTAGAAAAACCATAATTCAAATTAACAGAGTTAGGAGGATGTTGGGACCTTTCAGAGGAGGTTTTTTGTGCCTCAGCCCTTTCATCTTCATCCTTGCTCTTTTGTTCTTCCTTCTTCTCTTCTGAAGTGATCTCCAGCTTCCTACCACTTCTTAGTGTCACCATCTTGCACTGCTCTCTTGGGTTAGGTTCAGTATCACTTGGAAATTTTCCCTTCTGAAGGGCATTCACTGCTGAAGCGATCTGTCCTATTTGAACTTCCATGTTTTTCAGAGCTGTGTCGTGGTTATTTACTGCCGTCTGGAGATTCACGTTCAACACTCTTTGTTCTTTAATAAACAGAGCCACCATCTCCTCCAAGTTATTCTTCTTTTCAGGCGCACTGGATGATGCAAAACCTGGCGGTGACTGCAAAATATTCTTCGTATTTGAATATGAGAAGTACTCGTGATTGCGCAGACTGGGGTGGTAGAAGTTCGGTACTCCTTGAGTAAATGGTCTGTTTCCTACGTACTGGACTTCTTTCACATCTCGACCTTCCTTCTTTGAATGACCTTCAGCTAAGGTTGAAATGGACTTGACCACCTCAGATGAAGTCAGCTTGTTTAGCGCATTGGTTAGAGATGCCATCTGTGCCTTCAATGAACTTGACTCATCCAATTCATATAATCCAGCCTTCTTTGAAATTGCTCCCCTTTCGGTCGGCCATTGATAACTGGTTGCCGTCATTTCCTCAAGCAGATCCTTGGCTTCTGTTACTGTCTTGGAAAGAAAACTTCCTCCTGCTGATGTGTCTAGGACTGTCTTTGTGGAGGGATTCAATCCATTGTAAAACAATTGTACTTGGAGCCAATCCGAATATCCATGTTGGGGGCACCGCCTAAGCATTTCCTTGTATCTCTCCCACGCCTCGTACAACTGCTCCTCGTCAAGTTGCCTAAATGTTCTGATCTCAGTCCGGAGCTTGGTGGTCTTGGCAGGCGGGAAAAATTTTGTCAGAAAAGCCTGGGCAAGCTCGTCCCATGTACTTATACTGCCCGTCTCGACTGATTCGAGTCAATCCTTTGCTTTATCTTGTAGAGAAAATGGAAACAGCCTCAATCTTATTGCGTCTGTCGGAACTCCGTTCATCTTCACCGTCCCACAAATTTCTAGGAATGATCGCAGATGTGAGTGGGGGTCCTCAGAAGGATGTCCCTTAAAAGAGTTATCGCGGGCCATCTGAATCAATCCTGTCTTTAACTCAAAATTGGTAGCTTGGATTGGGGCGTAAACAATTCCAGAATTCTCGGTCGGGAGAACTGGCTGTAAGAAGTCTCTGATTGCCTTGGGAGCTTCCTCTTGATGGGTCATTGCTTCTGCTAATCTTTTCTCTCTTCGAATGGTTCTAAGAGTCCTATCAATTTTAAGATCTAGCGGAAACAAATTAACCACCTTGTTCCTTCGCATACAATGCTCTCAGTCAAACAAAAGAACCAAACAAAAACAAAAATAAAATAATATTCACAAAATACTGAAAGAAAAATATTTACACGTAAATTACTATTTATCCCTTTCTTCTCGATGTCAAGAAAAATTAATTTGCTTAAAAATCAAGCCTCCCCGGCAACGGCGCCAAAAACTTGATGACCGCAAAGTGCATGGGCCGCAACTAATATAAAACGGTAGGTAATACCGAGTATCGAATCCACAGGGAGGCGAAGCGAAAATTAAGCAAAAATAAAATCTCTTGAGCACTAAAAGTACTTCGGCGAAATAATATTTAGGGAACAACTCATGCAATAAAGAGGAATTTAAAATTCAAAGCAAGAAAATAAGTTGATCAATCCAAAAAATAAAAAATGGAGAAAGAGTTTTCTTTTAAAGGGAAGAGGGGTCTTGAAATTAAATTAATATCTAAGCAATTGCTATAATTATCCTATCTCATTGCCCAACTAATTATAATCCTAGAATCTCCGTTAATCACATAGGTTCTCCTGTCGGTCTCCCCTAATTGTAATTAATTCATTTTAATAACCTAAGTGTCCTTAGCGCCATTAAAAATCATTAATTATTACGCTCTGATTCATTTTAGGAATCTAAGTTTAATCAACTAATCTCGTTGTCACGACGAGCAATTAAACTAGTTGCATGGATTACGATCTATCCTAATTTCTCTCCGTCGAGTTTCCATTAAGAATCTAATCATTACACAATTGGCCAGATTGAATAAAGCATTAAACACATCCATACAAACAATTAGGACAAAGGGCAAGAGACATGAAATTATAACAACAATTAAACTATAATTTCATTTCAAGACCCAAAAATTGGGGTTTAGCTATACATAGTAAAATATCCACAACATTTACAATTGAAAGCATAATTAAAAGCATAAAAGGAAAGGAATTGACCGTCGAAAAACCCCTTCGCTGACGCTCGGAGCCCCGCCGACTACTCCTTGAGCCTCCTAAGATGCTCCCCAAAATTCCCCAAAATATTTCCCACTAAAGAAACTCTCAAAAAGGCTAAAAAGCCTTGAGAGAGGCTCCAAAGGAGCCAAAGAAGGGAGGAAAGGAAGGAAAGAATGGATTGATTGATGCTTGATTGATGAAAAATGAGGCACCAAGAGGTGCCTTTTATAGGCCCGGAATGGGGGTAGCATCGCGACGCTACATTGCACAGCGTCGCGACGCTGCAACGCACGCGTCTTGTTGCCCAAGAAATGGGTAGCGTCGCGATGCTGACCCAATTTCAAGCATATAGGCTTCGGTTTGGCTTCTAATTCTTGGGCCTTTTCTTCACTTCTTTTTGGGCTTTTTCATCATGATTGGTCTCATTGGATTCCCTTTTGATCCAAGCTTGGATTTGGGCTTCATTAGCTTCATTTTTGGCACTTTTTCTCCCAAAATCACCAACTTTGCTCCTAAGGACCAAATAACAGAATACATTAAATATTTTCATTAAAAACACGATTAAAGCACAAAAAAGCCTAATAAATTGGGACTAAAATAGCGACATTTCTGCTCGCTATCAGTGACACTATGGATACGACCCACTTAGTATTTGATACAAACGCTATGATCCAACACGTTCGTGTAGGAGACATGCGAGTGGGGGTATCCTATGCAATGAGTTTGCATAAGACCGGACCGCGAAATAGTAACCACTTGTTATAACACCGTTAACTAGTTGGTTTTCTATTTCACTAGGACGACCTAGACAACTTGGTCTTAATCCTGAGTTGATTATGGACTCCTGCTCATGAGGGATTCTCCTTTGATTTGTATGGGTGAGAGTGGCCCAATACGCCGACTCAATAAGCCTACCATTTTGGGGACAAGACCGAGTGGGGAGCTGGGAACATAATCGTACAAGATGGAATTCACTCCTTCCCGACTTTAGGGAAGCAGATGAGTGTTCCCTTAAGTGGTGACTCCGAGTCTTGACCAAAGGGCCCTTCCCTCTCAATGGCACGAGAGAGTTTCTGTTTGATGGTTGAACCACAAACAGGTTGTTCATTAGAGGAGAGCTGGTACTTAAAAAATAGAAGTCACCTAGGGGTAAAACGGTAATTTGACCCAGCTGGTGTTACGGACACTCGTGAAGGACTAACTAGTCATTATTGGTCAATATCCGTGGACACAAAAAATATTTCTGCAGTGAGAAGAGTGCAACTGTGAGTCTATAGTGGAATGTACACACAGTTAACGAATATTGATTAATTTGGTTAATGAGTTTGACTAATTAATCTCACATCGTTGGAGCTTCTGATCTGCAGGTCCATTAGGTCCCACTGGTAGCTCATAAAGTAATTTGAGGCAACTAAGTAATAAATGTAAATTGAAAATGTTCAATTTACTAAGGGAAACAATATAATATATATTGATATATTATTATGAGAGAAATTAATATTTTAAGAAATTCAAATATTAATATAAATTTGAGTCACATTAAATTTATGGAAGTTTGAAAGAGTTCAAATAATGAATTAATTAATTTTAAGGCCTAAAATCTATTTGGGCAAGTTAATTAATTCAAGGGCGGAAATTAAATATGTGATATTTAATTGGTGGTTAATTAATTAAAGAATTCATTAACCGGGAATTAGTCAATTATGGAAATAATTAATCACTTAAGGAAGTGATTGATCATTTATGGAAATGATCTAATCACTTATGGAAGTAATTAGTCATTTGTGGAAAAGATTAATCAATTATAGAATTGATTGATCTTGGATTGATTAAATGAGGAATAAGATTGAATCAATTTTGAAAAAGATTGATTAGTTAAATATTTTATTCATGGGCTCTCTTCTATAAATAGAACACTAGACCTAATTGGTTCAGTACTCTTCTCTTGCTCTTAGACTCACAAGACAAGACCTTAGAATTCTTTCTAGCCTCCCTCTTAGAGAAAGACTCCCACAAGTCTTTTGCCTCCTAGACTTAGAGACATACTGGTGTAACCTTTGTGGTTATTGTGTCTTTGAAGAATAATTTGCAGCGAAGAAATCAACAAGGTGTCGCTGCGTTTTCGTTCGTTGGAGCATCGTTGGCGAAGAACGGTCAAGTCTACAACGAAGGTTTGTAACGGTTCTTTCTCGTTTCTTTATAAAAGCATGAAAATAAATTAGATTTAATTTTCAAGCATGTTTATAGCAATTTCCAGCAACTTTAAAGTTTGTTTAAAGTTTATTTTGCCTTTTCGTAACGGTATTTTAATGTTAATTAATATACGACGTAAAGTCCTTTCGATGTGCTTCCACTGCGTGGGAACTTTTATTCCATTCACTCGTAGCATCAAGCAATAAACTAAAGACCATGCTACAAAACATAAAACAACTTATTAACAAGAATAGCTATCCACTTAGCACAAGCTAACCAAAATAATCTTTATTGTTTACCAAAACAAACAACACTAGTTCCAAGTTTATAAACATATAAATAACCTCAGGTGAATCTCTCACCGAACAGAAACAACATCAATTAACCAAACCAAACTAGCCTATCAAAGCATAACACAAATTAAACCACGACAAGAGAAATCCAACACCCTAGGAATCCTCCTCATAGTTCTCCTCCTCGCCACCAAGGTCTGGATCATCTTCCATTCTTGCAACATCTAAAATGTTGGGGGGAAATGGGGAAGGGGGTATCAGTACAACCACGGTACTGGTAAGTAGCTCACACATGCTAGATCACAAGCATCAACCAATGTCAAACAACATGCTTCTCACACGCAAAGAACATGTTTTCAAAGCAATAAAACCAACATGCTCACAAACATCAATTAACCATCATGCACATGCTTCCCACACTATGCACCCACACCCTACTAGACCACACATGATTTACGCGTCATGCTCCACACCTAACACATGAATTACGCGCCACGCTGCGCACCTAGCCCACATGATTTCCTTGTCATGCTACGCTAAACAACTGCATGCATCACACGCCATGCTACACAAATCCAACACATGCATTATGCGCTATGCTACGCAAATCAAACACATGCATTACGTGTAATGCTACGCAAAACCAAACACGTGAATTACGCACCACGCTGCGCACCTACACATGAATTACGCGTCATGTAACGCAACCGCTAGAATTATGTTACACATCTCGTGTCAACATGCTAGCCTAACCGAACACACATAACACGACATCCCATCATGCTAGAATGCAACACCTCGTCATGCTCAAACACAGCAGAACATGCTTATTCCAAGCAACTAAACAATATAGGCTCATCTCAAGCATCAACACAATACATGCTCATCCCAAGCAATAACTCAATATATGCTCTGTAACAACCCTCTTCTTATAAAATAATTAATTAAAGAATATCAATAATTATATATATATATATATATATATATATATATATATATATATATATATATATATATATTTAATTTTAAAGAAAAAAAGTCAAAAGGGGAGAAGGGAGTTAGCACTTTTCATGCCAACCCCTCTTCCCCACGATTTGGGGCGTCTGTTTTAAAAATAAATAAATAAATAAAAATTAAGAACCCACTTTTATTCCCTTCTCGTCTCTCTCGTTCTCTCTCTCACCCACGCTCCCTCTCGCCTTCCGGCCTATACAACAATGTCGCCGCTCCTTTCCACCACAAGCCAACGCCGCCATTCTTCTTCCAAACTTCCTCTCTCTCGACTACCACTCTCTCTCACACTAATATTCTCTCTCCCTCAACAGAATGTCGCAGTCGTCGTCTCCTCTTTGTTTCGATCAGCCACCGCCACAGATTGAACCCAACCACAAGTCGTCGCCTCCAATCCGCCGCTGCACCGCCACACACACATTAATCTGCTGCGAGAAGCCCGAAACCCACACTTTCAGCTTGTTTCCTGCAATTTTTCCTGTCGTTGTCGTTGTGTTTCATCGTCGCTAACGTCGAACATTGATTGCGACAGTTGTAGTCGCGTGTGGAGTAAGTTTTGGTGAGTTTCCTTGCTCGATTCAAGTTTTTAGCAGATTTCTTAGGAATAGAAATTCACTCATTTATTGTCAAACCAATTTCAGCTCTGTAGCTTGTCTCAGGTGTTTAAATTCGATTTTTTTCAACTCCTTCTGTTGTCCAGCAAAGGGATTGCTAGGTTGGGTGAGTTTTCGTATTGATTTGAATTCCAATTGAGATAATTTTGTTAATCGATGTTGACCCATTCTTTATTGGACCCGTTTCAGCTTTACTCGTCCAATTTCAAGTTTATAATTGCAAAATTTCGCCATTTTGGAATGTTGTCCAGCCACTGTTTTACAATTTTTAGATGAGTTTTAAGAGTGAAGAATCTCTCTAAAACTCGTTCTTTATTAATTAAGTTATTGGATGAAATTTCCTTACCTTGGAAGCAATTTATGTGTAGATGTGGGAGATTTTTGGCTAGTGTAAAATCGGTTTTGGAATAGAAGGTTTTGAGTTGTGCAAAAGACTTGTGACTCTTTGATTTCGTTGGGTTTACAGCAAAGTTAAGTGACTTCCCTATCGGAATGTTGGAAAATTAATTGCTTATCCGTTATAGTACATGTGAAATTGTTGGGTGTGACATGTTGAATATGATGAATGCGTTGGGAATTGTCTGTGTTCTTGTATGGTGATTATTGAATATGTAAGTTAGAAATTTTAGGGTTCTGAAAAGAGAATTATTTGATTGAACTATGAATTTGTTTGAAATGTGAATTGTCATATGTTACATTATCATAAAGTTAGTTTGGGGGACCTCACATGCACATGTATGACTCACGGTGACGTACGCTCTCAAAAGTTTGTCATTGGAAAACTTGGCGGTATGGCCAAGAGTTTTATTAAAACTTGGCGATATGGTCAAGATGTGATTGTTTTTTTTTTTTTAATAAATTTTCTTAAAACTTGGCGTTATGGTCAAGGGAATGATTTTAGTATTTTATTAAAACTTGGTGGTATGGCCATGGTGACAAGTGACGATATGGTCACAATAAAGTTTTATATAGTGGCGATAAGGTCACAGTTCAGTTTTGTGGCAACAGTGTCACATTTGGCGTTATGGCCAAGAAATAGAGCGATAATAAAACAAAGCTTATGTCCCTCATAAATGTGTGTGCTTGCATAAACAACCCTGGTAGAGGGGTTACTTACTGGGTATTTTTAATACTCATTCTTTGTTTATGTAATTTTTTTTAGGCAAGGGTATTTAAGGATGTGATAGGCGACTGATCAAGAGTACTTGCTGGTGGAGCCATGGTGGACGATGCCAACACAATTTTTACTTCCGCATAATAGTTTCTATATTTGAGTTTTCTGTGTAATTATTCAAAGATTTAATTCATTTGTTGCATTGAGCTTTCCAAATGTTTTTATGTTTTGCAAAGTTTTTCTTGGGATCCCAAATAAATGATTCACTAAAATTATCTGTCTATTTTATTGCATTCAAGGCTTCATGAAAAATTTAACTTCATAGTTCTTTGAATCATTCATATATGTAGTAGCATCCCTAGTCAACCTTTGGGTTTTAAAAAGTCGGGGTGTTACATGCTCATCTCAAGCAACAACACAATACATGCTCATCCCAAGCAATAACTCAATACATGCTCATCTCAAGCAATAACACAATACATGCTCATCTCAAGCAATAACTCAATACATGCTCATCTCAGCAATAACACAATATATGCTCATCCCAAGCAATAACACAATACATGCTCATCTTGAGCAATAACACAATACATGCTCATCTCGAGCAATACAACACATATCAACACAATCGATCATATTTTTCGCAAGTATAAAGATAAGCAAGAAAACACACAAACAGACTTCATGCAATCAAACAAACCCAGCAAGTAGAAACTACTTACAACAATACTGCTAATTTACCAACAAGGCGACTCTTGCACCAAGCTCCACAAGCACCTCTAACTACAACCACAATCACTATCAAATAAAAAAACTAAACCAGGAGAGAACGCCAAAAACATGCTGCTAAGGGCCAAAACCACTTTACCAAGCTCGCTTCTTTGTTGGACAGCCTTCAAACATTCCCCATAATGAAAACCCAAAACCTTTAGACCATGGGCAACAATGTCTAAGGCACAACGAGCAATGGGTATTCACCTAACGGCCCCATATAAGGATTTTTAGCCGCTGGACAACAAGTAAATGACCCATATAAAGCGTTTTAAGAACTCCTAAGGATTGAGCACGCTACAACGGCTGAGATAATTAATGAGACTTTATTTAGCATGCTTTTAAACCACGGACAACAAGCACATGGCTCATTAATTCATGCTTTAAGAACCTATAAGGGTGGGGTAAAACTTTTTAGGCAATGAAACTTAATGGGCATAGATATATTACGCGCTTTTTAACCAAAACAACAATGATGACCCATTAAAACATAATCTAGGACCTATAAAGATTGGACAACACTTTAAGAGTCTACAAAACTAATGGGCAACGATCTAAAGCATGCTTCTAAAGCTAGATTATTTAATGGGCAACACAATTTAAAGCTATCAAACTAGGGACAACGAAGAAACTTACCCAAACGAACCCTCTTTCACGCTAGACGGGTTATTCTAACCTCTAGCAGCGCGCTAGAATGATCCTTGGGCAGTGGGTGATCAAGCCGAAGTGATTCGAACTCAATCAAACACTTAGATGGCGCTGCAGAACAGAAATACCCACACAAAACTTAATTTCCAGCACCTAATCCGTTGGGTAATTAATTCTAACCACCAACCGAACATTGGGTAAGCGTTTAAACTTACCAGGATAGTTAAGCGATGCCGAAAACACACGAAAACGCTGCTGGAAAGAGGCGGAATTGACTGAAATGAGATCGACGGGGCTCCGAACTGTTATGCACGCGAGATCTAACCAAATTGAACCAAGAGACACTTAGATCGGGCCTTAACCACAAGGAATGGAAAGGGAAGAGGTTTACCCATGAACTTTACCTTGCTGAAAACGCGGAAGAAGAGAGATCTTGAACCACGAAACCCACCCAAACGAACACAGAACCGCAGCAAAATGACGACGTCGACACCCCTGCTGCAGCGGCAGCGACACGTCGGGGCGGCTGTGGTTGGACGGGCGACGCGACTTGAGAGGGAGAGAGAGAGAGATCGCGGCGAGAGAGAGAGATCCGCTAATGGCTGGGCGACAGGTTTCTTCGACGACGACACCCATAGCGGCAACGGGCAGCGGCGCGACGAGCTCAGGCAGCGACGACTGAGGAATGGGTCTCACGGCAAGCACAAGGAGAGGGGAGAGGGAGCCTTCACGATAGAGAGAAAGAGATGGAGAAAGAGAGAGAGCTTATTTGAGATCTAGGGCTTTTCTTTTTCCTTATTTTTCCATTGAATAAACCAAAGCCCAAAAATAGCATTCCAAGAATAGAACTCAACTTTTATCCCTATGATTAAGCGAGAAACTTTCAACACTTAGCAACAACTTTAAAAACATTGGACTTAGAGTTAACGAGCTTTTGGGAAGGGATTAATTTAACGATTAATTCCAAGAATAACTTCCCAAAACGCCTTGGTATATAATTAAATCCTAAGTTCAAGCCAAAATAAAAATTATATTTCTTTCAACTCAAAACATGGAATTTAAATACACCCAAAAGTGCACGGGGGCGTCACAAAAACCAAGGCTATAATGTTTTCCTAACAAATTTATATTGAATAGACAGGCGAAAAGGAAAAGGCTCTATAAGTCACTTCTTTTGCTTTCAAATAGTTAGAGAAAAGTCAATATTATTTGAATTATACACTCGACAAGCTTCCATTATGAAATATAGTTTGAAATTAAAAAAACAAATGTAGTACAAAGAAAAATCTAAAAAAAATAAAACCTCAAGCTTTGATAATTGTTTGCATATTCACAAGAAGACAATATAGGTTCTAATTTAATAAAGTAATGGAAATCTTACTTAAGTTTAGTGATCAAAATTTTAAAAGTAAACCCTTAAAGTCACATGAGTAGATAATACACAGGAATATAATGACTTCACTTTTCAAATAAGATTACGTGAGGACTATTACTTATTCATCATCTTCTAGTCTCTTCCTTATCCACATTTTAGATAAAGATATAGACGATTGTGTGTTTGTGGTGATATGAGAGCAGAATTAGATAAATAATGTAATTTTAAATCAATAACTTCTTTTGAAATATGTATTTATTTACTTAATATGGTTATCATATTAAAAAAATAATGTTGCATTTAAAAGTGGTTGTGGAGACTAATTTAAATTTTCAAGGGTCACGTTTATCGATTATTTGAAATTTTACTAAAGAAACTTGGATGGATGAGTTTGGTTTGATTCGATTGAAACTATTTTCATCATATTTTGTTTTCTAATTTAATTATGAAATAATTGTGTTAAAATTACTAATATGATAACATCATTCCCTCAAGTTTGAAGGTTCAAATTCTCACCTCACATTTATAGAATTGAAAAAAAATGGGCTAAAGTTTTCATTAATTAATGAAGCACATATTTTCAAGGTATGAATGACCATCCTATTAATTAACTAATTAAAAAAATGGGATCATTACAATCACAATTAACAAGCACTACAACAAATTCACTTTTTTCCCACGCACGTAAACGTCAACAAATCGTGCATAAAAACACTTATGAGGTAATGCAACAAAACATATGAGTGTTTAAATTCTAAACTATTTTTCTACAAAATGTTTAAAAGAAAATGCATTTTTGACAAACATTTAGAGTGGGTTTGGTTTAACTTTTCAAGTATTTAATTTTGAAAATAAATCATTTAAAAAAAAAATTCTAGTGTTTGGCAACCACTAAAAATGACTTATTAGAAAATGAGATTGATAAATAAACCATTTTGAGAGAAACATTTGAAACCAACTTTTTAAAAAAGACTTCTCAAGTAAACAATAACTTGTGTATAAAAACAGTTGTGAGGAAATGCAA
This sequence comes from Luffa acutangula, assembly GCA_036850905.1. Lineage (NCBI taxonomy): Eukaryota > Viridiplantae > Streptophyta > Magnoliopsida > Cucurbitales > Cucurbitaceae > Luffa > Luffa acutangula. Next base: position 29,523,807 of record CM072090.1, on the reverse strand, counting down.
CAGTGTTTAAATTATAAACAATTTTTATACAAAATGTTTTTTAAAAAATGCATTCTTGAAAAACATTTAAATTAAAATGTATTCCAAACGGACTCTTAGAGTGTGTTTGGTTGAACTTTTCAAGTGTTTAATTTTGAAAAAAATTCTAGTGTTTGACAACCACTAAAAATGACTTATTAGAAAATGAGATTGATAAATAAACTATTTTGAGAGAAACACTTGAAACCAACTTTTTTAAAAAGACTTTTCAATAACTTGTGTATAAAAACACTAATGAAGAAATACAACCAAACATATGAGGGTTTAAATACTAAGCATTTTCATATAAAATGTTTTTTAAAAAATGCATTCTTGAAAAACATTTTAAATTAAAATGTATTCCAAATGGACCCTTAAACTAAAATGTATTCCAAACGGACACTCAATATTTATAGCCACTAAAAAAACACATTATATACAGTAGACATAAAAACAGCATATCAACTTTGTCTAGTGACAAAAACCAAGTTACACAAAAATACAAAAGAGATAAAACTAGTAGCAGATGACATTCGGTCTATCTAAAAATTAAGTGATACTTGTAGCAATAAGTCCATGTGGGCGATAGACAACCCTATCACTAACGCCTTATATTCTTCACTTTGAAATAAAACTAGGGAAATATATTTTTTTCTGTTGAGACATACCCTTTTAGGTGGGAAATGGAAGAGAGAGGCCGAAAAAAATCCCTGTAAGCTAAATGGGGACAGATAACGTCGATGAGGATTTTTCTTCCATCCTCTCCATTCTCCGTCTTCGTCCCCGACCCCTCTCCATCCTGTTCCTCATATCTGTTTCGGTTTCTGTATATACATAAACCATAAATTTAAAACTTTTATAAAATATTTTTTTTTGTTTTTCTAACAAAATTGAAAACAAAGTTTCTTTAAATGAGAAATTTGCTTTAGGAATTAACAATTTTAGTAGAAGTTTTCTAAAAAATTATTTTATTTAATTAAAATTAAAAAAAACTAAATATCATAAACGAAAAATAATTCATTGCAGTGAACATTCAATTTTGTGAGGATAGAAAATCAAATAAGGGCAAAAAAGCCATCCTGACTCAAACCCATCCGGTAAATATCTCTAATTTTTTTTTTTTAACAACATTTAAGGGTAGGGGGGTTCGAACCTCGAATACATGCCAAATTACCGTTGTGAGTTACACTTTGACAAAATATGCATAGACGCAAAGTAACAAAAAAAAAATATATATATATAGTCATATTTTATATGGAGCAATCACATATTTTGAGTAAATCATTTTCATGTTTTTTTTTTTTTTTCCAATTCATACCTATTGTAATCTTGATATACAATATTAAAGCAAAAATAGTTAAAAACATGTAGTTATTTTAAAGAATGAAACATGTTGAACACTCTTGGATAAGGATAAGTATATTAGATTTTATATATTGTTTTTGTAACGACCCTACATTTCATGTCTAGATCCTAGGACCATTACCACATGCATTTCATTTTACTTTTAAGAATAACGATGAAACGACATTTAGAGTAAGGAAAATTCAACAAGACTTTTCAGCCTGGGATCCCAGTTAAAACAGAAACAACTAAAATTATAGCCATTTCAAATGAAAGTCTCAAATGCGGAACTAGTACCAAAACAAAACATAACAAAGTGCAAATAAAAAAAAACGAGTTCAAATACATGAAAAAGCGGAAGTCCATCCTACGAGATTCCATGGTTCATCCAGCAACGTTCCGTCACACATTCTATACACCCTTGCCTTTACCTGCATTTACATGTTAGGGACAAGAATGAGTACTTCAAAATACTCAGTAAGTAACAATACTGCTAGACATGCAACAACCAAGGTTCAAGAGGTTTTTTGGGCTAAGGGCCTAAAGGTTATGTCATCTCATTCCATTTCATTCATCCTGTAGTATGGGTCTCGTGGTCAATTAATTTACCTACATAAGTTTGCCAACTCACTGAAGGTGCACATGTGGGTATTTTGGGAGATCTCTACTCCTACTAATAGTAGAAGGCACCCAGTCAGTGGAGCCAAGTCTCACCCATCAAGGCACTAATGTGCGCATAGCGCTCTAACTACCATTTCACTGGTGGGGCGTCCATGGGTTTTAAGTCGGAATTTAACTTCCACAGTTAGTAAATGACACCTAGTCTGCGAAGCCAAGTTCCGCCCATTTAGCTCCTCATTTCAGTCTAATACATCTCAGTCCTAGGTGATTAATTGACACGACCCCCTACTAGAGTAACTAACCTATTCTTTTCCCTTTCTTACTCTTTTTTCCTTTAAGGCCTCTTAGCGCGCAGGCTAATTTTAACTGCACCCTAACCAATGGAATTCATTCTCTCAAAATTTACTAACAGGCTAGATCGATAAGTACCATCCCAACTCAGTCAATTACAGAAAGTGTAACAGACATTCTACACTTCTGAACAAAGAAACCACCACTTCTCACTGTCTACATACATTGTCAGTCAACCATAATATATCATAGTCATGCACTCGCATCTGTCTCATAGCACAAATACGTAGCAACCATATTCTTGAAAACAAAAACATTCATATCATGTCAGTCTCAACTCAAACAACATATAACACAGTCTCATGCCAGAAGCACAACCATCATATCAATACATAATTAGAGTTTAATTCAGCAAGTTAACTTACCTTGAGGTAACTAAAGCTTAATTGAAAACACCAAACAATTTGATATAACGCCAACCACGTTATGCGAAAGAGTAATCTAATAACACACACATAAGGTTCTCACATCAGAGGCATTCCAATCTCAATAATTTTCCTAAAGACACAAGACTTGAGAGGGTCGAAAATTCACCCAAACGAAACTAATGCTTGCTGTCCAGTTTCCAAATTTCGCTCTGCCTTTAAGGATTCGACCACCACTTACTATGGATACCTTAGATTAAGATCCAACATTAATGGGTATTCCATTAAAGGTTTGAAAAACGAATTTAAAGGTCCAAATCCTATTGAGTCTTTCTTACCCACTAAACGATTGATCGAACGTTCAAGATGCGTGTGGCTGTTTGTCTTAAGGCAGCGGCGGCGACGATCAGATCTGAGCGACATAAACAAACAGATCTGAACGGCGGCAGCATACAGATTCGTGTGGCGGCGGCGACGTGTGGCTGACCGGCTGAAAGTGGCGGCGACGATCCCTGGTGCACGGCGGCAGCTTGCACGGTGCGACGACGGAGCTACACGTAGAGAGAGAGAGCGTGAGGCCGAAAGAAAAGAAGCCGAAAGCTTGAGAGAGAGGGGAGTTGTCTTACCGGAAGCGTGACGACGACGGCGGTTCGCGGCGTGGGTTGACGGCGGTGTGCGGTGAGGGAGGGCGGCGCAATCTGATACGATAGAGAAAGAGAGTGCTGAGAGAGTGAGATTGAGGGAGAAAGAGACGAGAGAGAGTGTGTGTTAGAACTCACCGGCGGCGGTGTGGGAGGTTAACGACGGTGGCGACGCGGCGAAAGAGGTGCAGAGGAAGGCGATAGCGATCTGGTGGACGAGATAAGGAGAGTGAGAACGAGAAGGAGAGAGCTATCGGGGAGAGAGAGCGTGCGTGAGGGAGAAGAAAAAATATCAGATTTTTTTTTAAAACGATCCTTTGACCTTTGACCAAAAATGTTGGGGGGAATTTCCCCATTCTTTCCTCTTGACCAGGCAAAACGCCCACTTCCCTCATTTTTTTTTTCTTTTTTTTTTTCAAATACATTTTGGGTTGTTACAGTTTTAGTGGAGATGGAAACTTAATATTGTCAAAAAAAAAAAAAAAAAAAAAAAAATTATTAGCTTTAATAAGTAACTTTATCTATTCAACTATATTCAAATTTATCATTTAACTTATAATCTAAAGTGTTTGGCAAAGACTTCTCATAATTTTACACGTGTATGGCAGAAATAAAATATCACCAATAACCCACCAAACATGTATTAATTATTATCCTACTTTTCAAACTTGTATATAATAAATTTCTTTGACCAATTGATCATGAACCACTTTCTTTTTGGTTTTTATTTGATTTTTCTTAAAATAAAAATTTAAATTTTTAGTCATTATATATATATTGCATTTTCGAAAGGAGAAAATTAAAATATGTTTTGATAATATTTTATTTTCTATAAGAAGAATAATCATAGATAAAAATTATTATGAAATTTAATAATAATGAATTATATTTTAACAACTTAATTGAGATTAATTAATAATAAATAAGTGAAAATAATAATCGATATTGAATAGAAATTAATGATCTTATTTTCTTTATTTCCAAAATCTTTATTTTAGTCCCTACAATATTTTGTCCCCTCATATTTGTGTTCACCGGATACCTTCTTCTTCTTCTTCCTAATTGAAGGACACATACTTTATGTTTTTTTTAGTTCAACAAGGTTTGGGGGTGATAGATTCGAACCTCTAATCTTTTGGTACATGCTCATTATATCGCTGAGTTATGCTCACTTTGACATACTTTATGCCAGTTGAGTTATGCAGGTACATGCTCATTATATTGTTGAGTAGGGGTGATCATCAGTCGGTCGGCGTCGGTTTTGGGCTCAAACCGACGCCGATCGTCGATATATCGGTCTTCGTCGGTCGGTGGAAATCGGTTTTAGGGTGTTTATGGAATCGATTGACCGACCACAAACAAAAGATTTGTCGGTTTCGGTCGGTTTTGAAGTTCATTGAAGTTGTGAAGAGACAAAAAAGTGAAAACTCTGGAAAAAAAAAAGAACGAAGAGAAAGAGAGGAGCGAATGCGAATAGAAAAAAGAGAGAATAGAGAAGGAAGAAGCAAAGATGTTAGTCTGTGGTGATGTTGGACTCCGGCAAGAGAAAGTGTGGGTTCCGTCCGTTGATTCCGATTCCGGCAAGCGAGAATAGAAAAAAAAAAAAAAAGAGAGAGTGATATGAGAAAAAGAGAAGAAGATAAAGAGAGAAAGAGGGAAAACTAGAGAAGAAGCCGAAGGGTTTCGTTGGCTTCAAGATTCTAGCAAGCGGCGGCAATGGAAATGGCAAAAATAAAAGTATGAAAGTGAAAAGAGAGGAAGGTAGAAAGAGTAAAAAAGAGAAGAGAAAATATGAGAGAGAAGGAAGATCAAAGAAGATGAAAGGGGTGAAAGAAATTTAGAAAAAAAAAAAAAAATCTAAATAGGTATAGGCAATCATTACCTATTCATGGGTGCCCACCGTCCAAGGAGGGGCAAACGGCTGCATGCAGCTTGCTTTTTTTTGTTGTTTTTTTTTTAATATATAAAGTCGGTCGGTTTCATTCGGTTTGAGCCTTTATAGGCTCACCGACTGACCGGCTAGTCGGTTTTTCTACCTGACCGATAATGTTAAAAAACCGACCGACCGACGGTCGATTTAGGTCAGTCGGCTCGGTTTTTCGATCTTCGCTACTCACTCCTATCGCTAAGTTATGCTCACTTTGGCATACTTTATGCGAGTTGAATTATGCTCAGTTTGACATGCCTTAGCTATTATTTCGGATAAGTAGAAAATTTAGTTATTGTTTATAATTCTTTTTCTGTAAATTTTTTTCTCTAATCTGTTAATTTTTTTTTTTATTAAATTATATATGCATGTACTTAAATATTTTTCGATTAAGTTTTTAGGTCACCAACATCAAAAGATCAGCACTATTTATTTATGTGTGTATATATATAAACATTTAATTTGAGGAAGGACATTTTCTAATTTATTTTTTTTTGTTTTTTTGTTTTTGTTTTTAACTTTTACACATCAAACTTTAGAGATAAAATGTATGAGTAGTCTTTTCTTCTTTTAATATTCCACCCTTCAATTCTGTCCTTTTCATGTTGTCATTTAGCCATTATTTTCACCAAAATTTTTTGTTTGTTTTTTTCTTTCTCAACTTAAACTCCATTTAAAATACTTAACTCATTTAGAAGAAAAATCATCACACACAAATAAAATAGAAAGAAAGAGAGCAAAAAGGAAAATGACACTTAATTAACTCATCATTACACATAGCCAAATCCCTTCTTAATCTATTTTTGGAGTTTAGCTAACTTGATTAACATTATTTCCACATTCTTTTTGTTGCTTCAATCATTTTATGTTTGAGAGGTTTATCTTTGACTAGAGGTTTAATTTGGATATATAGTTTAGAGGATCTAATTCAACCGTGCAAAAAATTTTAGAAGTTAGAATATTAAATTATGTCATTCTCTAGTAAAATATATAGCTACTAGTAAGGAATACGTGCAATGCACGTGGAAGTTTATATTTTATTTTAAAGTATAAAAATAAAATTAATAACATTGTTTAAATTTAATTTGATAAAATAAATCCGGTTAGTTTGAATTAACATAATAATATTATACATTTTTATTATAAATTTTTCATATTAAATATTTTCTAAGAATGAAAAAACAGTTGACAATCTCATATGTTTCAATTGATGCATATAATTTAAAACAAAAGGATATGAATCAATGTATTGTAAACAAATAATTTTTTTCAAAAGAAAAACAAATAATTGGGTTTGAAATTTGGACCAACAAATAATCACCACTATATACATTCCATAGATTTTTATTGGAATTTGAATAGTAGGGGTGAAAAAAACTGAACCGAATCGGAAAATCGAACCAAACCGAGTCGGTTCGGTTTTTACAAATAACCAGACCGAGTCGAATCGAACCGACTCGGTTCGGTTCGGTTCTCAGCTTTACCTTAAATAGAGAGGCACGAATGACGCATCGCAAAGACGCAAACCATGAGAACTTTTAGGGTTTCTATTTTCTCCTCCCTCCCTCCCCCTCTCTCTCTCTTCAACGGCGCAAAAAGGTCTCTTTATTCCGCCATTTTCACACCAATGAATCCCTACTCTGAGAAAATACTCACCGAAGAGGTCCTCCATCTCCACTCTCTATGGCGGCGAGGCCCGCCGAGGAACCCTTAACCCTATCACAACCATTCATCCATCAACGTCGCCGCTGTCGCGAGTCGGAACCCCTCGAACAAGAGACCCAAAGACCCAAAGGGTCGAAAGAACAAGAAGAAGCAACCACGCCGCTGTCGCGAGTCGGAACCCCTCTCTCTCTCTCTTCAACGCGCAACGGCGCAAAAATGAGACAAATAGAGACCTCCGACGGCAATCTCTTTCTCCCTCTATTTTTCCGTATTTCTGTTATCTCTCTCTTTCTGTGTTGTGCTTAATTTTCAATTTTGTGAGGCAGCCCTAAACCAAGGAAGATCGTGGCCCAATTACAAGTATACCCCTCTGTATTAAAGGTATTTTTAAAAACTGACCTGACCCGACCCGATTCGGGTCAATACTGAATCGGGTCGGGTCGATTTGTCCGTACAACCGACCCGACCTGGAAAATTTACACCCCTATTGAATAGTGTGGTTTCATAAAATAATAATAGTAAATACATTTAAAAACTCACAATTCATTGTCAAAGATAAAATTAATTTTCTTAAAAAAAAGAAAAATTAATTCATTAAATTTAGAATCTGAATAGAAAAAATATCATGAATTAAAAAAAAATCAAAGGCTTTTCTTCGAAAATAAAAAATTCATCTAAACTTAATTTATTTTAATAAGTCCACTTTTTTGTTTTTTGTTTTGATTTTAAAAGCTCAATCCACTTTTCCTTTTTTTAAAAGATTTTAAGGAAAAAAAAAAAAACTGATCTCATTTTGTAAATCAAAACAAAAATGTATAAAAGAAAGACCCTAACCCTTTCATCTATGCTCCACGTCACTTCTTCCTCACATCTTGTCTTTCTCTATTTCCATTCATCGTTGCCTCCGCAGTCGTCTTTCTTCTGCTCGTGCCACATCCACCGTACTTTTTCCTCGGTTCGTGTTGTTGCAGTCTCTCTCTCTCCTAAAGGTCTTAACATTGATTTTCTATTCTCTCGATATTGGAATTCTTCAAATCTTCATCTACACCTTTCTTTTCACTCAAAAAACACGAATTAGAACTTATCTAATGAAAGAATGGAGTTGTCTAATTTATTATTATTCTTTTAATAACAATAGATGAATAGCAACAAAAAATAAGCCTTGCGGAAAATTGGGATGTGGTTTTGTGTTTGGATGTTTTGATTCAAACATGAAACACAACCATCCAATTCTCTTTTAATTCCAAGCTTGATCGACTAACCGAACAACTTCAACCTTATTTATATTAATTGGTTTGATTACATTAATTAATTTATAAAATTAGTTTGCAGCAAAATGTAATAACAAAAAATAGTGGAAAGTGATGAAAAAAACACAATTAAGTGACTAAAAAATGGGGAAACAAAAGGAGAAGCAAGAGTGAACAAAAAAAATACCCTCAAGGACTCTCCCTTTGCACGTAATTTTGTACTCCAATGCTCCTTCCTAATCTCTACATTCCCCATGCTGTTGCTCTTTTGTCAACTACTTGAGAGAAGAAATGTTTATAAATATATAGAGGAAAACCAAAAGGATGGAGAGAGGGGAGAGGATGATGAAGTTGAATGGTTTGAGAAGTCTAATGGTTTTTTCCATGATTCAATTCACCCACCCTAATAATTATTCATAAACCACAATTAATTGCTTCAAGAAGTCTAATGGGTTTTTCCATGATTCAATTCACTCACCTTAATAATTATTCTTAGACCACAATTGATTCGAGAAGTCTAATGGGTTTTTCCATGATTCAATTTACTCACCCTCCTAATTATTCATAAACCACAATTGATTCAATTGTGGAGAAGTCTAATGGGTTTAAATTTTCCTTGATTCAATTCACTCACCCTCCTAATAATTATTCATAAACCACAATTGATTCATCATTTTAAAAGAACAATTTAAATGAATGAAAAAATGAAAAGGGCAAAATGGAAAGAGAAAGTTTCCCCACTATAGCCACTTTTACACTTTTATTATTATATATTATTATATATATATAAGTATAGATATAGATAGATTGATTGATTCTAATATGCTCTCGAACCCAAGACAGAAATTAGCTTATACCACATATTTGAAACATTGTACATTCATCTTTTTACACCAATAAATTGAATTGATTTCAACTTTATTTATTCACAATCTAACTCTCTCAAACCTATCCTTAAGTGAGATCTCATTAGAAAATCAAATAAAATTTAAATTAACAAAATTATACTACCAACACTTAAAAAATATTCAAAATCACTAAGAAATAGAGTTGTAATTCTATTAATATTGTTATTATATTGATGTTGTGTTTGATCACGGATTAGTTGATTTGACATGATATGGTAGACACATCAAGAAAGAAAATGAATAACAGACAAATTTCATCATATTCAAACATATGATATTCTAAATTGTATATATAAATAAAATATAGGTTAAATATACTCCATGGTTCTTACTCGTTAAAGTTTTTCTCAATTGGTCGTCCTTTTTTTTTTTTTTTTTTTAATTTTCAAATTTAACCTCAATGTATTAAAAATTCTCATTTAGGTTCCTATCTAAAAATATTTGTTCAAATTTGTTAACATAAAACTAATGTATCATTAAGGTTGTCCCGTTTAATAATCATTTGAGTTTTGGTTTTTGGTTATTAAAAATTATGTTTGCTTTCTTCTAATTTCCTTATAATGCTTTTCATTTTGTTAAGGACACATTTCGTTTTTTATTTTTGGTTTATGAAAATTAAGCTTATAAACATTCCTCCCACCTATACATTTCTTTGGTTTGTTATCTACATCATTCCCATAATTCCAAAAACCAAGTCAAATTTTGAAAACAACAAAAAAAAAAAAAAAATAGTTTTCGAAAACATGTTATTGTTTTTTAAATTTGGCTAATAACTCTATGTAGGATCGAAAGGCAACACTAGAGGGGGGTGAATAGGGTTGCTACCAATTTTTAAAAAATAATATTATCTATGAAATATGTTCAATTAAAGATTAACCCACAAATTCAATTTAAAAAGAATTAAGGAAGGTAAAACCTAAAGCATGCACACTAAGATAGATTTGAATTTAAATATGACTTCGTCAAAGAGAAATTCAAATAACCCACTAAAATTAAATCATGCAATTAAAGAGAAATTAAAAATCAAGATAATAAAGCAAATGAGATAATTAAGAGCAGAAAATAAAAGAGAGAGAGGAAGAGAAAACACCGGGAATTTATAGTGGTTCGACAAATTGCCTACTCCACTCCCCAAGACTCCTTCTTTGGTATTTCACTAAGTGATCCTCTTGTGGGTGAGAACCAAACCGACACACGACCCTCTTTTTCCTAGGCTAAAGAGAAACCCAAGATCCTTTTAACTGGTTCAGGATCAAACCAATTCATTTTTCTCACAACCCAAGGTGTACCCACACCTTAATACAAATCCCAAAAAGAAAAATAAAACCTCCCAAATATTACCTCTTTGAAGGCTAGGTACACAATTTGAACACTAAAAAAAAAAATCCTCACAAAAATAGAACTAGGCCAATTTTGGAGCAGGGAGGACCAGAATTTTAGGAGTAGAGAGAATTGAGAGCTTAAAGACTTGATAGCTTTGGTGTGTGAATGAATGGGAAAATCAAGTCCAATTTATAGGCGAGGAGGATGAATTTTGGCCGTTGGATCAAACTAAAGATGGATGGTGGAGATTGAATCTAAATTAGAAAAGGAATGGATTTTGAAATTAAGAGCAAATTTTGAAGATATGGAATTTTGGAGATAATGAGAATAAATCAAGGATTTTTGGGATGGATTTTGGAAAGAATAAAATTTGAATTGAGTGGAATTTTGGGTGAAAATTTAGGAGAAATTTGAGAAAAATAGATCAGGAAATTAAAAGGAAAATAAAATTGAAAATAAAACACTGCCGGACGAGGCAAACACTACGCACACAGGGAAGAATTGCGCTGCACGCGCGCGCTTGGCTGAAGGAATAGCAGGCGCGTTCATTGCACACGTGCGTCCTGCGCGTGAATGACCTGCGACCGAATATATGTAACGCCCCAGGTTTTTCAACCTCTAGCCTAAAGACGCTACTACAACTCTAAACCCTTAGCTAGGAATCTGAACCACTTTAAAATCGAGCGTACCGGAAATTTCGGCAGCATAACGGCGTAAAATGGCCTAAACCAATTTTCACAACACTTGATAAAGTCATTTTAACACTGCTAATCATGCATAAGCCAAACTCCTCCAAACTGCAGTCAGATTTCACAACCTATCTCCTCTAGACGAGACAAAAACTCGCAACAACATACGATAACCAAAAACCATGCAGCGGAATCATAAAGACATTCTATTAACAAAGGAGCTAGTCCACTAGCTATATATTTTATTAAACTCAACCAAACTATCCACTCTAGTTTATAAACTCGAAAACAAACCATTCTCCAGCTAACTTATTACAACACTAGGAAAACATATTGTTGAAGGAGAAATTTTGGCCAATGACAAATTGCCACGTCATTATTTAAAATTAATGACAAAATTATAATTAATTAAATTTGGGACCAATTATAAATCGACATGTGTCCCAAATTTAATTTGAAGACAAAGTTGGCCAATTATAAATTTTTAGGGCCAAATGTCCATTTGATCAATTAATTAAAATTAAATTATTTTGATCAAATTAATTAATTTGACCAATTAATTAAAAAAATAATAATTATTTGGATCAAATTTGGGTCTTTTAAATGTCTGGGTCATATGGTTTTGGGTCAAATATAAACCAAACCCAAGACTAAATGGTTCAGCCCAAGACCAATAAAACCCAAGCCCAAGTTGTTAGGCCCAAAAGTTACCAGGGCCCATCCTGCGAGAACTCTATAAATAGAGGGGTTCACCACTATTTCAAGGGTTCAGAAATTCTACACTCCCACAAAGACAAGAGTTTAGAGTTTCAAAGCTCTCAAGCAGAACCAGAGAATTCAGAGAGACTCCACCAAGTCGGAAGACCGAAGACTCTCTGCAATCCATAAGTCCAAGTGTTAAACACTTCTTGAAGACCAAACACTCCTCAAGACTTCAACACTTCTTGAAGACCCAACACTCTTCAAGACTTCAACACTCCTTGAAGATCAAAGACTCTTCAGGACATCAACACTTCTTGAAGATTGAAGACTCCTTCAAGACTGGAAGACTTCAAGCTCCAAGAATCCATTGAAGCTTCAGACTCGAGATCAAGCGTTCCAGCCCTCGAGTGAAACACACCCACACACATAAGAGAGAGAATCAGAGGATTAAAGTTAGAGATTGTACACCCACACGCATACAACATTAATACAAATCAAAGTTTATTCCACGTGTCTCCATCTCCGAAGTTACGTGTGAACAAATTGGCACGCCCAGTGGGACCATCTCTACCTCTCATCTCTCTCTCTTATCTCAAAACACAAGTGTAAACATGTCGTTCAAGACTTCCTCAATGGTCTCTGTCATGAACAAGTCTTACATAGGTTCTACTGCTCATTGTTGCTTCAACGAACTGACGTTGCAAGAAGATACAACTTCTATCGTTGCAGGCCAAGAAACAACCTTGCAGGGGGCATATCCTAATGACAAATTTCTTGTTAAGTATAACCCTCTGTTTGAACCTGATTTTGACGTAGTGACTGTCATGATGACTGAGACAAGAACTATGGAAGAAAGAATGATTGAGATGCAGGAGCATATCGACACCTTGATGAAGGCGATTGAAGAAAAAGATTCTCAAATCGAGCAACTAAAGAGCCAAATTGAGAACCAACATATCGCCGAATCAAGTCAAACCCAAGTCGTAAAAAATCACGACAAAGGAAAGACTATAGTGCAAGATGATCAACCACAGTGTTCTGCTTCGATCGCTTCACTATCCATCCAACAGCTCCAAGATATGATCACAAACTGTATCAGAGCTCAGTACGGTGGACCTACTCAAGATTCCCTCTTGTATTCCAAACCTTATACTAAGAGGATTGATAACCTGAGAACGCCAATCGGGTATCAGCCACCAAAATTTCAACAGTTTGATGGAAAGGGCAATCCTAAACAACATATTGCCCACTTCGTTGAGACATGTGAGAACGCTGGTACTCGAGGGGACCTACTAGTCAAACAGTTCGTTCGAACACTTAAAGGAAATGCGTTTGACTGGTACACTGATCTAGAACCTGAGTCAATAGACAGTTGGGAGGAACTCGAAAGAGAGTTTTTGAATCGCTTCTACAGCACTAGACGAACCGTTAGCATGTTCGAGCTCACAAACACTAAACAACGAAAAGGTGAACTCGTTGTTAACTATATAAATCGCTGGAGAGCCATGAGCCTAGATTGCAAAGATCGTCTCACTGAACTCTCTTCCGTCGAGATGTGCATTCAAGGCATGCACTGGGAACTCATCTACATCCTTAAAGGTATAAAGCCTCGCACCTTTGAAGAACTAGCAACTCGCGCCCACGATATGGAGCTAAGTATTGCTAGTCAAGAAAACCAAGACCTTCTCCTCCCTAACATGAGAAAAGAAGGAAGGAACGATGAAGAGACTATAGAAGAATCCATGGTTGTAAACACAACCCTTCCCAAGTCGTCTTCGAAAGAAAAGCGACAAACTAATGGAGCGCATCACTTAACTTTAAAGGAAAGACAGAAGAAAATCTATCCTTTCCCTGATGCCGACATCCCTGATATGTTGGAACAACTATTGGAAGCGCAACTGATAGAGCTTCCTAAGTGTAAACGAACAGAAGAGATGGAGAAAGTCGATGATCCCAAGTATTGCAAGTATCATCGAGTTATTGGTCATCCAGTGGAAAGATGTTTCGTCCTAAAGGACTTAATTTTAAAGCTGGCTAAGGAAGGCAAAATCGAGCTCGACCTTGATGAAGTAGCCCAATCAAATCTTGCTACAATCAAAGGAAATAACAAACATCAAAGAAAGAAGGATCCTAAGAAACTTCAACCCAAGAGGAAGAGAAGTAAAAAGTTTTCTCAACCTCAACAACTGGTGATGTTGAATAAATCCTTCTCCAAAACTTTACACAGAAAGACAAAAGAGAACCTTGCAACTTCCTACTGCATCGACGTAGAAGAAGTTGACAATTCCAAGAAAAGTGAACAAAGGACTTCTGTCTTCGATCGCATCAAGCCTCCAACTACTCGTCCTTCAGTATTCCAAAGAATGAGTATGGCCGCGACAGAGGAAGAAAATCAATGTTCAATGTCCACCTCCACTCGACCTTCAGCTTTCCAAAGGCTAAGTGTCTCCACATCGAAGAAAAGTCAACCTTCAACATCTGCTTTTGATCGCCTCAAAGTAACAAGCGATCAACCTAAAAGAAAAATGGACAACTTGGAGGTGAAACTTTTCGATGAAGTAAACCGCGACAAGAAGCTTCATAGTAGCGTCCCATCACGTATGAAGAGGAAATTCTCTGTTCTCATAACTACAGAAGGTTCCTTGAAGGTAAAGCCAAATCTCATTGTCTTGACTAATCCTATAAATGAAGGATCTGATCAAGACCATGATAAAGATAAGAGCTTTTAAAATGTAAAAGCTCCTTATCGCAAGAGCCTAAACTGCATGATGCTCATAGCCCACACGAGCTTAAAAGGTGAGAGCAAAAAAAAAAAAAAATCTTGAACTACGTTATGACTTGATCCCTTTTCTTCAAAGGGTACGTAGGCAGCTTAAAGAAAACTTTAAGTTCAGTCTCTGCAAACAAAAAAAAAAGGAAAGTGCAACAAATATTGAAGCACGACGATATAAATTGAGGAAATTCATCACTAGTGGTGGCAACACAGCGAATGGAAGTTGCTTCCTCCAAGTTCGAAGGTTCCCACGCGCTTCGCTGCAGTACCTTCCCCCCCAAAATCGAGGGTTCTCACGCGCTTCGGTGCAGTTCCTTCCTCACAGTTCGAAGGTTCTCACGCGCTTCGCTGCAGTTCCTTCCCTCCAAGTTCGAAGGTTCTCACGTCGCTTCGCTGCAGTTCCTTCCTCCAAGTTCGAAGGTTCTCACGCGTTTCACTGCAGTTCTTTCCTCACAGTTCGAAGGTTCTCACGCGCTTCACTGCAGTTCCTTCCCCCCAAGTTCGAAGGTTCTCACGTCGCTTCCCTGAGTTTCTTCCTCCAAGTTTGAAGGTTCTCACATCGCTTCGCTTCGCTCACGTGCTTCGCTGCGTTCCTTCCTCCAAGTTCGAAGGTTCTCACACGCTTCGCTCTGCAATTCCTTCCCCCAAGTTCGAAGGTTCTCACGCGCTTCGTGCAGTTCCTTCCTCCAAATTCGAAGGTTCTCACGCGTTTCGCTGCATTTCCTTCCCCCCAAATTCGAAGGTTCTCACGCGCTTCGCTGCAGTTCCTTCCTTAAAGTTCGAAGGTTCTCACGCGCTGCGCTGCAGTTCCTTCCTCAAAGTTCAAAGGTTCTCACGCGCTTCGTTGCAGTTCTTTCCTCCAAGTTCGAGGGTTCTCACGCGCTTCGTTGCAGTTCCTTCCCCCCAAGTTCGAAGGTTCTCACGCGCTTCGCTGCAGTTCTTTTCTCCAAGTTTGAAGGTTCTCACGCGCTTCGTTGCAGTTCCTTCCTCACAATTCGAAGGTTCTCACGCTCTTCGCTGTAGTTCCTTCCCCCCAAGTTCGAAGGTTCTCACGCGCTTCGCTGCGTTCCTTCCTCCAAGTGCGAAGGTTCTCACACGCTTCGCTCTGCAATTCCTTCCCCCAAGTTCGAAGGTTCTCACGCGCTTCGTGCAGTTCCTTCCTCCAAATTCGAAGGTTCTCACGCGTTTCGCTGCATTTCCTTCCCCCCAAATTCGAAGGTTCTCACGCGCTTCGCTGCAGTTCCTTCCTTAAAGTTCGAAGGTTCTCACGCGCTGCGCTGCAGTTCCTTCCTCAAAGTTCAAAGGTTCTCACGCGCTTCGTTGCAGTTCTTTCCTCCAAGTTCGAAGGTTCTCACGCGCTTCGCTGCAGTTCCTTCCCCCCAAGTTCGAAGGTTCTCACGCGCTTCGCTGCAGTTCCTTTCTCCAAGTTTGAAGGTTCTCACGCGCTTCGTTGCAGTTCCTTCCTCACAATTCGAAGGTTCTCACGCGCTTCGCTGTAGTTCCTTCCCCCCAAGTTCGAAGGTTCTCACGTCGCTTCGCTGCGCTCATGCGCTTCGCTGCAGTTCCTTCCTCCAAGTTTGAAGGTTCTCACATCGCTTCGCTGCGATCCTTCCTCCAAGTTCGATGGTTCTCACGCGCTTCGCTCTGCAATTCCTTCCCCAAGTTTGAAGGTTCTCACGCGCTTCGTGCAGTTCCTTCCTCCAAATTCGAAGGTTCTCACGCGCTTCGTTGCATTTCCTTCCCTCCAAGTTCGAAGGTTCTCACGTGTTTCGCTGCATTTCCTTCCCCCCAAATTCGAAGGTTCTCACGCGCTTCGCAGCAGTTCCTTCCCCCCAAGTTCGAAGGTTCTCACGCGCTTCGCTGCAGTTCCTTCCTCCAAGTTCAAAGGTTATCACGTCGCTTCGCTGCGCTCATGCGCTTCGCTGCAGTTCCTTCCTCCAAGTTTGAAGGTTCTCACATCGCTTCGCTGCGATCCTTCCTCCAAGTTCGAAGGTTCTCACGCGCTTCGCTCTGCAATTCCTTCCCCAAGTTCGAAGGTTCTCATGCGCTTCGTGCAGTTCCTTCCTCCAAATTCGAAGGTTCTCACGCGTTTCGTTGCATTTTCTTCCCCCCAAATTCGAAGGTTCTCACGCGCTTCGCTGCAGTTCCTTCCTCCAAGTTCGAAGGTTCTCACGCGCTTCGCTCTGCAATTCCTTCCCCCAAGTTCGAAGGTTTTCACGCGCTTTGTGCAGTTCCTTCCTCCAAATTCGAAGGTTCTCACGCGCTTCGTTGCAGTTCCTTCCCCCCAAATTCGAAGGTTCTCACGCGCTTCGCTGCAGTTCCTTCCCCCCAAGTTCGAAGGTTCTCACGCACTTCGCTGCAGTTCCTTCCTCCAAGTTCAAAGGTTCTCACGCGCTTCGCTGCACTCCAGCGCTACTTCCTAAAGTCCAAAGACGTCAATTGTCCTCACACTACGCTGCTTCCTTCTCCAAGTTCGAGGGTCCTCATGCTACGCTCGGCTACATTGCTGCGCTACTTCCTAAAGTCCAAAGACGTCAATTGTCCCTGCACTCATGCTGAAAAGGGCATGGCGGCGACACAAGTCCAAGGACATGTCCCAAAGCGAGGAACATGTCCCTGTACTCGTGCTGAAAGGCGCGGCGGCGGCACAAGTCCAAGGAACATGTCCCAACTCAAGGAACATGTCCGTGCACTCGTGCTGAAAGGCGTGGTGGCGGCACAAGTCCAAGGAACATGTCCCAACTCAAGGAACACGTCCTTGCAACTCGTGCTGAAAGGCGTGGCGGCGACACAAGTCCAAGGAACATGTCCCAACTCAAGGAACATGTCCGTGCACTCGTGCTGGAAGGCGCGGCGGCGGCACAAGTCCAAGGAACATGTCCCAACTCAAGGAACATGTCCGTGCACTCGTGCGACTCGTGCTGAAAGGCGTGGCGGCGGCACAAGTCCAAGGAACATGTCCCAACTCAAGGAACACGTCCTTGTACTCGTGCTGAAAGGCGTGGCGGCGACACAAGTCCAAGGAACATGTCCCAACTCAAGGAACACGTCCTTGCACTCGTGCTGAAAGGCGTGACGGCGACACAAGTCCAAGGAACATGACCGTGCACTCGTGCTGAAAGGCGTGGCGGCGACACAAGTCCAAGGAACATGTCCCAACTCAAGGAACACGTCCTTGCACTCGTGCTGAAAGGCGTGGCAGCGACACAAGTCCAAGGAACAAGTCCCAACTCAAGGAACATGTCCTTGCACTCGTGCTGAAAGGCGTGGCGGCGACACAAGTCCAAGGAACATGTCCCAACTCAAGGAACATGTCCGTGCACTCGTGCTGGAAGGCGCGGCGGCGACACAAGTCCAAGGAACATGTCCCAACTCAAGGAACATGTCCGTGCACTCGTGCTGAAAGGCGTGGCGGCGGCACAAGTCCAAGGAACATGTCCCAACTCAAGGAACACGTCCTTGTACTCGTGCTGAAAGGCGTGGCGGCGACACAAGTCCAAGGAACATGTCCCAACTCAAGGAACACGTCCTTGCACTCGTGCTGAAAGGCGTGGCGGCGACACAAGTCCAAGGAACAAGTCCCAACTCAAGGAACACGTCCTTGCACTCGTGCTGAAAGGCGTGGCGGCGACACAAGTCCAAGGAACATGTCCCAACTCAAGGAACACGTCCTTGCACTCATGCTGAAAGACATTGTACCTGCAAATTGAAAACATGGATATGTATGCCTAAAAAAAAATCACTTACCTACGTACTTACCTTTTTGATGGTGGATGAAGGCACTGTGCTTGTAATTGAAATATAGGCAAGGTAAAAAAAAAAAAAAAAAAAAAAAAAAAAAAAAAAAAAAAAAAAAAAAAACGAAAATTAAAAAAAAAAAGAAGGAAAAAAACGAAAAAAAAAAAAAAAAAGGAGAAGAAAGTTTCCTACTTGAATCCTTTCTTGAATGCTCCTTGCAATTGATGTGTGCTCTCCCCTGCTGAGGTTCAACCTTATTTATAGAAGGGAAAGTTGGATTCAAATAGATAAATCTTATCTCCAACGTCAATCTCCATCAATTTTGGGATAAATTCAAATATAAATCTTATCTCCAACGGCAATCTTCATCAATTTTTGGATAAGTTCAAATATAAATCTTATCTCCAACGACAATCTTCATCAATTTTGGGATAAGTTCAAATATAAATCTTATCTCCAACGACAGTCTTCATCAACTCTGAGATGGGCTCAAAGTTTAACCCAAAGACATAAGATTTGATTTAAATCAAATTGAAAGATAAAAATTTGGAGATTTTGTTTCAAATTCTAATCCAAAGTATGAGATTTGATTTAAATCAAATTGGAGATAAATTCAAATTGGTTTGATAAACTCTTATATAGATTTGGATTGAATTCAACTGAATTTGAGTATAATTAAATTCTTATCCCAAATCAAATTTTCTAAGTTCCATATGAAAATTTTATTCCAAATTCCCACCAAATTTTGGATGTAGCATTAAATTTACTTAAATTAAATTTTGGGCATAGTCCAAATTTTATCCCAAATGAACCAAAGTCAAAACCTCAAATTTTATTCCAAATATGAGTTAAAATTGGGTAGGATTTTACCTCAAATCAAAATTTGGGTATAAACCAAAATTTGCCCAAACTTCAAATCAAAGTTTGCTGCCAAATAAAAAAAAAAAAAATCAAAATTTTGACCAAAATTCATATTTTGATTAAATTGACACACCAAAGGGAGTCAAAATCAAGAACAAATATCTTGCATTTTGATCCCAAAATATCTTTTTCGAGATTCACTCACACATAACTTGTGACTAACTCTCGAAAAGGGGCATTTGTTGAAGGAGAAATTTTGGCCAATGACAAATTGCCACGTCATTATTTAAAATTAATGACAAAATTATAATTAATTAAATTTGGGACCAATTATAAATCGACATGTGTCCCAAATTTAATTTGAAGACAAAGTTGGCCAATTATAAATTTTTAGGGCCAAATGTCCATTTGATCAATTAATTAAAATTAAATTATTTTGATCAAATTAATTAATTTGACCAATTAATTAAAAAAATAATAATTATTTGGATCAAATTTGGGTCTTTTAAATGTCTGGGTCATATGGTTTTGGGTCAAATATAAACCAAACCCAAGACTAAATGGTTCAGCCCAAGACCAATAAAACCCAAGCCCAAGTTGTTAGGCCCAAAAGTTACCAGGGTCCATCCTGCGAGAACTCTATAAATAGAGGGGTTCACCACTATTTCAAGGGTTCAGAAATTCTACACTCCCACAAAGACAAGAGTTTAGAGTTTCAAAGCTCTCAAGCAGAACCAGAGAATTCAGAGAGACTCCACCAAGTCGGAAGACCGAAGACTCTCTGCAATCCATAAGTCCAAGTGTTAAACACTTCTTGAAGACCAAACACTCCTCAAGACTTCAACACTTCTTGAAGACCCAACACTCTTCAAGACTTCAACACTCCTTGAAGATCAAAGACTCTTCAGGACATCAACACTTCTTGAAGATTGAAGACTCCTTCAAGACTGGAAGACTTCAAGCTCCAAGAATCCATTGAAGCTTCAGACTCGAGATCAAGCGTTCCAGCCCTCGAGTGAAACACACCCACACACATAAGAGAGAGAATCAGAGGATTAAAGTTAGAGATTGTACACCCACACACATACAACATTAATACAAATCAAAGTTTATTCCACGTGTCTCCATCTCCGAAGTTACGTGTGAACACATATCAACACGGAAACTAACACACTAGGAATCTTTCCTCGCAGTTCTCCTCCTCGCCACCAAGGTCCAGATCATCCTCGATACCTGCAACATCTAAAATGTTTGGGGGAAGGTGGGGAAGGGGGTATCAGTACAACCGTGGTACTGGTAAGCAGCTCACACTTACCAAACCGCAAACAAACAACCAATACAAACATCATGCTCGGCACACGCATCCAACATGCTTTCACAACCACGAACAAGCATCATGCTTATGCAACCACAGATATCCAACAAGCTATTAAGTCATACACTAGCAATATGCCTAAAACCACAAACTTGTGCAAATGCAACACACACTATGCAACACACGCACTAGACTCCACATGATTTCCGCGTCATGCTCCGCTAACTACATGATTTCCGCGTCATGCTCCGCTACATATGAATTACGCGCCATGTGCTGCGCTACTTACATGATTTCCGCGTCATGCTCCGCTACATATGAATTCTGCACCATGTGCTGTGCTACTTACATGATTTTCGCGTCATGCTCCGCACCTACCCCACATGAATTCCGCGCCATGTGTTGCGCCACTCTTACGTGATTTCCGCGTCACGCTCCGCACTCACAACCCACGTGATTTCCGCGTCACGCTCCGCTACACATGAATTCCACACCATGTGCTGTGCCTCACACCCGACTTATGCTACACATCTCCCATGCAACATGCAAGCCAGACTCAACATGCTTGACTCAACAGTCACTAAGCCTAAGACAAGTACCTATCATGCTTGTACTTCTTAAGCGTACACGTCTCAAGCAATGCAATAAACACAATCCAAGTTTAACATAACAATTACAATGTTCACAAGTGTATACATAACATTTCATTCTTAGCATATATATAAGGAAAGCGGATAACAAACAAACATGCTTCAGGCAGTCAGACAAGTTTAGTAAGTAGAAACTACTTACCGAAGACTTTTACAAACCAACGCTAGCTGGAATGGCACGACACGCTCCCAAAACGAGCTTTCGGCTACAAACAAGCTACCAACTATTGAAGGAAGTCTATACTAAAGAAAAGCACCCTAAAAACATGCTGCTAAGAGCGAGACCGAACCAATAACGATTTCTTTTCCTTGCTGGACAACATCTAAACATAACCCGAATTGAGAACCCAACACCATTAAACCATGGACAACCACGTTTAAAGCGTTACGGGCGGTGGGTATTTGTTAGTTGACGATATTAAGGCTATTCAGCCACTGGACAGCAAGCAACAACCACCTAAAACGCACGAACGACATTCTACAGGCTCCTAAAGCTCAGGCAATGCACTTAAGGCCTCGATAACTAATGAGACTTGGCTTAGCATGATTTTTAAGCTACGGACAGCAAGTAAAAGCTCACTTAAACCATGCTTTAAGAACCTATTAAGGGTCGGGCCAAACTATATAGAAGAAGAGATTAAATGGGCATTGATGAACTATAAGAATTTAACCAAAATAGCCATGATACCTCATTTAAAAACATAAACTAGGACCTATAACGATTGGGGCAACACTTAAAAGCCTAGATATGCAATGAGCATCAACTAACACATGCTTCTAAGGCTTGAATAACTATTGGGCAGTGATCTAAAACATGCTTTAAAGCTAGAACAACTAAAGGGGCAGCAAGAAACCTTACCAAACGGACTCGCTTTCACGAAAGGCGGGTTATTCTAACCTCTAACAACGTGTTAGAACGCTCCTTGGGCTGGGTATCCAAGCTGAAGTGTTTCGAACCTTATCGAACACTTAGACGGCGCTGCAGATCAGAACATTGAACACAATTAAACCTTTCAGCACCAAAAACTAATGGGTAATCAAATTTAAGCTTCAACCAAGAGTGGGTAAAGCATAAACTTACCACCCGGAGCGACCCAAGGCCAAACGACACCGAAAAACAGCCAAGAACACTGCTGGACAGAGGCGGAATCGGCTGAAACGAGGTCGACGAGACTCCGAATCGCCAAGCACGCGAGATCTAACAACACCAAATCCATAGGAACTTAGATCAAGCCTTAAACCACATGAAAAAGGAAAGGAAAGAGGCTTACCCACGAGTTCTAAGGCTGAAACGCGAAGAAGACGGGGCTTCAAGGTGCTGTCCGCGCAAGATCTATTCAATACGGACAAGGAGGAGTTAGATCGGACCTTAAATCACCTAGATCGAGGGGAAGAAGACTTACCCACAAGGTTTTCTTGCTGAAAACGGAAGGAAAAGGTTGACCCACGAGGCTTTTTGGCCGAAAAACACACGGACAGAGACCCAAGTGACTCCACAACGACGGCGCGAACAGAACAGGGACGACGACGACTAGATCTTGAGCGGCGGCGACCCACGGCGACTGTGGCTGGACTCACGGCCTCACGAGAGAGAGAGAGACCGAAGAGAGGGAGAGTTCGCAGATGGAGGGCTCGACGGATGGCTGGCTGAGCTCGACGGACGACTTGGCTGAGGATGCAGATCTGGACGGCGGCGGCTGGACTACACGGCTGGGGGGGGGGGGCTGCCTCACGATAGAGAAGGAGAGAGATGGGAGAAGGAGGGAAAAGAGCTTAGGGTTTATTTCTTCCTTTCTAAAAAAATTCTTTCCTTTTTCTTTAAACCCATTAAACCCAAAAATAGGATCTCACACTACTAACACCCAATATTCAGCGCACACTTCGAATTTTAACGCCTAAACTCCTCAACCAACGCAGACCAAGTCCAACGAGCTTTAGGGAGGGATTTTATTATAAAGTTAAATACCCAAACACTTTGGTTTAAAATTAAACCCCTATGTTCAAGCCAAAATAGAATTTAATTTTCTTTCAACTCTAAACTCGGGACTTAAATTCACCCCAAGCGCACGGGGCGTTACAATATATATATATATATATATATATATATATATATATATATATATATATATATATATATTTTTTTTTTTTTTTAATAAATGCAGAATAAAGGCTGGAAATTCTTTGAGTGCGCCACGTGTCGCCATCTGGTAGGGCCACACGTCAATCAATGATTTCTCCTCTTTTTCTTTTCTTTTTTTTTTAATATCAGCTAGCCACGTGTCACTGCTTTATGGGTCCACGTCAGCGCCACGTCACTCGCCACATCATCCGCCACGTCAGCAAAAAGTGACCGTTGGAGTGCCACATCATCTGCCACGTCACCAATTTTGACCGTTCTACGTGCCACGTCAGCGCCACATCGGATGTCAAGTCAGCAGCTGCCACGTGTCATTGCCACATCGGATTTTTCTCCATCAATTTTGTTTAGGCCATAACTTGTTCGTTTGAGCTCCAATTTGAGTGATTCGAAAGACGTTGGAATCGTTGTTTCGAGCTCTACAAGATAGTGACTTTGAAACACTTAAAATGTTAGTTCAAAAATTTTGAGTTTGTTATTATCAAAATACTTGGTTCGATTGAAGCCCTAAAGCTAACAATCTCCCCCTTTTTGATGATGACAAACCACCATAATGCTAGAAATAATTCTCCCTCTTTTGTTATCAACAAAAAGATATTACCATGTGATTTTTCTCCCCCTTCATCATACAAATAATGCTCCCCCTCAATAAATTGTAAAACATAAATGCTTCCCCTATCAAACATAATTAAGCAATTAAATTCTAATAATGCCAAGTGCAAGTCTATTTCTACAAAAAGCTTCTTCATTTAAAGCTTTTGTAAAAATATCTGCCACGTTCTCAGTATTAACATAATTAATGACAATATTCTTGTTTTGCACATGCTCTCGAAGAAAATGATGTCTAATGTCTAAATGCTTTGTCCTAGAATGCTGAATAGGATTTTTGGTTAAATTAATTGAACTAGTATTATCACAAAAGATTGGTACTTGTTCAAAATTTAAACCAAAATCACACAAAGTTTGTTTCATCCATAAAACTTGAGAACAACAACTAGCAACAGCAATATATTCAGCCTCAGTGGTAGATAATGCAACAGAATTTTGCTTTTTACTATACCAAGATACTAAAGAACTACCTAAAAAATGGCATGTCCCACTAGTACTTTTTCTATCAGTTAAACTACCAGCAAAATCAGCATCAGAATATGCAATCAAATCTAAGGAGGCATTTTTAGGATACCATAAGCCTAAATCATATGTTCCAAGCAAATATTTAAAAATTCTTTTTACAGCAAGCAAGTGCGATTCTTTAGGATAGGATTGAAATCTAGCACACATGCATACACTAAACATAATATCAGGCCTACTTGCAGTTAAGTAAAGTAAGGATCCGATCATACCTCTATAAGCTTTAATATCTACGTTTTTACCTTTTTCATCCTTATCAAGCTTCGTAGTGGTATTCATCGGGGTCTTTGCTACTTTTGCATTATCGAACTTAAACCTCTTGAGTAGATCTCTTGTGTACTTTTCTTGATTTATGAAGATTTCATCTTCAAGTTGTTTGATTTGAAGCCCAAGGAAGAATTTAAGTTCTCCCATCATGCTCATTTCAAACTCACTGTGCATACACTTAGAAAATTCTTCACAAAGAGAGGAGTTAGTAGCACCAAATATAATATCATCAACATAGATTTGCACTAATAAAATATCATTATCTTTAGTCTTGATAAAGAGAGTAGTATCAATGAGTCCCATTTTAAAACCATTTTCTAGCAAAAATTTACTCAAACGGTCATACCAAGCTCTAGGAGCTTGTTTAAGACCATAAAGAGCTTTATTCAATTTAAAAACATGATTTGGATTATCAAAGCTTTCAAAACCAGGAGGTTGTTCAACATACACTTCCTCCATTATGAAACCATTTAAGAAAGCACTTTTAACATCCATTTGAAATAAAGTAAAGTTCTTATGAGATGCAAATGCAAGCAACATGCAAATGGATTCTTACCTATTTAGTACCTATAACAGGATGATCACTAGGACGTGGGACTAGTTCCCACACATTATTTCTTTCAAATTGATTAACTCTTCTTGCATAGCAATTAACCAAAACTCATCAGATTCAGCATCTTTAAAAGACTTTTGTTCAATTTGAGACACAAAAACAACATTATTTAAAGCATTTAAAGAAGAGCGAGTTCTTACCCCTTGAGATACATCACCTATTATTAACTCCTGAGGATGGTGAGTGGAAAATCTCCAATCCTGAGGGAGGGATATCTCTGGCTCTTTCTGAGATTCATTTGATGTTGCTTCCCTATCTTTAATACTAAGATCTTCAACAGGTATTTCTAATTCATCACTAGCAGAAACTTTATTAATGGCAACATGAGTTTCATAAAAAACAACATTCATTGACTCTTCAACTACATGAGTTCTTTTATTAAAAACTCTATATGCTTTACTACATGTAGAATATCCTAAGAATATGCCAATGTCCGTTTTTTACTCAAACTTTCCAAGTTTTCCTTTGACTTTCAAAATGAAACATTTACAACCAAAGACTTTGAAATAGCTAATATTTGGAGTTTTATTATTAAAAAGTTCATAAGGAGTTTTATCTAAAACAGGTCTTATTAAAACACGATTCATAACATAAGATGCAGTATTAACAGCTTCAGCCCAAAAAGATTTTGGTAAATCATATTCATTAAGCATAGGGGTAGCTAATTCTTGTAAAGATCGATTTTTCCTTTCTACAACACCATTTTGTTGGGGTGTTCTTGGAGAGGAAAAATCATGAGAAATTCCATTTTCTTCACAAAAATTTTCAAAAAAGGTATTTTCAAATTCTCCTCCATGATCACTTCTAATTTTCGAAATCATAAAACCTTATTCATTTTGAATTCTTTTTGAAAAGCTAATAAAAGATTTTAAAGCTTCATCCGTATGAGATAAAAATAGAACCCAAGTAAATCTTGAAAAATCATCAACTATAACAAAAGCAAAATGCTTTCCACTTAGACTTGCAACTCTAGTAGGTCCAAAAAGGTCCATATGTAACAGTTGCAAAGGTGTAGAAGTAGAAACCATTTTCTTTGGTTTGAAAGAAGACTTAGTTTGTTTACCCATTTGACAAGCATCACAAACTTTATCTTTTTCAAAATTTAATTTTGGAAGACCTCTAACAAGGGATTTCTTAGAAATATTTGAAATTAATGTATGCTAGCATGACCTAACCTTCTATGCCATAACCACGAATCATCATGCAAAGCAGATAAACATTTATTTTCTACTGAAGGACAATCTAATAAATCAATAGTATAAACATTTTTATCTCTATTTCCTACAAATAGAATCTTTCCATCACATGCATTTTCTATGGTGCAATTTTTATCACT
This sequence comes from Luffa acutangula, assembly GCA_036850905.1. Classification (NCBI taxonomy): domain Eukaryota; kingdom Viridiplantae; phylum Streptophyta; class Magnoliopsida; order Cucurbitales; family Cucurbitaceae; genus Luffa; species Luffa acutangula. Next base: position 29,497,182 of record CM072090.1, on the reverse strand, counting down.
AAAAATTACTCTATATCTTTTATCACATAACTGACTAATACTTAATAGATCATGCTTTAATCCATCAACCAACAGAACATTTTCAATCATAAAATTTGAACCGTTACTAATATTACCTTTGCCAACAATCTTACCCTTTTTATTGTCGCCAAAGGTAACGTATCCTCCATCTTTCTTTTCTAGGTATGTGAATTTTGTGTGGTCCCCAGTCATATGTTTTGAACATCCACTGTCCAAGTACCACTTATTCTTTATGGATCTCAAAAATACCTGAAAGAGTTAATTCTCAAGATGTAACCTTAGGTACCCAAATTTGTTTGGGTCCTTGGGGATTAGCTAACAAAAATTTAGGAATCCATCTCTTTTTATTATCATTCATAATATTGATTTTTCTTAAATTGCATGCATAAGCTTTATGACCATGATTTCCACATGCATGACAAGTAATAGAGCTTTCTTTCACAAAGTAATTTGTAAATTTCTTTTGTTTTTGGTGAGGTTTATAACCTAAGCCACTTTTATCAAATATGCCTTGTTGCTTACCCATCATGATATCTAAATTCTTTTTCCCATTTGTAAACTTTAAAAGAGTAGATGAAATATCTTCATTTTTATTTTCTAATAGTTTATACTCTTCTTTTAAAGCATGCAAATTTGATTTAGAAGAATCTAGATCTTTTCCTAATGTCTCATTTTTCTCTTTTAGTTTATCTAGCTCAATTAATAAATTATTATTTTCAAGAGCTAATTTAGCATTTTTCTTCCTAAGAGACATATATTTGCAACCTAGTTTTTCAAATTCAATTTTAATTTCATTATATGCATCAATGAGCTCATCAAGAGTAGGGTTTTCAGGACTTACCTCGTTGTCGTCGTCGTCGTCGTCTCCAAAAGCCATAAAGCACAGATTTGCTACTTCTTCCTTGCTTTCAAATTCACTTTCATCGCTTTCGTCCCAAGTAGCTTTCATGGCCTTCTTGTTCTTCTTTGAAATGGCTTTTCTTTAAGGACAGTCCCACTTCACGTGTCCAAGCTTTTTGCATTCATAACAGATGATTGTATCTCTTGCTCTTTTCTCCTTTACCTTCTTGACTGTTGACTTTCTTTGAGAAGTTCCTTTTTCTGAAATGCTTTTTGAACTTCTTGGTCAAGTAGGCGAACTCCACATCATTTAGTTCAGTTTCAGTTTCAGTGTCCTCTTGAACTTGAGTGGACTTTAATGCTAGGCTCTTCTTCTTTTTGACATCTTCTTCCACATTGGCCTTCATGATTATCTCATGCGTCATGAGAGATCCAACGAGCTCCTCCAGTGGAAGTTTTGAGAGGTCTTTTGCTTCTTGGATCGCCACCTTAGCTTCCCAACTCTTAGGCAATGATCTACGAATTTTTCTCACATTTTCAGAGGTGGTATAAGATTCTCCTAATCCCTTCAAAGCATTAACAATGTTAGTGAACCTAGTAAACATTTCAGATATAGTTTCATTTGCATCCATTTTAAGCAATTCATAATTATGAACTAACATGCTAATTTTTTACTCTTTAACTTGATTAGTTCCTTCATGAGTTACTTCAAGCATAACCCAAATTTCTTTAGCAGAATTACATGCAGAGACTCGATTAAACTCAGCAGGACATAAAGCACAAAACAGACAATTCATGGCTTTAGCATTAATAGAAAACTTTCTTTTATATTCATCATTAAACTCTTTTTCTTCCTTAGGAATGTTTTTATTATCAACTAACTTAGTAGGAATTACAGGACCATTAGAAACAATTTCCCACAAATTATAATTAATCAAAATTAAATAAATTCTCATTCTAGTTTTCCACCATGCATAATTATTACCATCAAACAAGGGTGGCCTAGTAATAGATTGACCTTCACCATACCCATTTATTCCAGTGGTTGCCATAAGCTCGAACAATTAAGTTTTTGAAAAAAAATAGAGAATATGATTTTTTTAAAAAGATTTTTATAAAGAAAAAATACTTTTCTAAAATTTAGATTTTAATCAAAAAAGATTTTAAAGATTAAGAAGTAGAAAAAAAAATGAGGTTTCAAGAACTAATTTTCAAGGAAATTTTTTTTAGTAAAAACGGCTTTTAAAACTCAATTTTTCAAACTTTTTGCAAAAATTAGAAAAATTCCAGATTTAAAAAGATTAAAAAAAAAAACAGAATGTAAAACAAAGAAAAAAAATATTTAAAAACCTTTTTGAAATAAGAAAACCGAGCAACCTGGCTCTGATACCAATTGTAGGATCGAAAGGCAACACTAGAGGGAGGGTGAATAGGGTTGACTACCAATTTTTAAAAAATAATTTTATCTATGAAATATGCTCAATTAAAGATTAACCCACAAATTCAATTTAAAAAAAAAAATTAAGCAAGATAAAACCTAAAACATGCACACTAAGATAGCTTTGAATTTAAATATGATTTAGTCAAAGAGAAATTCAAATAACCCACTAAAATTAAATCATGCAATTAAAGAGAAATTAAAAATCAAGATAATAAAGCAAAGGAGATAATTAAGAGCAGAAAATAAAAGAGAGAGAGGAAGAGAAAACACCGGGAATTTATAGTGGTTCGGCAAATTGCCTACTCCACTCCCCAAGACTCCTTTGGTATTTCACTAAGTGATCCTCTTGTGGGTGAGAACCAAACCGACACACGACCCTCTTTTTCCTAGGCTAAAGAGGAACCCAAGATCCTTTTAACTGGTTCAGGATCAAACCAATTCTTTTTTCTCACAACCCAAGGTGTACCCACACCTTAAAACAAATCCCAAAAAGAAAAATAAAACCTCACAAATATTACCTCTTTGAAGGCTAGGTACACAATTTGAACACTAAAAAAAAAAAATCCTCACAAAAATAGAACTAGGCCAATTTTGGAACAGGGAGGACAAGAATTTTAGGAGTAGAGAGAATTGAGAGCTTAAAGACTTGATAGCTTTGGTGTGTGAATGAATGGGAAAATCAAGTCCAATTTATAGGCGAGGAGGATGAATTTTGGCCGTTGGATCAAACTAAAGATGGATGGTGGAGATTGAATCTAAATTAGAAAAGGAAGGGATTTTGAAATTAAGAGCAAATTTTGAAGATATAGAATTTTGGAGATAATGAGAATAAATCAAGGATTTTTTGGATGGATTTTGTAAAGAATAAAATTTGAATTGAGTGGAATTTTGGGTGAAAATTTAGGAGAAATTTGAGAAAAATAGATTACGAAATTAAAAGGAAAATAAAATTGAAAATAAAACACTGCCGGACGAAGCAAACACCACGCGCACAGGGAAGAATTTCGCTGCACGCGCGCGCTTGGCTGAAGGAATAGCAGGCGCGCGTCCTGCGCGTGAATGACCTGCGACCGAATATATATATATTTAATAAATGGATAATAAAGGCTGGAAATTTTTTGAGTGCGCCACATGTCGCCATCTGGTAGGGCCACACGTCAATCAACGATTTTCCTATTTTTCTTTTCCTTTTTTTTAATATCAGCTCGCCACGTGTCACTGCTTTATGAGTCCACGTCATCCGCCACGTCAGCAAAAAAGTGACCGTTGGAGTACCACGTCATCCACCACATCAGCTACCACGTCACCAATTTTGACCGTTCTACGTGCCACGTCAGCAGCTGCCACGTGTCATTGCCACGTTGGATTTTTCTCCATTAATTTTGTTTAGGCCATAACTTCTTCCTTTGAGCTTCGATTTGAGTGATTCGAAAGGCGTTGGAATCGTTGTTTCGAGCTCTACAAGATAGTGACTTTGAAACACTGAAAATGTTAGTTAAAAAATTCTGAGTTTGTTATTATCAAAATACTTGGTTTGATTGAAGCCCTAAAGCTAACACTCTAATGTCTCCTTAACAAAGATGAAAATCATGGTTAGGAAATTGAGAGAAAATAATATAGTTTTGAAAAACCAAATGGTTATCAAACAGGAGCTAAGGTCCCTAACCATTTGGATTTTGGTTTTTGGTTTTTGAAAATTATGCTCGTTTTCTCTTAGTTTTCTTACAATGGTTTTCATCTCAGTTAAAGACACATTCGAATCCCTAACCAAATTCCAAAAACAAAAACAAGTTTTTGAAAACTATTTTTTTTTTTAGTTTTAAAAAATTGGCTTAGATTTTTGAAAACATGGGAAGAAGGTAATAAAAAAAAACGAAGAAACATATAAATGAAAGTAATGTTTATAAGCTTAATTTTTTAAAACTAAAAACCAGAAACCAAATGGGTTATCAAACAGAGCCTAATTTTTTTAGGCCCTATTTGATAACCATTTGGTTTTTGGTTTTTTATTTTTGAAAATTATGCTTTATTCCAATTTTCTTACAATGAGTTTCATCTTTGTTTAGTACACATTTGCATTCTTACCCAAATTCTAAAAACAAAAACAAAATTTTGAAAACTAATTTTTTTTTTAGTTTTCAAAAGTTGACTTGGTTTTTTGAAAACATGGGAAGAAGGTATATAACAAAACAAAGAAACTTATAGGTGGAAGTAGTGTTTGTAAGCTTAATTTTCAAAAAAAAAAAAAATCAAATAATTATTAAATGAGGCTTTAGGGTTTTAATTAAAGTGATATAACCTGAAAGTTAAATTGATTTTTGCCCTAATAATACAATTGGATGCTGCTATGATATATTTCAAACATTTAATTGTGTGGAAGGGACATTTTCTAATTCTTCTTACTTTTTCAAAACAAAATTAAAAATAAAAATAATAAATAAATTCTTCTTACTTGTCCACATCACTTATATATTGAGAGAGATAAAATGGTATGAGGTATTTTTCTTCTTTAATATTCCATCCTTCATCCTGCACCCTTTTAGCCATTATTTTCTTATCAGTTGCTCCACCTCCTTATCTCCTTTATTACTCTCAATCTAAAAGCATATATCATTTCAACATTTCAACTCTCTTCTTTGTTTGGTTTCTCATATATAAAGAGAGTTTGCACCAAAATTGTTCTTTTTTCCTATCCCAAAAACTTAACTCTACTTAAATTAGTTCTTAATTCATTTTGAAGAAAAACCAACTTACATAAATGAAAAAGAAACAAAATAAAGAAAATGACATTTTAACACATTTCTTAAAATTTATTTTTGAAATAAAGCTTAATTATTACTAGCTAGATTGAGAGTACTTCCACACTTGTTGTTCCAATCATTATATGTTTTAAAAGTTTATCCATTCCCCTTTGACCATCAAACCAATCCCTTCTTTCCAAATGTAGCTATGTGAGTTTAGAGTTTTTTTTTTTTTTTTTGGCATATATGGTATCAAATTACATTACATCTCCATATGACGTCCTTTGGGTGAAATCAAAAGCAAAGTCATGATAAGTTATGTCCAAAGTTGGATAATATTATACCCATTATGAAGTTTTTTTTTTTTTTTTTTAGTACATAAACATTTGGGAGTGAGGTATTTGAACCTCTGACCTTTTGGTCGAGAGTACATGCCAATTACCACTGAGCTAAGCTTGCATTGGCCCCATTACGGAGTTTATATTGGGGAGTTTTGGTTGTCCATAACATATTATATATAAAATGTTAGAATGTAAAATTATGCCCTTCCAATGGCAAGCTTTATAGCTCTGCCGTCGACTATAATATACTCTTGAAGCCAAATTGAGAAAGCTTGTACCACATATTTGAAGTCATATCAAATGAAGTAGTGTCTACACACTAGACTAGAAAACTTGGATGGTAAGATTTGTGTCTAGGCTAGGGAAATTTCATCTCAAACTCAATATTTTATAACATTTGTACATTCATCTTTTACACCAATAAATTGAACTAATTTCAACTTTATTTATTCACAATCTCAAGTTACACACTTTAGACTCTTTTTGACTCAGGTTCATTAAATCTTTAACCCCTAAGGTTACATAACTCAACAAAATATAAGAGAACATTATTTTGAAGTGAATTAAACTTGACCACCAATCAAAAGATTCATAATGTCTTCTGTTGATGGTCGATTTTGGTCAGAGGGAACTCACCTGACCTTCACGTGCCACCAACGGTAAATTTGTAGATGAGGGGGGAAGACGTGGCCTGCAAGACAGAAAACCTGCACACCGGTGTAGTGCTAGCCACACCGCCTCCGATGCTTAAGTCAGAAAATGGAAGGGAGAGCTAGAGAATAAGAGTAGGGAATCAAGAATAGAGTTCAGGTCCCCTTCTTCAGTGGTGAAGAGGGGTATAAATACCTGCTCATCCTCTTAGGGTTTTTAGGGTTTCAGAGGCGTTTTAGGTCAAACCAGGCAAAACCGGGACAAACGGAGGCGGTAGGGACCTAACGGTGCCGGACGGGCTCAGGGTCAGCCCAGGCCCATGGCCGAGGCCGAGCAAGGGGTCGGGCCAAAAACTCGATCCCTTCGGTCTTGGCCCGTCCCACTTGCCAGTTTTGCCTCCTTGGCCCATCTCTTAGCCCGATTTCTCCCCAGTTGTCCTCGTCAACTCACGCCAGATGAGGCGAGGTAGACTCGGAAGTCCAGGCTCGCCTGTTGTGAAGACGTTTAGGTCAAATGAGGTGCGGTAGACTCGTTGGTCCAGGCTCACATGGTCTCAATCTGGATGAGGCGAGGTAGACTCAGAAGTCCAGGCTCGCCTGATGTGAAGAAGCCCAAGCCAGATGAGGTGAGGTAGACTCGTTGGTATAGGCTCACATTGTTGGGTTTTATGCCCTAAAACTCGTAGGTAGTGAATGGTGACAAATTGTTCACTTGTATCAATACGTCGTTATTGAGGTTTGTACAATAAAGAGTTATTGTTACTAAAATTGCACAATTTGACCCAAATCCAATAAACTAAGATCCTAGGTTGTTTAGATGAAACTTGAACTAGTATGTGGGGACATACGGGGATCAGTGTTCAAGTAACAACCTAAATGGTCTATAGTATAGGGATAAGGCTGGGTACCTTATCCTGGTAACACTATGTGATACGGCCCATTTTGTATTCGATACAGATGCATTGATCCAAAGCATCCATGTAGGAGACATGTGAGTGGGGGTATCCTGTGCAATGAGTTTGCATAAGACCGGACCGCGAAATAGTAACCACTAGATGTAACACCGTTAACTAGTTTAGGTTTCTATTTCAATAGGATGACCTAGGTAACTCAATCTCAATCCTGAGTCTGTTATGAACTCCTTTTCAGGAGGGATTGTCCTTAGATCTGTATGGGTGAGAGTGGCCAGTTCGCCGACTCAATAATCCTACCATTTCAGGGGCAAGACCGAATGGGGGCTGGGAACATAACAGTACAAGATGGAATTCACTCCTTCCCCTATTGGGGCAAGTAGATGTGTGTTCCCTTAAGGGCTGATTCCGGGTCTTGAACAAGGGCGCCCATCCTCTCCTGGCCCGAGAGGAACTGCTGTTTATTGATTGGATCATAAACAGATTGTTCATTAGAGGAATCAGTGGTACTTAAGGATCCAGAGGTAACCCAGGGGTAAAACGGTAATTTGACCCAGCTGGCGTTACGAACACTCGTGAAGGATTGACTTACTGTTATTGGTCGATATCCGTGGACACAGAAATATTCTACAGTGAGAAGAGTGCAGCTGTGGGTCTTTAGTGGAGTGACTCACAGTTAACGAATGTTGACTAACTTGGTTAATGAGTTTAGCCAATTAGTCTCGTATCGTTGGAGCTTCTGATCTGTAGGTCCATTAGGTCCACCTGCTAGCTCGTAAAGGGTTCTGAGGTTAAATAGTCTTGAATAGAATTTGAAGTGTGTTCAAATTCATTAAGGGAATTTTATTGTATTTGATACAATTAAAATAATGTATAAAGATACATTATAATATAAGTTTAATTGGTGAATTAAACTTTATATTATAAAATAATTTTGGATATGATTCAAAATTAATTAACGAGAGAATTAAATATTTGAAGGAGTTCAAATATTAAATGTGAATTAGATTCATATTGAAACTATAGGTTAAATTTAATGTGAATGAGATTCATATTAAAACTATAGTATATGAGAGAATTATTTGAATAATGATTCAAATAGTAAATTAATTAAATATATGATATTTAATTAATGAATTAATTAATTGGAGAATTAATTAATTAAATTTAATTAAATGTGATTTAATTAAATTAATTCTATAGTTAATATTAATGTACATTTGTTGCACATTAAAACTATAGGTTAAAATGAGAGAGATTCATTTGAATATGATTCAAATGTAAAATTAATTAAATATTTGATATTTAATTAATGTGGGAACAATTAATTAAGAATTAATTGGATGGCCTATTTAATTCAATTGAATATGATTTAATTGAGTTAAAACTTTATATTATAATTGATTTAATTAAAATTGGTTTAATTAAATTAATTATAAATAATTAGATAATTAGTTATTTAATTTAACGGCCTGGATCACGTTGATTATGATCAACGGTGGAGATCACGTAGGGAAGTTAACTTCCCTTATTCCCACGTATCAGTGAGGGGTTGGAAGTTTAGCTCTGGATTGATTCTCATTTTTTTGACACAGAAGAAGATCTCTCTCTCAGAAATTCTCTCATCCCAAAAGAAAAACACAGCAACTTGTTTGCTGCAATTTTTTCCCTTCCAAGACTAGTTTTGGGTTCCCACAAGCCGGATCTCGATTCCCAAGAGTCATAGTAGGTGATCCGACATGGTGGTGTTCTTGGAGCATTGTGCAGTATTCTTCAAGTTCATGTAAGTACTTCGTTCTAAAATTGTTTTAGATCTAAAAATGCATGCTTAATCTAGTTTAGAAAATAAGTTTCTAATTTTGCCCAACGTACTGGTTTTCTCTAATTGAAATTAAATCACGATCGGTGAAAACCGCTTCCGCTAGAGGATTCAATTCCTTCACACATAATCTCAATGTGGATGCGGCGAGGTAGACCCTGGGGCCCAGGCTCGCCTGATGTGAAGATGCTCAAGCCAGATGAGGTGAGGTAGACTCGTTGGTCCAGGCTCACGTAATCTCACTCTGGATGAGGCGAGGTAGACTCTGTAGTCCAGGCTCGCCTGATGTGAAGATACTCAGGCCAGAGGAGGTGAGGTAGACTCGTGGGTCCAGGCTCACATGGTCTCACTCTGGATGAGGCGAGGTAGACTCGGTAGTCCAGGCTCGCCTGATGTGGAGATGCTCAAGCCAGATGAGGTGAGGTAGACTCGTTGGTCCAGACTCACATAATCTCAAGTCTGGATGAGGCGAGGTAGACTCGGTAGTCCAGGCTCGCATGTCTTGATGCTTGAGTTGGTTGCCTTGTGCACACTCCTGAATACTGAACTTTAATGGTGAAACTGTAGGGCTATTAATTAAACTTTCACACTTTGAATGAAGAAAAAATACTCAACCTATACTAGAGGCAGAAACAAAGTAAATAATGTCTAATTACATGATAGAATGCAATAAACGAAAAACCCTAAAACTCCATAAGTTCAGATTCAGTATTGGTGGAAGTGTGTGCTGCTCGGCCTCGGCTCATTCTCTGGTCGGGCTCGGCCTCGGCCATCCCTGGTCGGCCTCGGCCCTAGGCTCACCGACGAACTCTTTCAAATACCCATTCTGGATCAGTGTTTCGATCTCATCCTTCAACTGAATACAATTCCTGGTTGAATGTCCATGGTCCCGATGGAAAAGGCAATACTGGCTCTTGTCTCTTCTATCGGCACTCGACTTCATCCTCCCTGGAAATTTCAAGAGGCCCGTATTTCGGATCTCTATCAGCACTTGCTCCTGTGAAACAACAGTTGGGGTGTATTTCTCAAACTTACCGAAAGGATGTGCTCGGCCTCGACCATTGTCATGGTCGGCTCGGCCTCGACCATTGTCATGGTCGGCTCGGCCTCGACAATGGTCTGGTCGGCCTCGGCCATGGTCTGCTCGGCCTCGGCCTCCCTCGTCGGTCCACTACCTTTTGTCCTTTTTACTATCGTAGTTAGATGAGGAAAACCTCTTGTACTCTCGTTCTGACCTCTTTCATTTCAGTAACTCCTCTGCGCTCATATACTTTTGTGCCCGGGAGACAAACTCCGCATAGGTTCGAGGTTGGCTCTTACCTATTGAATTGAGTAGTCTTTCGTCTTCTAGTCCGGCTGTTATGGCTACCAGGGCTGCTCCCTCGCTGTACCCCTCAACCTGTAGTGCTTCGTCATTAAAACGCGTTATGTAATCACGCAAACTCTCACCTGGCTGCTTTTTGATTGTCGAGAGGTTGATGTGAGGCTTGCGCTGTTCTCTGGCTCCCATGAACCGTGCAAGGAATGCTTGGGCCAACTCCTTGAAACAGCTGATGGATCTCCTTTTCAGCCTCTCAAACCAGTGCCTGGCTGATCCTGTCAGAGTGAAAAAGAATGCGCGGCACCTGATTGCATCTGAGACACCGTGGAAGTCCATCCAGCTTCTGTATGCGTTTAGATGTTGCACGGGGTCTTTCTTGCCATCGTACTGTTTGAACGTGGGTACCTTAAATTCTACCGTGTGCTCCATGGGCTCCTTCCCCTTCCTCGGATCCCTAACCAACCTCTCATCAGAGGTTTTAGTGCTAGGACCAGGTTTATCCAAGATACGAAGTATCCTGGACAAATTATGATCTATCGCACTTACTTTGTTTTCGAGAGCAACAAATTTTAAATCAACTTGCTTCTCTCGGGATGAGGGCGGTGGAGATCAAGGTCGAGGAGATTCGGTCTGAGGTCAGCCTCGGCCTTCTTCCCGTGACCTCCGCTAGTGGCGGTCACCATTCAAATGCTCTGCATTCACGTCCTGGTTTTTCTTCTCCATCTCCTTACTCATGGAATGACCGGTGCGTAGATTTGGCAAGCTTTCTTCCCCATAGACGACTCCAACTTTTGATGGTCGATTTTGGTCAGAGGGAACTCACCTGACCTTCACGTGCCACCAACGGTAAATTTGTAGATGAGGGGGGAAGACATGGCCTGCAAGACAGAAAACCTGCACACCGGTGTGGTGCTAGCCACACCGCCTCCGATGCTTAAGTCAGAAAACGGAAGGGAGAGCTTGAGAGTAAGAGTAGGGAGTCGAGAATAGAGTTCGGGTCCCCTTCTTCAGTGGTGAAGAGGGGTATAAATACCTGCTCATCCTCTTAGGGTTTTTAGGGTTTTGGAGGCGTTTTAGGTCAAACCAGGCAAAACCGGGACAGACGGAGGCGGTAGGGACCTAACGGCGACGGACGGGCTCAGCCCGCGCGAGCGGGCCGAGGCCGAGCAGGGGTCGGGCCAAAAACCCGACCCCTTTGGTCTTGGCCCGTCCCACTTGCCGGTTTTGCCTCCTTGGCCCATCTCTTAGCCCGATTTCTCCCCGGTTGTCCTCGTCAACTCCTTGTATATCGGGGTGGTCCAAAATTGCCTATAACATCTTCATTACAACGCATAAAATTAGATCAACCTAAGTCGTTAAATTCCATTTTACTCTCATCATATTAAAATTTAATGAACTTTTACCCTTGATCTTCTAATTTGATTTTAAAATAGCCTTTATTAACACGGTTTATTAAAATATATGACAAAATCAATTGACTAGGGCAGAAATTGAAAATTTTAAATGGTTAGAGGCAAAATTGAAATCAACTAGAGATATGATATGCTACAAAGGGGAGTTGAAACTAACTCAAATTATATGAAAATGCCATATGCCATTTCAAAAGTGTCAATTGGTCCATTAATCTTATGATTTTATTAGGTATAAGCCAAAGTTATTAAACTAAAAAAATGTTATTAAAAGTGTCAACGATAATTGACATGTACCTTTGACAAGAAGTAAGAGGTTTGAATCCCCACCTCCAAATGTTATAAGACTAAAAAGTTATTCAAATAAAAAATATTGATAACAAAGGCCTTTTTGTAACAAATTAAAATATTTGGTTTCAAATTAAAATTTCAACAATTAAAAGAAAAACTAACATCAACCATATAAATTTATAATTTAGCCGGACTCAAGTTTATAGAAATATAAACAAAATAGCGATGATATTTCGAGAGAATTCATGAAAAATCTCTTATATCTATAGAGAGTATTTAAATTAATAATATAATAATACTCCATAAATAACTAATAATTTATTACGTTTTTAAAATATTTTGCCACATTTCTTTTTAAACTTTTTCAATATTTCGTTGATATTTTTGAAATATACTCGAGAAAAAAATGGTATCCTTCGCATTAGTGTCAAACACTTTTGTTTAAAATCAAAGTGAGCAGCAACAATGCCTTTGACCAAGAGTAGTGGCGGATACAAGAATTTCACAAGAGGCACAATATACATAAGAATGTAATAAAAAAAAATTTTGTCACTGATAGCAGTGAAAAAATTCTATCAGTTATTTTTGTGTTTTGTTTGAAATTTGCGCTATTGTTTTCTGTCACAGATAGATTTAGTAAGGTGATTGGTTGTAGTTCAAATTAAGTAATAAAAGAAAAAAAACAGAAGATAAAAGAAAAAAAAAAAGATATGTACAAAATTATCACGTAATCAAATACACCATTAATTTCTATTTGTAGAATAACCATTATAATTTAGCCACCCATTACAATTTTTCTATAATTTTTAACCTAATAGTTGGTTTTGGACTCTTCATTAAGCCCATCAACCAAGTAGAAATTTGAATTATGTTTGAAGGGAGATTTTGAGCTTCAAAAAAAAAAAAAAAATCGCAGGTTGAAGGAAAATTCGGGAAAATAAAAAACGTGCATCCCATGTGTTGAACTTAAGACCATAAGAAATACATTGTGCCCCCCTTACCACTAAACTAAACGTCAAATCTAATTTTAAAAATGATTTTTATCTATTAATATTATAAACGTTTTATCTATTAATATTATAAACGTTCCATTATATTATATTAAAAATATAAAGACAGGATAATTTGAGGGGGCACCTTCATGGATCCGCCCCTGACCAAGAGGTTAGAGATTCGAATCTCTCATCTAAAATGTTGTTGAACTATAAAACACTTCATTGCTTGCAAATTTTCTTCAAATCATTTTTTACTTTTTGTTTTTAATCATTTTGAGTGATGATACCAAAATTAAATTAAACATTCTCATTGAGTTGCATTTTTCTTACTTTCATAACAAACTTTAGTTGGGCTTTTAGTTTAAAGTCTGTTGGGGGAAATTACAAATAATAGAGGACATGGAGAAAATATTGAGAAACAAACACGTAAACAATTAGGTTGAGGCGCGGTTATCTCGTTCTCTTTAAGGAGATTCAAGCCCTCTGCGGTGTATAATTATTTATCAATCACCGATGCAGCAGGTATTCTCAAGCCTGTCCCCTCCAGGATACAACCAACCCAACTGAAACGTTGTGTAGCTCAAACCACTTTGCACTAAGATGTTGAGCTCAAAGCTCCACAACAAAGAACACCCATCTTTTGGCCAATTGCTCTTAAAAGAGCAAATGAGAGAAATATGAGAAAGTATAAACAAAAGAAGATAGGAATTGTTGTATTTCTTGTTGTGTATTGAAAGTGTGGTAAGAGAGCTATTTATATAAGAATTTTAGATCTAGGAATTTAATACAAAAAAGAGTAACCAAAAAATTCAAATAAAAACATATCTTGAGAAATACGTTTTTCTCTTTTAAATGAGAAAAAAACTCTCCACAAATTTAATATCTCATATTTAAAATACAATTAAATATTAAAATGTTACAACATTCCCCCACTCATTTTAATATTTAAAATAATAAGAATCAATTGGCCATAAGAAAGATAATTATGCATCATAAAGGCGTGACTCTGCATTGAACATTTACTAGTGAAATAATAATCTCTACTCCAGCGTTAGTAGTGGTCTCTGACTTGAACTCTAACACTTAAGGGGAAATAGAGGATTATTATCCACACATAATTATCCAGGTGTTGGCATGAGCTTTATTGGTTAGCACGTTACGGCCTTGTGCTGATCCCAGTATTTCATGAGTGTATTTGAGAATAAGCCCCATATCCTCATAGAGAATGGCCCCACTCTCACACTCATATAGGTAAAATCTGTCAAGGGTGCTCCTATAACTATGACACCCCACTCATAAGAGCTACAAATCTTATTAAGAGTTTATTGAAAAACTCAACCCTCCATAACGTTATAGGATAAATGCACTCACACCATAGGAATGGATTAAATATAAAGATAGTGCATTTTTTACGGCCACCTGATAATTCGTTTTTCCCTTTGAACCTAGTTCTCAGGATCTCTGATCACTTGGTGGGTATCCTTATATATGGCTCATGATAATTATAAGGGCTTAAATCCCATCCCCCTCGATGTGTTCCAAACCCTTTCTCTAGTCAAGACCTTTGTTAATGGATCTGCAAGATTATCACAAGATTTAATGTAATTCACATTAATAATCCCATTACTAAAATAAGATCTCACAGTACTGTGTTTTCTTCTAATAGGTCTGGACTTACCGTTATAAAAACGATTTTTTACTCTACTAATTGTGGCAGTGCTATCAAAATTTATTAAAATAGGAGGTATTGGTTTCTCCCACATTGGAATCTCATATAATAAACCTCTTAGCCAACTAGCTTCTTCACTAGCTGAAGCTAAAGCAATAAGCTCTGCTTCCATAGTAGAGTTGGCAAAAATTGTTTGTTTTTTAGATTTCCAACAAATAGCACCACCTCCCAAGGTAAAAATATACCCTATGGTAGATAGAGAATCACCTGACAAAGTATTCCAATCAGCATCAGAAAATCCTTCAACAACAATAGGATATTTTTTATAAAGTAAGCCATAGTCTTTTGTTCCCAATAAATATTTCATAACACGATCAATGGCATGCCAGTGTTCTTTACCTGGCTTACTTGTAAACCTGCTGAGAGCTCCTACTGCATATGCAATGTCAGGTCTAGTACAATCAGTTGCATATCGTAGGCTACCAATCACGCTAGCATACTCCTTTTGATTAATTATATCACATTCATTTTCAACAGGAAACAAGTGAACACTTGAATCAAATGAAGTAGATACATGTTTATAATCAAAATAATTGTTTTTTCTGAGTATTTTCTCAATATAATGTGATTGGTCAAGAAAAAACCCATCTGAGGTTTTAGTTATTTTCATACCTAAAATATAATTAGCCTCACCAAGATCTTTCATGTCAAAATGGCTCCTCAATAAATTTTTTGTTTCATTTATAACAAAAATATTTGAGCCAAAGATCAATAAATCATCAACATATAGGCTAATAATAACATGCAAATCATCCCATGATTTATAATAGATGCATTTATCACATTCATTTGGTTTATAACCATTATTTAGCATACAAGAATCAAATTTCTCATGCCACTGCTTTGGGGCTTGTTTTAAGCCATATAGGGATTTAGTAAGCTTACACAGTTTGTTCTCTTGTCCAGGTTCTATAAAACCTTCAGGTTGGTCCATATATATTTCTTCTTCTAAATCACCATTTAGAAAAGCTGTTTTCACATCCATTTGATGAATGCTCATATAAAAATTGCAGCAATTGCAATTAACAATCTAATGGATGTGATTCGCGTTACCGGAGAAAAGGTATCAAAGAAGTCTAAATCTTCCTTTTGTTTAAACCATTTTGCAACAAGTCTTGCTTTATACTTGTCCATACTACCATCTGGTTTCAACTTTTTTTCTCAGGACCCATTTACACCCTATAGTTTTGCATCCTGGTGGTAGATCAACTAATTTCCAAGTTTTGTTAGAAATTAGTGATTCCATTTCATCATTTACAGCCCATTTCCAGAAAATTGCATCTGGAGATGATAGAGCTTCTTGCAAAGAAATTGGTGTTTCCTGAATATTATAAACATAAAAATCAGGACCAAAATCTTTCACAATTCTAGCTCTTTTACTCCTCCTTAATTCTACTTGAGAATTATTTTCATTATTATCACTAGGAGTAGAAGAACCAAACTTAGTAGAAGTTTGTTCAGAATTTTGCCCCCCACTATTTCTTGACTTGAAAGGATATTTTTCTTCATGAAAAATTGCATCACTTGATTCAAAAATCACGTTATGTTCAATATCAAGAAATCGATAGGATGTACTATTAATTGCATATCCAAGAAAAACACAAGTGGTAGCTTTAGACCCTAACTTAGGCCTTTTTGGGTTTGTTAGCCTTACAAAAGCTAAACATCCTCAAACCCTTAAATATCCTAAATTTGGCTTATACCCTTTCCACAATTGAAAATGTGTGATCTTTGTCTTTTTATGTGACACTCTATTTAACACATGACAAGCAGTCCAAATTGCTTCACCCCAAAGATTAGATGCACCTGATTCTATTAGCATAACATTAGTTAGACCAATTAAGGTTCTATTCTTCCTCTCAGCTACTCCATTAGAAGCAGGTGAATATGGTGGAGTAGTCTCATGAATTATTCCCAATGATTCAACATATGAATTGAATTCAAATGATTCATATTCTCGACCTCTATCACTTCTAATTCTCTTAATTTTTCTACCGAATTGATTTTCAACTTCAAGGAGGAATTTTTTAAAATTCTCAAAAGCATCACTTTTATTTTTTTAATAAATAAACATGAGTATATTTAGAAAAATCATCGATAAAAGTGATGAAATATCTATTTCCTCCTCTGGTTAAAATTCCTTCAAATTCACACAAGTCTGTATGAATTAACTCTAATAATTCAGTATTTCTTTCCACACTTTTATGAGGTACTTTTGTAATTTTTGCTTTACTGCAAATTTCACATTTCTCAAAATTATTTTTTAGACTAGGAATTAATCCAAGACTACTCATAACTCCCACATATTTACTATTTATATGACACAAACGAGCATGTTAAAAATTTAAAGAAGAAAGCATGTAAATTGAACTGGTAGATGCTTTATTAATATTTTCAATGTTCAATTTGAACATTCCATCACAAGCATAACCTTTTCCAACAAAAAATTCCTTTTTAGTTATCACATATTGATCAGATTCCATAGTTTGCTTAAAGCCAGCTTTATTAAGAAGATAACTCGACGTTAAATTCTTCCTCATGGAGGGTGTATGAAGCACATCTTTCAACATTAAAACCCTTCCAGAGGTGAATTTTAATTCAACCTCACCAGTTTCCATAATTTGGGTAGTATGAGAATCACCAAACATTATTGTTTTAGGTTCCTTAAAAGGAGTATAAACTTTGAACCAATCTTTGTCATAACAGACATGTCTATTGGCTCCAGAATCAGCCCACCATCCTTCAACACTTTGAACCATATAAATATCAGTAATCATAGCCACAAATGGCTCTTCGGTAACATTGGCCTGAGGTACAGGTTCTTGTTTCCGGAATCTGCAAATTCTAGCAATATGCCCACTTTTGCCACAAACAAAACATATTGATCTTGAGTGTTGAGGATGTACTTGGTTCTTATTCACTTGGCTTGGATTTTTCTTATTAGAAAAGCGAGGTTTGTTATTCTTTTTCATATGATTCTTCTTTGGCTTTAAGTGACTATTTTTTGGAATTTGACCATTAGGTAAATTATCATTCGAAGAGATTAGATTTACCTTGGTGGGAATTTCATTGCCTTCTTGAATCAATGCATCTTGCCCTCTTGCATCTTCCTCCACACGAATTCGAGTAATTAGCGTTTCTACAGAGATTTCTTTTTGCTTATGGCGCATATTTTTTTGAAATTCTCTCCAAGATGGTGGAAGCTTGTCGATTATGCCGGCAACAATAAGATTGTCTCCAATCTTAATTCCTTCAGATGCTATTTCAGCTACTATCATCTGAAAATCTTGTGCTTGCTCCACTACAGACTTTCCATCTACCATCTGAAAGCGAAAAAAGCGACTTGCAGCATATTTTTTCACGCCTGCTTCTTCAGTGTCATATTTATTCTCCAAGGCTTTCCATATTTTCTTGGCAGATGTTAAAAGTAGTATCATAATAATCATAAAAATGATCAACAAGACAATTTAGAAGATAGTACCGACATTTGTACTCATCTTTCTCATACTTATCAAGTTTCTCATGGTGTTCCATGAACTCTTCAACGTTCATGCTTTCAATATCGATCTTCTTTGGGTTCTTTTCTGTGAGGACATATGCCACCTTGAGAAGATTAAGGTAGAACAACACTTTTCCTTTCCATCTCTTAAAGTGTGCTCTCTTAAATCCAAAGGGCTTGTTGAGATCTCCAACATTCTCATTTGGTTTCTCAATAGTAGACTCCATGTTTGAATCTCCTTAAAATTGTTGGGGGAAATTACAAATAACAGAGGAAATGGAGAAAATATTGAGAAACAAACACGTAAACAATTAGGTTGAGGCGCGGGTATCTCGCTCTCTTTAAGGAGATTCAAGCCCTCTACGGTGCATAATTATTTATCAATCATCGATGCAGCAGGTATTCTCAAGCCTGTCCCCTCCAGGATACAACAACCCAACTGAAATGTTGTGTAGCTCAAACCACTCTGCACTAAGAGGTTGAGCTCAAAGCTCCACAACAAAGAACACCCCTCTTTTGGCCAATTGCTCTTAAAAGAGCAAATGAGAGAAATATGAGAAAGTATAAACAAAAGAAGATAGGAATTGTTGTATTTCTTGTTGTGTATTGAAAGTGTGGTAAGAGAGCTTTTTATATAAGAATTTTAGATCTAGGAATTTAATACAAAAAAGAGTAACCAAAAAATTCAAATAAAAACATCTCTTGAGAAATACGTTTTTCTCTTTTAGATGAGAAAAAACTCTCCACAAATTTAATATCTCATATTTAAAATACAATTAAATATTAAAATGTTACAACAAAGTCTGTTTCTAAATTTTCTCTCTGTCCACTCTTTTCCACACATATTTCATATTGGTTGTAATTTTAATTGTTTAATTGGTTGTAATTTTAATTATGTGAGGGAGTTTGAGCTTGGTAGTCAAAGCTATGCTCTTCCCTTGTTTCTATATATATAAGGTAAAATTTGCATGCAATAGTCATGATTGAAATGGGGTAAAAAGAGCTACCCACAATGAGATCAATTAGGCCAACCAAAGGGTTAAACCCAGGTTATGGGTCCCTTCATTGTGGTGTGAAAGCTAGTGCCCCGCCTTATGATTATGTTTTGAGGAAAAAGAACAAGGAAAAAAGAAAAAAGAGAAAAAGAGAAAAGGGTGGGAAAGTTGTACCTATCCAAGCTCCTAGGCTTGAGTTTGACTTCCTAATTGAAAGTTTCTTAGCCTTTCTTGCAAGGCCTTCGTGTCAGTGTGGGGGAAGATAGGTGGAGGGTATTATAAACCTACTCCGGACCTTTAGGGGCTGCTCCTAGGAAAGGCTAATCACACACAGACGCGAGATTTTTTTTTCTTGGAATGTTTTGAATGGTTTCATTATTTGACAGCTTGTTGTAGCTTCTCTTAGACACAAGGCTTAGCATTTTGCGCAGGAACTTGTGCATGACAATATTCAACATCTGAATCTCTGGCATCTATATTGCTTAGGTCTATGAGCTTTTCAAGGGGAAGTAAGTTTGACGGGGGTTTTCGGTGGATCAATTGTCTGTTTTGGTTCTAATTCTCTCATTTTGCTTACTAGTGGTGATTTCTATAGTAAAGATGCTTTACCATGATGGTATTTTGTGGCAGGCTTAAAGTATGCGCATGGGGGCAAAGACGAGCTGGGAACGAGCGAGGATGGAGCAATGTTGGTAGCTAGCCTAGTTTTGAGATGATCGAGGATATTGTATTCGGGTGGAGGATTAGTGTTGAGCACCTAGTTGTGGCGTGTTTGGCTTTGATTGGTGATGAAGGGCGGATTGAAGCGAGGCTGTCCTCTTAGCTTGTGGCGGTTCTTTTGGGTTTTGTTTTCATTTTCTTATGTAATGTCGCAAATGCGATCTTCTTGGTTTTGTGAATGAAAGAAGGTTTTTGATAAAAAAAAAAAAATGGTTTGTAAAGTCATTCTTAAAAGTCCCATTCAATAACTATTTGTTTTTTAAAATTAAGCTTAGAAATACTACTTCAACTTATAAATTTCTCTATTTTGTTATCGGCCTTCCTTCCATGTTTTCAATAATCAAGTCTCAAGTTTTGAAAATTAAAAAAAAAAAAAATTTCAAAAACTTGTTTTTTTGTTTTTGCAATTTAGCTAAGAATTCAAATATATCCTTAACAAGATGAAAACCATGGTAAAAAAAATTGAGAGAAAACAAGCGTAATTTTCAAAAACCAAAAACCAAATACCAAGGTCTCGTTTGATAACCATTTGATTTTTGAAAATTATGCTGGTTGTAGACACTGTATTTGGTCCGACTAGCTATATTTTATTTATATTATGTTTTTTATTATCATTTTTTATATTTTTTATTCCTAAAAAAAAAGAACAAAACGAAAAGTTAAATAAATTAAAAAAAATCTTCCAACCACCTTTTTTATATTTTTTTCTTCCTTATTTTTCTCACAATTTTCCCTATCTTTCTCCATCACCTCCTCATCCTGTACATTTTGGAGAGAGATGACACTATAAATGGAAGCTCCATGGAGGAAGCAAGGGGGACCAAAATAAGAAAGAAAGAAGCAAGTTTGGAGGTAAAAAGATAAAAGAGAATGAGAGGAAATTTGGGTCAAAATCATATCTTCATTTTGAACCCCCACTTTCTCTCTCCTCTCCTCTTCTTTCCTCCATGAAAATTGTCTTCTTCCTCCACCCAAACCCATTTTCTTCTTCCTCCATGAAAACTCTTTTTACTCCATAAAAATGTCATTCTTCATCCATACAAAACCATTTTCTTCTTCCTCCAAATACCCACCTTGATTTTTCCTTAACTACCACGATTTCAGCGAGCACTGATAGCGAGCATAGCTAGGTATCTTTACTTATTTAATTTAGCTAGTCTTTTATGATTATTGGGCCATTTTATTGCACTTAATTGTTTATTTTGTAGGAAAGAGTCGATTAGAGCTAAAACGTGGATTACCAGTTAATCGGGTGTTCGATACGTGAAAATATGGCAAAGAACCAGAAAGTTCAAGCATCAAGGAGCCAAGAGAGGGCATTCTGCCTATCAACGTCGAGACGCCACTCTTGGAGCGTCTCGACGCTACGTTTCCTTAATTAAAATAGGCAGCAGACTCATAGTGTCGAGACGCTGTGATAAGAGCGTCCCGACGCTCCCGTTTTTCCCTCATTCAGAACGCGCGTTTAAGAGGCAGCGTCGAGACACGTCTCGACGCTATCGACAGATTTTCCTATTTAACTTTCTTTTCTTGCTACGGATTGGGGGAGGCCAAATTGAGAAAATTGAACCCTAATTTCGACTAGAGACCTACTGTGGGAGCTGAAGCAAGGACGAGGACCGGGAATCTCACTTGGTGGCGTGGATATCGAGACGGGGACGTGCCGGGATCGACGACATTAAGTGTTTCCTTTCCTTTTACTTCTCTCTAGCTAGATTTTATGGCTTTTACATGTTTAGTCAAGCTTGTAATTCTATTCATGAGTAGCTAAACTTGTAGCTTAGGGATTGATGTAGTTGATTAAGTTTATGGATTGATTTATGGTTTAAGTTGTGCAATGTTATTATGTTTGTAATCTTGATTTAATGCTTTCAATTAATTGGCCATTAGTTGAATGATTTAAGTTTCGAATCTAGCTCGGGAGAGGGGATTTGATTTAGACTTTCTCAAGATTGCATGACTAAAGTTTATTTTCTAATTCGTGACGGTTTTAGATTAACTTTAGAATTGGTTAAAAGATCTCATAGCCTTGCATGTTAATAAACTTAGATAGGGATATCAAGTTGGTTAATTTGCATGAGAATCAATTATACTCAGGAGAGGTAGTTGTGATTAAAGGGTCTTTGGCTCATAATTCCATTGTGCATAATAACTTATTCCTTAAAATCAATCCTAAATTAAATCGGCGAAATCAATTCCCTAAGTAGTTTTCCCAATTGAAATTCCACACTTTTTACTTGCTTTAATTTGGTTTTCTTATCATTCAATCATCACTTTTTGATCCCTAAATAAAATTGGGCAAGATAATTCTCAATACTTGATTTGCTTAAAAATCCAATCCAGAGGACGACACTCGTTTATACGAACTCTTTATTATTACTTGACCCGTGCGCTTGCGGTTAGGAAAAGTCCACATCAGCACACAGTACCGATGACTCGAATACCCACAAACGTTGCTGCCTAATCGTGAATGCCGCCAGTCAGCCACCGCTCCGACCAAACGTGCCGCCCGTAGCCATCGTGAACAGCAACATCCCACGCCGGCGACCACAACACAGCCCAACGAGCTCCGTCAAACAACCAGAACCCATGCATACTAGACCCATGAACCTCCAACACCCCACAAGCATGAAATTCTAGTGAAGACCCATAGAGTTGCATGATTCCGATGAGTTATTGTGATTCCCAAGTACCTGAAACCCACATCAAGCCAAGTTAAAGTTTGCTTTGCTGAAGAAGTTGAGGAGGAGGAGAAAAAAATCGTGAGGAAGAACGAAGAAATGAAAGAGAGAAAAGAAATTGGTAAAGGTGGTGGGTCCCACCTATTTTATTCATCATTCTTTTAATTTTCTTTTTAGTTTGATTATTATCTTCTCTCATTTCTTTTATAATTTCAAAAAAGAAGCACAATTTTTTTTCTTTTAAAAGATATATTTTTTTTCTCCACTTTGATTTTAAGTTGGAATTCACAAATCAATTTCAAAGTAGCTTTAATTGAGATTTTTCTAAATCAATTTTAATTAGATTTTCATTTAAAATTTCTAATTTAAATTAGTTTTAATCCGAAATTTCAAAATTAATGACAATTTGTTTTTAATTGGAATTTCAAGGTCAAAATAGATATAAATTGGAATTTTCAAATCAATGTCTATTTAATTTTAAATTGGAAATCAATCTTAATTTTAGTTAAATTGGAAATCAATCAATGTCCATGGATTTAAAATTGGAAGCCAAATTTCAATCTTTGTTTTTGCATTAAAATTTCCCGCTCGATTTCAATTTGTTTTGAATTGGAATTTTAATTTGAATCTAAATAATCCCTCAAATTAGACTTCAATTTGTAATGCCCAAATGGATTTAATTTGGAATTTGAAATTGGATTCAATTTTGTTTTAAATTGACTTTTAAATTGAATTTTAAAAATGAATTTCAAAATAGCTTTACTTTAGCATTTCCAACTGAATTTGAATTGAATTTGATTTTAAAATTAAAAAAATATATTATTTTTTTTTCATTGAATGGTTTCATACCATTCATAATTATTAAATCAAATTTTATTTTTAAAATGTGAAATAATAGACATGAGGCAACATCAAATTCATTGACAACCCTGTGACGGAGTTGAGATAATATAATTTCTCAAATTCTTGAGGTGGAAAAATTTTCTTTTAATTAAAAGGAAAGTTCAACATGGCAATAATGACTAGGCGTAACCTCACTCACAATATCCTATCCTTACTTTATTTTTAAAGTTAAGGTAAGATAAAGTGAGAAAATTTTCGTTTAATTGTTTTTTTTTTCAAAATAAATGACCAATTTATGATAAGTTAAAAGGATGATTATAAAATAAAATATGGTAACCGTTTTTAAACGGGTGTTGTAGGGGTGCTAATACCTTCCCTACACTCAATCGACTCTCGAGCCTAATTTTTGGTTTTCAAAGATCGGTTTTTCTTTAAAATGGGTGACCAATCACACCCTAAGATGATTGGTGACGACTCCAAACCTCTCTACTTGAAAGAGACCCGTAGGGAAGGACGTTGGCCGCTTCGCGCTGCGATGACGTTGCGATAGCTTGGCGACTCCACTGGGGACAATAGGTGATTATACCGAAGAGAGTCAGGCCATTATTTTATTTTATATTATCCTTATTGTCTGGTCTATTTATTCTTATTGCTTGTAATTTGCGTTGAATCTTTTGTACATAGATTTATATTTATATTTTTCACACACGCTCACAAGCCTCCTACCTGGGCTTTACCCTTTAAGGTTAGATTTGAGGACTGAGTAGTGTTACCTTCATGGAGCTACGACTCTCGTTTAGGAGCATGAAATTCCTCAGAGCAAATCCTTGTTATTCTGGACTCAGATTAGCAAATGGGTTGACTTGAGAACCGTTTCATTTTCTAGGAATGTTAGAGCCAAAAATTTACATTGTTGAAAATTTGAACTTTAGGATATACCTATTTGTTTATATTACATGTTTGATTCACATGCATTGTGATTATCTCATTAGTTATATCCCAAGTTTATAACTTAGTGTGTATATTTATTGTATTGTTTTTTTTTTAATTCCAAAATGGTCCAATCATAAATCTATACTTGAACTATATTCTTTGTGATTGGAATTGAGGATATAGTAGTGTCAACCTTCGAAAGGACATGATTGTCCTCGTGTAGCTCAAATTGATTCATTATTATTTTTTAAAAAACATTAGAAATAATTTGGGGTCCATTAGAATTCTATCCTTATATCACATATTTTTACTACTCAAATTAATTCAATTGTTATAGTATTAAAATTGATTTGAAATCCTTTGTTTTCTAGAATTAGAATTCTAACCTCTCATTATCCTGACCACTCAAGTTAATTCAATTGTTATTTTATAATGTTGAAATTAATTTGGGGTCCTGTATCAAGATTAAAATTATACTCCATTTTTATTCTTTGTTCAATATCTTTTGGTTGCCTTCGTTTGTAAATAATATCTCCTAAAAAAAAGAAAATAAGAGTATTTGTTGGATCTATTGTGAAAAAAAAAGGAAACAAAAAGAATTTCCTTTTATTGGTTTTTCTTTATTTTTATTTTTTTTTTAAAAAAAAAAGAGAAAAAAAGGAAAAATTTTCCCTTTAATTTGTATGAATCTTTTCTTTAATATTTTACTTTTTTTCTTGTGAAGAATATTCCTTTTTCTAGATAAAATGTTGCACAACACACATTTTGCGTGGTCTAGGTTTATACATAGCCTTTGGGGATCATTTTTATTTAAGATAAAGTAGTGTCAACCTTTGAGGGTATATGATTGTCATCTAAGATTAATTCTTTTTTATTTTATAGCATTGAAATTAATTTTTGAACCATTGTCTTCTAAGATATTCTCACATTTTTTTTCACTATTCACATTCATTTTAGATTTTTATTTTATTTAAAAAACCATAAAATTTTCCTCTCATACACCATCATCTAGCATATGATAGAGTAGTCTTGATCTTTAATACCCTCACATGTAAGATCTTTTCTCTTATCCACTCATGCATCATAAAAATCCCAAGGAATTCATCTTTATTTTGATGTACCTTAGAATAGAAATGTCATGCTTTTCAACTCATGGTCACACTTGTATAGAGTTATAACATTGACTCTCATGCAAACACAAAATCTCACTCATGATTATGATTAGGAGAGATATTTTTCCCTTTCTGAGATGCATTTAGGACCTTAGGTTGCACTTTCATGAATTTCGATCCATGTATACATTTTTTTTCCTCATGCATCATTATCTCATTTTGCATGTCAAGGTCTTTTTTTTTTTTAAAAAAAAAACATTTTCTATTTATGATTTAATAATGGCATAGTATCATTTTTCATGCATGCATACTTTTTCGCACAATTTCCATTTTTGTTTTATCACGTTCTCCAACCATTTCATTCACTCGCATTTTATTTTATTTTATTTTATAAAAAAACTTGCATAGCTCATTGGTTCTCTATTTAAAAGAAAATAGCTCAATAACCACATGTTCTCGTTCTTATAAAATACAAGGCAAAGTAATGGAGGAGCATAATGATGAGTTGAAGAAGATGAGACAAGTTCTCGATTGGGTTCAAGAGTTAGTCATAGAGATCCAAAATGTTATGTAATGCCCCAGGCCCAACATTCGAAATCCGAATTGGGCACCTAACGACCCTGACATTTCCCTACGACCTAGCCACACCACCATACTTGTCTGAAACTGCTTCTTAAGAGTAAAGACTGTCCCCACAAACCAACACAAAGTCCTTTTAGCATGCTTTGTCCCAGGAGGTCACCCAACATAGAACTTCTCCAAGGCAAGCACGCGTAACTTCAAAGTTCCTATGATTGAGCTGAAGGATTGAAATTTCGTAATTCTATAAAGCGGAAGCGTGATTGGGACCGATTCGTAATTCATTTTGTTTAATCTAAAATATCAATACATTGGCACTAATCTTAGAACTATTCTAAATTTATATTAAGGCTAAATATAAAAAAATATTAGATCTAAATCTAATTTATATAGTAACAAATTACTTACTCTCGTTGATGACTCAGATTAAATTCACCAACTGCTTGTGAAATAATCACGAACTACTGTGAACACCACCACTATGGCTACACCGGTATGACTCTGAGACTTCTAGAGGTAGGAGACTTGTGGGAGTCTAGAGGGAGTCTTCACGGGAATTCTCTGAGAGTAGGAGAATGAATGAGATACCTTTCACCCCACCCCAGGGGTCCTATTTATAGGAAAAGGTCATGAATAAGATCAAATCTATTATTTTATTCATATCAAATTTTAATAAATAATTAATTAATTACCCAATTAAATATCACATATTTAATCTTAGGGATTTTATTAAATTATTTATATTAATATGAATCCAATTCTTATTAATTATTTGAACTCTTTCAAATATTATCTCTCAAGAATTAATTTTGAAATTAATTCAAAATTATATTATAAAGTTTCATAAACTTTATATTATAATGTATCAATATACATTATATGATTCCCCTAAATAAATTGAACACATTCAATTTACAATTGCCTCAAGTCTCTTTACGAGCTATCAGTGGGACCTAATGGACCTACAGATTAGAAGCTCCAACGATACGAGACTAATTGGCTAAACTCATTAACCAAGTTAGTCAACATTCGTTAACTGTGGGTCACTCCACTAAAGACCCACAACTGCACTCTTCTCACTGTAGAATATTTTTGTGTCCACGGATATCGACCAATGCAGTAAGACAATCCTTCACGTGTGTTCGTAACACCAGTTGGGTCAAATTACCGTTTTACCTCTGGGTTACCTCTGGTTCCTTAAGTACCACTGATCTCTCTAATGAACAAGTTGTTTAGGGTCCAACCACTAAACAGGAGTTCCTCTCAGGCCAGGAGAGGACGACGCGCCTTTGTTCAAGCCCCAGAATCAACCCTTAGGGGAACACACTCTACTTACCCCAATAGGGGAAGGAGTGAATTCCATCTTGTACTGTTATGTTCCCGCCCCCATTCGGTCTTGCCCCTTAAATGGTAGGATTATTAAGGACAATCTCTCCAGAAAGAAGTTCATAACAGAATCACGATTGAGATTGAGTTACTGATAACTCTCCAAAACGGAGTTATTTAGGCCTTATTTCTGTAGTGTTTTGTGTGTCATTTGTGTTAACAGGGTTGCTTTTGGATGAATATTATATGTTTTAACCCATTTGGAAGAATAGATGCTTTGGAAGTTATTTTGTGCAGAATATAATGCTGAGCGACTTGAGGGAGCAAAATCTGTGATCCAGTAAAGCAAGGAGCAAAACTGCCACGTAAGCTGTGCGTAATCCATTTTATGAAGTGGCGTTAGCGGAATTATTTTCGGATCTAGGAAGCTTAGAGAGCCTTCCACGTGTACAATTTGACCTAATTAGGACTTGCCTCCACTCTATAAAAGGAAAGAGTCGTCTCAAGTCCAAGATATTCCAATTTCTATCTTTGGGAGCCGAATAGAGGAGGAAAGATTGGAGACTTCAAGAAGACCATCAACTACGGATCTAATCAAGGGAATTAATCTTTTCTTGTAATTTCTTGTAGTTATGGATGCACTCACTCAGATTGTAGTGTGTGTTGTGATGAACCTTATGAACTAAATTCACTTAGGTGTTGGTTAGGGATCATGTCATTGCGGTGCTTCATTCTCTATGCAAAATATGTTGATTTGTGCATCTTGATTATTTGTTGTGTCTATTTCCATTTTGTTCCCGCCTGACCAGCTGGTATGAATATCACTTCTTAGTTTCAGGGATGATTTGAGAAATGTGTGGCATTTAATCACATTAGACCATTATGTGTTGGTGGACGGCAGTGACTGAGTTAGGGATAACCAGTTGCCTAGTGCTTGATCGATAGCACGTCATTGGAGTTGAAACACATTCCAAAAAATCCAGAGTTTCAGGAGGATCCTGCTGATAAGATTGCAAGAGAATTGCCTAATCAATAATATTGCTAGAGCATCTTTTATAACAATTACTAAAATCCTAACCAACGCCTGTTTCCAATCTGTATGCTTATTCGTTTACTTTCTATTCTGTCATTTCTTTTGCTTCAGCATTTTATCAAAATCAATCATTTTAACAAACCTTGAAACCATTAAAAAGTTACACAAGATAGGTAAAGTGAGAGCTCTTCAGCCCCGTGGATACGATAAATTACTTATCACTTGCTGCGGATTGTGTATGTTTGCAAAGTATTCTGGAGCTTATTTTCGCTATATTTTTACCCCACTCTAGAAGGCAACATTTATCTAGGTCATCCTATTGAAACAGAAGCCTAAACTAGTTAACGACGTTACATCTAGTGGTTACTATTTCGCGGTCCGGTCTTCTGCAAACTCATTGCATAGGATACCCCCACCCACATGTCTCCTACATGGATGCTTTGGATCATTGCATCTATATCGAATACAAGGTAGGTCGTATCACATAGTGTCACCAGGATAAGGTACCCAACTTTATCTCTATACTATAGACCTTTTAGATTGTTACTTGGACACCGATCCCCGTATGTCCCCACATACTAGTCCAAGTTTCATTTAAACAACCTTGGATCTTAGTTTATTGGATTTATGGTTTATTAATGCAAACTCGATTGTTCAATAACTAAATTACTGAATCACTCAAATAACGCTTTATTGAGATCGATTAATTTGTTTCATTTACTATCTACGAGTTTTAAGACATAAAACCCAACAACTCCCACTTGAACTAAAACTCTAGTGGGCAATGTACATCATCAATCAAAATTGAATGAATAATCATTGAAGTACGAATAGTGGTTTGTATTAATACTGTATAATACATGAAAAGTACATATACAGATAAATACAATAAACTAGGGCATTCACAATACCCATTACACTTGTCCGACTTGCCCTAGATTATTCTATGTACATATCTCGCAGACCTAGACCCTCTAGATGACCCTCGAACACTTTAGACGTGAGAGCCTTCGTAAATGGATCAGCAATATTGTGCTCAAAGGCTACCTTCGTGACGATCACGTCCCCTCGTTACACGATCTCTCTGATGAGATGATATTTGCGCTCTATGTGCTTGCCTCTTTTGTGACTGCGAGGTTCTTTAGAATTTGTCACTGCACCACTATTATCACAGTAAAGGGTGATTGACAAGTTCATATTTGGAACAACTTCCAAATCTATTAAAAACTTCCGTAGCCATACAATCTTCTAAGTTGCTTTACAAGCAGCGACATATTCGGCCTCCATGGTGGAGTTTGCAATGTATCCTTGTTTGATGCTACGCCAGACTATAGCTCCCCCGTTGAGGGTAAATACTGACCCAGGTGTGGATTTCCTAGAATCCTTATCAGTCTAAAAGTCAGAGTCTGTGTATCCTGTAAGGATCAAATCTTGAAAGTCATACACAAGCTGATAGTCCCTCGTTCTCCGAAGATACTTGAGGATGTTTTTAACTGCAGTCCAGTGGTCTAACCCTGGATTGGACTGTACCTGCTGATTATCCCAACTGCATAGCAAATGTCAGGCATAGTACACAACATGGCATACATAAGACTGCCCACAACTGAAGCATAAAGGATCCACCTCGCATCCTCAATTTCTTCAGGTGTCTTAGGACACTGTTCCTTAGACAAATGAACTCCATGCCTGAAGGGTAGTAAACCCCTTTTGGAATTCTGAATCTTATATCTAGACAACATCTTGTCTATGTTGGGTTTTATGCCCTAAAACTCGTAGAGAGTGAATGTAAACAAATTATATACTTGTTTTAATAAAGTGTTACTGAGTTTCTGCAATAAAATGTTATTGTTAAATATTGCACAATTTGACCCAAATCCAATAAACTAAGATCCAAGGTTGTTTGTATGTAACTTGAACTAGTATGTGGGGACATACGGGGATCGATGTTCAAGTAACAACCTAAAAGGTCTATAGTACAAGGATAAGACTGGGTACCTTATCCTGGTAACACTATGTGATACGACCCGCTTTGTATTTGAAACAGACGTATTGATCCAAAGTGTCCATGTAGTAGACATGCGAGTGGGGGTATCCTATGCAATGAGTTTGCATAAGACCAGACCGCGAAATAGTAACCGTTAGCTGTAACACCGTTAACTAGTTAGGTTTCTATTTCACTAGGATGACCTAGGCAACTTAGTCTGAATCCTGAGTGGATTATGGAATCCTGTTCACGAGGGATTGTCCTTTTATTTGTATGGGTGAGAGTGGCCAGTATGCCGACTCAATAAGCCTACCATTTTGGGGGCAAGACCGTGTGGGGAGCTGGGAACATAATCACACAAGATGGAATTCACTTCTTCTCGACTTTTGAGGAAGTAGATGAATGTTCCCTTAAGTGGTGTCTCCGGGTCTTGAACAAAGGCCCCTACCCTCTCACTAGCCCGAGAGAGGTTTCTGTTTGATGGTTGGACCACAAACAGGTTGATCATTAGAGGAGCACTGGTACTTAAGGAGGTAGAGGTAACTCAGGAGTAAAACAATAATTTGACCCAGCTGGAGTTACGAACACTCGTGAAGGACTAACTTGCTGTTATTGGTCGATATCCGTGGACACAGAAATATTCTGCAGTGAGAAGAGTGCAGTTGTGGGTCTTTAGTGGAGTGACCCACAGTTAACAAATGGTGACTAACTTGGTTAATGAGTTTAGCCAATTAGTCTCGTATCGTTGGAGCTTCTGATCTGTAGGTCCATTAGGTCTCACTGGTAGCTCGTAAAGGGACTTGAGACAATTAAGTATAAATTGAAAATGTTCAATTTATTTAGGGGAATCATATAATGTATATTGATACATTATAATATAAAGTTTATGAAACTTTATAATTTTGAATTAAATTCAAAATTAATTCTTGAGAGAAAAATAATTGAAAAAGTTCAAATAATTAAATATGAATTGGATTCATATTAATTTAAAATTTAATAAACTTCCTAAGATTAAATATGTGATATTTAATTAGGTAATTAATTAATTATGGAATTAATTAATTATTTATTAAAATTAGATATGGTTCAGATAATAGATTTGAACTTATTTATAGACATTTCCTATTAGGAAAAGATCTTGGCCTTTACCTATAAATAGGACCCCTAGGGTGGGGTGAAAGACATCCCATTGACTCTTATTCTCTCAAAGATCTCTCCCAAAAGACTCCCACCAGTCTCCTGCTTCAAGAAGTCTTAGAGATATACCGGTGTAACCAAATGGTGGTGTTCGCACAAGAAGATTGTTGAGCTTTCGATCTTACTAGTAAGAAAAGGCGAATCGATCAAGGCTTTCTACAAAAGTAAGTTTTTCTTTGAAATCCTTGATCACTAGGGTCGTCTAGATTAGATCTAGTTAATTATTTATCATGTTTATATCCTCTGTATAGTCCGTTAAATATAGATTTATTGTTGTAATATTTTGCAAATTATATTGGTATTTCAAATTAAAAACATAGACTCTTAATAGGTTCAGTAATTCTTTCCGCTGCGTAGGGCTTTTATCCCTTCAGTCTTTATATGATGCTTGAGACAGGGCTAACGTTTTGTTCTTACGATTCCTAATAATTTGAATCCCTAGAACATACTGAGTTTCACCCAAATCTTTCATTTGGAACTCAACCGATAGCCATTTTTTAATGTCAGCTAGATATTCTACATCATTTCCAATGAAAAGAATATCATCTACATACAACACCAGAAAAGCTACTGAACTATTGATAATCCTTTTATATACACAAGGCTCATCAACATTCTAGTCAAAGCCATAAGATTTGACAGCAGTGTCAAACCTTATATTCAAAGATCTGGAAGCTTGCTTCAACCCATAAATGGATCGTCTAAGCTTGCAAACTTTTTGCTTCTGACCTTGAGCAATGAACCCCTCTGGTTGAGACATAAAGATGTTCTCATCAAGATTGTCATTTAGAAAAGCAGTCTCGACGTCCATTTGCCAAATCTCATAATCATAAACTGTGGCAATGGACAAGAGAATTCTTATGGACTTTAACATGGCAACTGGGGAGAAGGTCTTGATAGCATGCATAAATGCTATCAATTTCCTATTATTTTTAGTTAGTTTTGTACTTGAATCGTGTGCTTTGATGCCATTTTATGTTTAAATTTCAGAAAACCGAGCCAAGGAAGCAAAACCGGAATTTTGAGAGATTTTGGATGATTTTGGAGGCTTTTTGGAGCAATTTGGAGAATTCCATTGTAGATCCAAGTCCAAAAGCCCAAGAAGAATGAGTTAGAGCCCAAATTGAAGTCAAAATCGGGCCATTCTAGAAGATCCGAGGCCTAGCGCCTCGACGCTAGGCCGAAGCGTCTCGACGCTTGGCGAGCTGCGAGGAAGGATTCAGAAATTGGACAGCGTTGCGACGCTGCAACGACTTGGAGCCCAAGACAGCTGACGTAAGAGCGTCGCGACGCTGTGCCTGCTGATCACCTATAAGTACAGCCATTTGCATCCAAGTTTGGGGAGCCAATTTGTGGGTTTTCACCCCATTCTAGAGTCCACACTAAAATTGGGGGGTTTTGGGAGAGTTTTGGAGCTTTGTTGAAGATCTTTGGAGCTCGGGATCGATGGAGGTCGCCGCAGGATCGAGGAGATCGACACTTTTATGAGCATTCCTCTTCCTTTTTCGTTTATATTTTAGTTCCTAGAATTGTTGTGATTAGGAATTATTGGATTTTAGTGATTATGAATAGTTAGTTCCTAAATTCTATGAGATTGATTTAGTTTGCTGAACCTTTGCTTGATTAATGAATTAAATTGGTTTAATTGTCATTATCGTTCATTTATGCATTTTATCCTTAATGCTTTTAATCACTTGATCACTGATTAGATGAATTGTTACTAAGTAGAAACTCAACGGAGAGAAGCTTAGACTAGAACTGAATGCATGACTGACGTTTATTTACCCGAGTGACACGGGATAAGATAAATAGCGTTAGAGGTTGTATTGAAGGGTCGTAATGCCATGTTAAGTAAATAAAGAGGAAACCGAAAGGAGATTCTTTATTAAAAGGCATGAGAATAGGAGGAAACCGACAAAAGAGTCCTTGAAATTAGGCTTCTAGACTTATGAATTGAATGATTAATTAATCTAAGTTAGTTAATTGATTAAGCGATTAAAGGTTCAATTGATGAAATCAACCCTCTAAGAATTATCCCTCCAAATTGTGTAACGCCCCGCGTTTCGGAATCGAGCTGTTTTGGAATTTATTGGGCGTTCTTATTCTAATTTGGAAAATTAGAATAAGTTTAGCCTTGGGTCGTTAAACTAAATTTCTAAAATTTAGGGAAAAGAGATTTTTAATTAAATCTTTAACTTCCTAAAGTTAGAGGTTTAACATTTGGTATTTATTTTAAATATCAAAAAGGCCCAAACCCTTTTATCAGTCGGGTTATTTTCTATTTCCAAATCTTTCAAGAATTAAGTTTGGGTTTTTAAATTTGAGACCTAGATAAGATCTCCTTATTTTAATGGAGCTTTTATATTCTTGGGTGTGTTTAAAAATCAAGAAAAGAAAAGAAAAGAAAGAAAATGGAATAGAATAATAAAAAAGAAGAAAGCCCTAAACCTATTTCCTTTCCCTCTTCTTTTTTGTAGCAGCCGCAAACTCTCTCCCCTTCGGCGTTTTCTTCAGCCGCCAGCCGCAGATCTGCCTCTCTTGCTCGTGTGTTGCGCCGCCGCTAGCAGCAGGTTCGCGTCCCATCTCCGTCGATCTCTCCCTCCCTCTCGCGAGTCTTCTCCTCCACGCAAGCAGTCGACCTCGCGCATCCTTCTCTCTCTGCGCGTCTCTCCCGCGAATCTCCCTCTCTCTCGGTTCTGGTTCGAGTGGAAGCCGTCGACGCCCAAGCTTGCCGCTGCCGGAGCTTGTGCAGCGCTGTCGTCGCGTGAGTCCTCTTTTCTGTGCCGTTTTTTTAGCAAGAAACCTCGTGGGTAAGTCTCAAACTCACTCATGTGTATTCGTTAAGGCCCGATCTAACTCCTTCTTGCCCGTTTTGCGCAGACGGCAGCTTGGAGTCTCCTTTCCTCGCGTTTTCGTTGCTGTCCAGCAGCGTCATTGGGCGTTTCCGGCGTCGGATAGCGTGTCTGGTAAGTTTTGGCCCTTACCCACTCTTGTTTGGAGCCTTTGGTAGAATGCCCATTCCTTTTAGGTGCTGAAAGCTAAATTGTGTTCAGTATTCTGATCTGCAGCGCCGTCTAGGTGTTCGATTAGGTTCGAAACACATCGACTTGCATACCCACGGCCCAAGGATCGTTCTAGTGCGTTGTTCGAGGTTGTTGCAACCCGTCTTGCGTGATATCGGGTTCGTTGGGTAAGATTCAATGCTGTTATTAGTTTTATAGCTTAAGTGATCGATGCCCATTCGTTATAAGCCTTATAGTTGCTGAATTAGGTGTATTCGGTAGCTGTTCATCGAGCGTTTGATCTCAAATATCGTGTTCAACGAATACCCACAACCCGAAAGACCTTGATTTTGGTTACCCATAACCCGGTGACTTGGGATCTTGGTTGTTGGGTCGTTTCGAACACAAGTCGGCTTGTCTCAAGATTGTTTGAGCACTAAGCGGTAAATTCCAGCACCCTTTACCTTCCTTTATTATGTCTCTTGGGTGTTGTTTATCAATTCCTAACCCTTAGAAGTCGTTGCTTGTAGTTGATCTCTTTTAGGCTCTTCCGGTTGAGAACCAAGTGGTTTCGAAGCTCCGTTGGCCTGTTTAGGATCGCTTAGGAGCGCTTGGGTAAGTAGTTCTTATCTGATGTAGTCTGTTTGACTGTGTGATGCATGCTGATTGATTTCCCGCTTTATAACTGTTCTCTTGTTCCTTGTTTCTTTGAATAAAAATGTATATATATATGAAATCCTTGGAAAGCATGAATTGTTGTTGTGTGTTGATTGGTTGTAAAGCATGCTGGTTCTGTTTGGTATTCGTGAGATAAGCATGAGTTGAGAGCCTGTGATTACATGTATATGCTTGGTGGGCATAATACGTGAGTCTAGAGGTGTTGCGGGGCATACACATTCTAGATAGAGGTGAGATAGAGGTCAGTGACCTAAAGTGTGAAAGAAAGGAAAGTTGGGTGAGTGTCAGTGCACCTCGGGTACAAATGGTCGAGGGGTGACATGTCACCATGGGTTTAAAGAGAACTAGCATTTCGATTGAGTTATTAGGGTCTCGGGTATAAATGGTCGAGGACTGATAATGTTTCAAGGAAAGTAAAGTGATTATCAGGGCCTCGGGTATAAAAGGTCGGGGACTGATATGTCACTATTGGTGTCGATGCCTCTGGTATAAATGGTCGAGGGTCGATATGCCAATGTTAGATAAAGAGGAGCATTGAGGCCTTGGGTATAAATGGTCAAGGGTCGGTGTGATGAGTCCTGAGGCAAGTATTGAGGCCTTGGGTATAAACGGTCAAGGGTCAATACGTTGCTTAGTCATCGAGGCCTTGGGTATAAATGGTCAAGGGTCGGTGTGATGAGTCCTGAGGCAAGTATTGAGGCCTTGGGTATAAATGGTCAAGGGTCAATACGTTGCTTAGTCGTCGAGGCCTTGAGTATAAATGGTCAAGGGTCGATGCACAGTTCGAGGCCTTGGGTATAAATGGTCAAGGGTCGAATGCCGAGCTCTGTAGAGAAGTGTCGAGGCCCTGGGTATAAATGGTCAGGGGTCGGTACAACTCGAAGGGTGAGTCTTGGAGAGTTTTGCGGAGCGTGACGCGGAAATCACGTGTGAAGAGCCATGTGAGGGCTAATTATGAGCGTTGAGTGAGCTCGTGGAGCTTGAGTGGTTAGCGAGTTGCATAGAGAGATGCATGAGTTATGGCTTAGGAGAGTCATTTGTTACTAGCTTTTGAGCATGATGTTGTGTTTACCGCTTTTAAGAAGCATGATGTTTTGCGCATGAAAAGCATGTTGTTTGTTGTCTGCTGTTTGATGGCTTCTCAGGTAGGGGTTGCTTACCAGTACCTTAGTGTACTGACCCCCTCCCCTCTCTCTCCCCCCAACTACCAGATTTTGCAGGTTATGAGGACTGCGTGGACCGTGGTGATGCGGAGGAGGCGTATGAGGAAGGACCTTAGCTAGTTGTTCGGGTTTCCTTTGTTTCCATGTTGGATAGTTGTTGCTTAGTTGGTTGGACAGCTGTTGTCCTGTTTAGTTTAATATTTGATTTATTCGTGTTGAATATTAGGTTGAGCTGTGTTGGTTCTAATAAACTCTACCTATTTATTTAGTTAGTTTCAGTTAAGTTGTTTCAATAAATTGAAGATTAAAGTTAGTTGTGTTTTATTGAGCTTTTAAGTTATAAATACCCTGTTTAGATGATTAGCGTTATTGCGAGACCCGGCAGGCTGTTGGTTCTGTGGATTTTCTGTTGCGTTGTAGAATGGCGGAGTCGTTTATTCTGTTAAATAGAAGTGTTTTATGCATAACAGGTTAAAGGAAAATTTTGGGTTAGTCCAATGTACGCCGTTATGCTGCCGAAATTTTCGGTGCTCACGGTTTGTTTGGTCTAGGAGTTAGTAATGTCGCTGGGTTAGCTTCTAAAATCCTGGGGCGTTACAAATTGTGTCTCCATTTATCTTTTGCTTTCTAGATTAGCTTTTTAGTTTATCTTTTCGGCATTAGATTTTGTTCTCTAAATAAAGCTAAGCAAGATTATTCACAGTAATTAATTGAATAAATCCAATCATTGTGGAGACGATACTCTATACTCAAAATCACTATATTACTTGTGACGACCCGTGCACCTGCGGAAAACACGTCATCAGGTTTCCTCATAGTCCACCCCCTCATAGAAATCAAATTTCTTTTTATTTTGGGAACTATACATACATTATCTAATAACATATAGCGTTCCCTGGAGAACAACATTTTAATATCTCCCACTGCTTTAGCTGAAATGAGCTCCCCAGTCCCAACTCTGAGAGTTATTTCCCCAGCATCCAATTGTTTCCAGGAGCTCATTCCCTCAAAGGAAGAGCATATGTGATGAGTGACACCTAAATCAAGGATCCAGGCTGTATCATCATTTTCCACTATTCACGTTTCAATGACCAATAAATCAAACTTATTTTTATTGAGATGTGCGAAGCAGTCTATGTCATATTCATCATGAACAATTTCAATTGAATTAGACACATGGGCTTGAGGATCGTCCTCAGTTAAGACCAATTCCATGCAATTAATGTTTAAGTTCATTTTCTTAGTTGTATTAGAAATACCAGTTTTGTAATTGGCGTTTATTCGAGGCCTACAAAGAACGTTTCATGTTGAGAACAAAAAAAATAACTTAATAAGTGATGTTGCATTAACCCATTACATAAAATAATAGTATTATTTTAATCCAATCAATTTAGCAAAAGTAATGATCGATCGATAGAGTAAACATTCATTTTGCAACGATACTTCAAAGGTTTAGAACAACACTACCGTAGGGCAGTCAGCTACGCATCCTCTGAATTTCAGCCAATCCCTATTCCCAGAATAACTCATATTCCAATAGTTCTTAGCTACCATTTTTTTCGGTCAGGAAATTATTAACACATTAACAATTTCCCGTAAGTGTGACCCTCCATTTTTCAGATCTCAGAGGTAGGCCCCAACAATGCTACCGTAGGGAAAGTCAAAGTTGGAAATGGACTTAAGAAACCCTATCCATTTCTGGAGTTTGCTTTGTTCCGACTCCCATAATCAAGCCCTCCGTAGGGTGATGGCTTCCAGGGCGACTCGCAGGCAGATCATGAGGATCTAACGGTGCAACCTAATGGAGGAGACCGTAGGATACGTTGACACGTGTCCTGCTCCCACTTACTATAAAATACTTCTTCATTCACCTTGATATTGATCCATGCAAACACCATCCGTAGGGGGCACTCTCAGGGTGACCGACCTAGCATGGACCTCATGTTGTGAACTTTTGAGGACGTGAGAGCAAAAACTTGATTTATGAAAATCTTGTTTTGATATATTTCCTCCCACTAAGTATTTTTATAATTATAGGGTCTATTACTTAGGTAAATTCTGGCTAAATGAATCTATCTAAGTCTATGTCTTATATAACTCTTATATGGAGGTCTTTAATCTAATGTCTTAGGTGAATTAAACTCTTTTAATTAACCTGGCAGCATTGCATGCTAACATAACTATGGTTAATTCAACTCAAGTTCTGGGTCATTTCCCAGGTAGCAGGTGTTCCGTAAACCGTCATCTTAAGTACCTCCAGCCTTAGACAGAACTTAATCGGGCGAGTTCCCTTATAACCATAGTTATGATAAACTCTTTACTCTAAAGATCTAGGTAAATTAAACTCTTTAGAAAACCTAGTGACATTGCATGCTAACATTTAACTGTGATTAATTCAACTCCGGTATTCCAGGTTAGTTCCCACGTAGGAGGTGTTCCGTAAACCGTCATCTTAAGTACCCCCAGCCTTAGACATAACTTAACCGGTGGAGTTCCCTTATAATCATAGTAATGTTTTTCCTACTTAGTCAATTAAAACTATTTTTAATTCTAAGTAAGAATAATTCTAATCCTATTAGAAATATGACCTTAAGTCTAATTAATATTAAACATTTTAAAATTAATATAATTTTCCTAAGATCTTATGTTTGCATACAATTCTTTGTTATAGGTTAACATATTCTAAATTTTATAACACTTATAAAATTATAATGAATTAATCCTATAATTTGCTACTATGGTGACATAAATTAACAATCGAATTCTAATTAATTTATAACCATACTATAGCATTGATGACATACATTAATATAACTATTATATTAAACTAAGGTAATGTCATGCTCAATGCATTTTAATTTTCATCCATTTAACGTAACACTTTATATTAAACATCTATTAAAATAAAATTCATACATATTTCATACATTATAACATTGATAATAATAAATATGCATGAATATGTTTAACCTAAGGTGAGAATTTAAGCTATATGACATCCATAAAGCAAATTAAATAGCTAAGTAGACGGGTTTTTGGCATCCTAGGACAAAATACAATAGAAATATTACATTAATTTATCTAAATATACCCTATCTAGCCGTGAACCAGTCCAAACAAGCTTCAGACCGCATGAACCAGCTCCAAAACTGCCCAGACCAAGCTGAACCACGCTGAAATAAGTTTGAACCGACCCAAAAAATCGTCCAGACCGCACGAAACGAGTCAAAACCCAGCTGAACCGGTCAACCTTCGCCTAAACCCTTGCGAACCAGTTAACAATGCCTCGAACCGATCAAGAACCGCTCAGACCGCCATGAACCGCTGCAATAACGCAATTTCTCCAAAATAAAAAAAACGCCCAAAACAAAGTTCGAATTCGTGCCCTCAAAGATAATAACAACATGCCTCAGCCACTCAGACGCGTGCTAGTTTCAAGTCATGGTTTACGCACATTTTATTTATTTAATATCGCGCGAACAGATCCGCGAATTTCTTCCGTTTCTGGGTTTTTCCGCCAGCGTCGAGACACCATTTAGGCAGCGTCTCGACGCTTGCTCTCGCGACTTTCAGTTTTCTTCGATTTTCAGCCTCGTTTCTTCTCCGATTTGGCTCCAAATCGCATCGATTTCATCCAATGCAGAAATCAATGACACGAACTTACATGCTTGATTGCAATTAAATGCCAAAAACACCGGGCCCTTACATTGATCAAATCAACAAAAATTGCAAAATCTAATGCCAAAAACCCAAAACATCTTCTAGCAAACCATTCATTCATCAAATGCATAAAGGTACCCACCAAAAGCCAATGCAAATTTTAGAGAAACAAGATTAGATCTACGATCGGCTCTAATACCAATTGATGGATTGGAATTCCGTAATTCTTGAAAGCGGAAACGTGATTGGGACCGATTCGTAATTAATTTTGTTTAATCTAAAATACCAATACATTGACAATAATCTTAGAACTATTCTAAATTTATATTGAGGCTAAGCATACAGAAATATTAGATCTAAATCTAATTTATATAGTAACAGATTACTTACGAGCGTTGACGACTCAGATTAAATTCCCAACTACTTGTGAAATAATCACGAACTACTGCGAACACCACCACTATGGCTACACCAGTATGACTCTGAGACTTCTAGAGGCAGGAGACTGGTGGGAGACTAAAGGGAGCTTTCAGGGGAATTCTCTAAGAGTAGGAGAATGAATGGGATACCTTTCACCCCACCCCAGGTCCTATTTATAGGAAAAAGGCCAAGACCTTTTCCTAATAGGAAAATGTCATTAATAAGATCAAATCTATTATCTTATTCATATCAAATTTTAATAAATAATTAATTAATTACCCAATTAAATATCACATATTTAATCTTAGGGATTTTATTAAATT
Source organism: Luffa acutangula (assembly GCA_036850905.1). NCBI lineage: Eukaryota > Viridiplantae > Streptophyta > Magnoliopsida > Cucurbitales > Cucurbitaceae > Luffa > Luffa acutangula. The sequence continues at coordinate 29,456,525 of CM072090.1, read as the reverse complement.
ATTTATATTAATATGAATCCAATTCATATTAATTATTTGAACTCTTTCAAATATTTTCTCTCAAGAATTAATTTTGAAATTAATTCAAAATTATATTATAAAGTTTCATAGACTTTATATTATAATGTATCAATATACATTATATGATTTCCCTAAATAAATTGAACACATTCAATTTACAATTGCCTCAAGTCTCTTTACGAGCTACCAACGGGACCTAATGGACCTAAAGATCAGAAGCTCCAACGATATGAGACTAATTGGCTAAACTCATTAACCAAGTTAGTCAACATTCGTTAACTGTGGGTCACTCCACTAAAGACCCACAGCTGTACTTGATAACTCTCGAAAAGGTAGTTATTTAGGCCTCATTTCTATAGGGATTTGTGTGTCTTTTGTGCTTAATAGGGTTGGTTTTAGATATATATTATATGTTTTAACCCATTTGGAAGAATGGAACCTTTGGAAGTTATTTTATGCAGAATGTATTGCTGAGCGACTAGAGGGAGCAAATTCTGTGCTGTAGCAAAACTGTGAGCAAAACTGCCACGTCACAGCTCGTTAGCCAAGTTGACAAACCGACTTCTGTTGAATTATTTTCGGGATAAAGGAGCGAGGAGAGCCTGCCATGTGTCCAATTTAACCTAATTCTCATCTTATAAAAGGAGGAGTCATCAAAGATAAAGGCATTCACGATTTGGAGACCGAATCAATCAGCCGGAGCCCGAATTGACGGCAGAATGGAGATCTAAGAAGACCATTTGCGATTCCACTCAAGGAGACGAAGTTCTTCCATGTTCTTGGTGGTTTGGAGCAGCCGTTTTATCCCCATTTGCTGAAAATGATTAGTATTTCTTGTGTATTTCGTAATATGGATGTGCTTATTGAGATTGTAACGTGTTTTATGTTTTTAATCATGAACTAATTGCTTTGTAGGCATAGTTTAAGAATTATGTGATTGTTATATTTATAAATCTGGAAATTCTATTTGATCGTAATCATCTTGAATTATTGTTGATCTTTAATTTCATTATGTGCCCACCTAGCTAGCCGGTATGTATAGCTTCTCCTAGTTTCAGGGATGATTTAGGAGTTGTGTGGTAATAATTCACGTTAGATCATTGTGTATTGGTGAACGCCAGTGACTGAGTTAGGGATAGCCAGTTGCCTAGTGCTTGATCGGTAGAGCTTCATTGGTTTTGAAACATATTCCAAAAAATCCGGAGTTCCAGGAGGATCACGCTGATAATACTGCATGAGATTGATGGATCAAAAGAATTGTTGGAGCATCTTTATAAACAATTACAGAAGTCTTAACCTGTGTCTGTTTCCATTTTTTTTTCTCTGTCGTAATCATTTACTGCTTTCGCATATCTTTTGTTTCAACATTTTAAAAACCCAATCAATTTAACCAACCTTTTGAAATCACTAAAAAGGCAAATTAAATCAATAGAGGTAGGCATTTCAAGACCCTGTGGATATGATAAATACTTATCACTTGCTGCTAGATTGTGTATACTTGCACAATATTCTGGAGTTAATTTATCTCATATTTTTAACCACTTCAGAATTGCAACAAGTTTTTGGCGCCGATGCCGGGGACTTGAAATTGTTTTATTTGATTGATTTTTTTGTGTATTTTTGGTGATTTGGTGAGTGAACTTTTTGACTGTTTCTTGTTGTTTTGTAGGTGTGACTTTGGTGTGTGAGCGATCCCCTTCGGATTAGATTTTCAAAAATAAAAAAAATTCAAGGGAAACCTTGAAGAGGAACTGTGCGATGCAGCAAAATCCGCCGCTGAAGCAAAATGGACAGCAAAATGATCAGGCTAAGTATCCTATCATCGTAGCAAATGATAGGGACAGAGCCATTAGAGCATATGTTTTTCCAATAGTTGACGAGTTAAATCCAGTGATAGTGTGTCCAGTTATTGAGGCAACAAACTTTGAAATGAAACCGGTCATGTTTCACATGTTAGAGATGGTTGGCCAATTCCATGGTTTATCATATGAGGACCCTCATTTGCATCTTAAGTCTTTTCTAGGAGTTAGTGATTCATTTGTTATCGAGGGAGTGTCGAGAGATGCCCTTAGATTAATTCTATTTCCTTATTCCATTAGAGATGGAGCAAAGACGTGGTTGAATTCTTTTGCTCCAGCATCGATAAGTACGTGGAATGAGCTAGTAGAGAAATTTCTTAGTAAGTATTTTCCACCAACTAGGAGTACCAAGTTAAGGAGTGAGATAGTGGGATTTAGGCAAAATGAGGAAGAAACTTTTAGTGAGGGTTGGGAAAGGTTTAAGGAGCTTTTGCGAAAGTGTCCCCACCACTGTTTGCCATATTGTATTCAAATAGAAATATTTTACAATGGGTTAAACATAGCAACCCAGTGTATGGTTGATGCTTCTGCGGGAGGGGCTCTTTTGGCAAAATCTTTTAATGAAGCTTATGAGATTTTAGAGAGAATATCAACCTATAGTTGTCAATGGTCAGATGTTAGAGGCTCTAATAAAAAAGTTAAGAGTGTGTTAGAAGTTGATGGTGTGTCTACCATTAGGGCCGATATTGTAGAATTAACTAACGCTCTTAAAAATGTAACAGTGGTTCGTCATGCCCAACAGCCGCCAGTGGTAAACCAAAGTACAGAAGAATCATGTGTTTATTGTGGTGAAGAGCATAATTATGAGTTTTGTCCTAACAATCTAGCTTCTGTGTTTTTTGCAGGTAATCAAAGGAATAACCCATATTCTAATTTTTATAATCCAGGTTGGCGCAACCACCCCAATTTTGCATGGGGAGGGCAAGGAAGCAATTCGCAAGTCCCCCAAGCACAGCAAAAGGCGGTGAACCAGTCCGGATTTGCTAAATCACAGGAATTGCCCCAGCAAAATAAGCAAGTTTTGCCCCAACAAAATTTGGGTAATTCTCTGGAGTCAATGATGAAGGATTATATGGCTCGTAATGATGTAATAATCCAAAGTTAGCAGGCTTCATTGAGAGCCCTAGAGTTGCAAGTGGGTAAACTAGCTAATGAGCTGAAGGCATGATCTCGAGGTAACATTCCTTCAAATATTGAACACCCTATAAGGGAAGGTAAGAAGTAGGTGCAGGCAATGACTTTAAGGAATGATAAGCCACTAGAAGAGAGGAAAGAGTCTAGTAAACCCCAAGAAGTAGATATGAGTAGTGATAGAGTTGATATTGTTGAAAAAGAGTTGGAGTCTGGTCAGGGTGCTGGAGGCAGCAATAATGATGCTGGAGCATCTGGTTCTGTTCCAGATGTGGAACCACCTTATGTACCGCCCCCACCCTATAACCCACCCTTACCTTTTCCACAAAGACAAAAACCTAAGAACCAAGATGTTCAATTTAAGTGGTTTTTGGAGATTCTAAAGCAACTTCATATAAATATACCTTTAGTAGAGGCTTTAGAACAAATGCCAAATTATGCAAAATTTCTTAAGGACATCTTGACTAAAAAGAAGAGATTAGGAGAGTTTGAGACTGTGGCTCTTACTAAGGAATGTAGTGCTATTCTTAAGAATGGGCTACCTTCCAAGGCTAAAGATCCGGGATCACTCACTATTCCTGTCTCCATGGGTGGAAAAGAATTAGGTAGAGCACTTTGTGATTCAGGCGCAAGCATTAACCTTATGCCTCTTTCGGTTTATCGAAAGCTAGGAATAGGTGAAGCGAAGCCTACAACAATCACACTCCAATTAGCAGATAGGTCTATCACATATCCTGAAGGTAAAATTGAGGATATTCTGGTCCAGGTAGATAAATTTATTCTTCATGTCGATTTTATCATTCTAGATTATGAGGCAAATAAGAATATCCCAATTATTCTTGGTCGTCCATTTTTGGCAACTGGTAGTTCATTAATAGATGTCCAACAGGGAGAGCTTACAATGAGGGTGCATGACCAAAAGGTGAAGTTTAATATGTTTGATGTAATGAAATATCCTAATTATCTTGAGGATTGCTCGTGTATTCAGGTGTTGGATGAGTTTGTTGAGGACCACTTTGAGAAGGAATTGATGGAGTACCATACCCAAAAAATTGGAGAAATCCAAATTGAGGATTTGGAAATAGGTGAATTGGAGCATGAGCATAAAGTTGTAGGTGAGATTTTGATTGGTTATCAGTATAGTTGGTAGAATAGTTGTGGATTTAAATCAATCCAAGTATAAACTGATTAAATCAAGTAGTACCTGATGAGTTCAGGGTCGAATCCACAGGGAAATGGAACAAAAATTATATATTCACTGATTTAATTTCTCTACATGCTAGGTAAGTAAAGAAAATTGAGTGGTGTAGTTTGAATAATAGATGTATTGCGGGAAGAAAATAATATAAATTGAGGAAAGGGACTTAATGCGAAAAATATCAAGGCTATTGCGGTAGCAACCTCATGCGTTTATAAGAGACTTGTAGCGCTAATTTTTGATTAATTGATCCATTAATGCCTAAGTGAGAAAAAATCATTAAGTTTTCCTTCCGGTACTCCTTATGCGTTTTAGCAATAAACTAGCAAATGACTCTTTGCCTAGTTTATGCGTGAAGTTCAGTTCTCGTAATACTTACAAGGGATTGCGTTAGTCACAATGCAATCGAAGCTCAAGCATGCAATATCTTTTAGTGGTAATAATTAAATGCTACCAAGACTACATGACATGCGCTAGCTTGTTCTACTTAGAGAGATCCATATGCATTACCTGTCAAGGATTTATCATACTGATACTGCATCCGACTGGCCAAGCGGGACTTAGCAATGAAAGAATTAACACAACTAAGTAGAAAGCAAACAATGTTTCTATTAAACCAAAAATATGCGCTTACAAGTGATACTTATCGCCGCATGAGGCGCTTGCGCTAAGGCTTGAAGAGAAGATTTAGCTCATGAAAGCAAAACAAATATTCATGAAATTTACACACAAGTGTACTCTCAGCTGCAGATTTCTGCAGCTCCTTTGGGAAGTTCTTCTTTTCTCCACTATGATCTCCTCCTCCCTTCTCCTTTGAACAGGTGACTTCTATTTCTGTGAGGGAAGCAAACTTCTTCAAGTTACCAATGACCAACTTGCACGTTGTTGGGTTCCTAGAGTGAGTAAAAATATAGTATAAAATACTCTAGAATTCCTGTGCAAGTATACACAGTCTGCAACAAGTAATATTATCAATCCAAGGTCTGAATGAGTTTCCACTTTATCTATTTTGTATAACTTTCTAATGGTTTCGAAGATAAAAAATGATTTGGTTTTATCGGAATTATGCTGAAGCAAAATAAATGACAGAACAACGAGTAAACAAATAGATAGACAGATTAAAGACAGGCGCTGGTTAGGCTTTAGTGATTGTTCTATGATATGCTCTAGCAATATTATTGATCATGCATTTCTCGCAGTATTATTAGCGGATTCCTCCCGGAACTCCAGATCTTTTGGGATATGTTTCAAACCCAATGAAGAGCGACCGATCAAGCACTAGGCAACTGGCTATCCCTAGCTCAGTCACTGGCGTTCACCAATACACAATGATCGTAGTGTGGAGAATTGCCACACACTCTCTAAATCATCCCTGAAACTAGAGAGAGCTATCCATACCGGCTGGTCAGGCGGGCATAAAATAAGAATAAGCACAACAATTAACCAAAATGCATTAGTCAATTTATTACTAGAGATGAAGCACAATAATCACATTATTCCTAACCAACACCTTAAGCTACTTAGTTCATAATAGGCATAGGAATACGAATTACAATCTGAGTATGCATGTCCATAACTACAAGTTAATAAAGAAGGTAAACTCCCTAATCAGCTTGCGGTTGATGGTGTTCTTGATGATCTTCAATCTCCCTATACTATTCGGCTTCCAAGGGAAAACATGGAATGACTTTGACTTTGACGGCTACTTCCTTTTATAGAAGGATGGGAGGCTTGAATTAGGTCAACTAGGACACGTGTAAGGCTCTCCTTTATCCTTTATCCCGAAAATAACTCAACAGAAGTCGATTCATGAAGTTGGCTAACAAGCTGTGATGTGGCAGTTTCTGTTCCCAGTTTTGCTGCTGCATAGGATATGCTCCCTCCAGTCGCTCAGCAGCATAATCTGCACAAAATAATTTCCAAAGCTTCCATTCTTCCAAATGGGTTAAATCATGTAATATCTCTCTAAAACCAACCCTAATAAGCATAAAGGACACACAAATCCCTATATAATTGAGGCCTAAATAACTACCTTTTGGGCAGTTATCACACGTCCACTTGCGTTAGTTGTGTCAGCACTTAATCATCATTAGGCCACTTGCGCCTTTTTTTTTAATCTCCTTTTTCGCCTACTTGCTCTGGCTGCGCCGGCGCTTGTCATTTCACCCATCTTTTTTTGTCTTTTGATCATCTTGGAAAGTGTGCCTGCACTGAAAAGATACTTAAAATGTCCAGATTAGTTGCGTTAGCGCTCTGTGTTTATAATTTCTTATCGCATACATGAATATAGCCTGCCGCTTATATCAAAGCACTTTCCCTTTTCTTTATGTGCTAAGATAACACATTGGAGGTTCTTTTTGCCTTCTTTTAGCATAAATTTGAAGGAGAGGAATGCTCGAGCAAAATAATTGGAGTAGCAAAAAGTCTCCCAAACTTGAATTATTCATTGTCCCCAATGAATCATTAATTAAGTAATTATACCCCCAAACTTAAATTTTTCTATCTGAATTTTTAAACTAAACATGGGACTAGGATTAAGCTTAAAGTGGATCATATAAGTCAATACTACCGTCAAAAATCTTCTTGCCGCAGCAACAGTCCAGGCTAGAAGAAATGCTCAAGCAAAAGGTTTCTGGAGATCAGAATACCTTGATCTAATTAAGCGTAATCAGTCCAAGCTTCAAAAATTCAGAAGAAAATTAGTTAAGTTAGAGTTACTCAGTGCTATAAAACAGAAACAACTCTGGAAATTTCATTAAGAACCGAGAAAAATATACATCAGTAGATATTTTTGTTGCTTAGAAACAGAAAACAAAAACTGGAGTTCTCTTCTTTTTAGCTTTCTTTTTCGGAGCATCAGGTATATTAGGTTCAACTTCCTCTACATCCCTTTCCTTGCGGCTTCTCGTTTTCTCTATTATAGACTTGAAGAAATCTTTTTTCACTCAAAGAATGGAAAGAAACATAAGGAAAAACGAATGAAAGAAGAAACAAACCTGAGTGGTGTTTAAATGGGGCTTCAGAAAATAAAATAATCAATGACAAATCTTCCCCCAATTAATATCTTTTACCGTTTAAACCTGCAAGTAATTAATCAAATTAAATTTTCAAAACGGTAAGATTTTACCATAATGATGTGCTGTCCAACGGCTCTACCGTTCGATTTCCCTATGCAACACATGGAAGCACCTGATCTTCATGCAATATTACCTGCTCACCGAAAATTTAAATCCCAACGGTAAAATTATTCTTAACCACATCCGTAATATTCTGATGATATATTCACTCTAACCAGAAGATTGTAAAAACAAACTGGGTAACAAGATTTTCTTCTAGAAGAATCATTTCATACGGAAAATTCAAATTCAAACCGCCAAAATCAAATCTTATCTTATTATGAACTTCAGCCGAATATGTAATTCTTATCTTATCTTATCTTTTCACACGAAAATATTATTAAATCTAAACCTAAACAGAAATTCAAATAACCAAAAATAAAAACTAAATAAAATCTAACTAAATCTAAAAGATAATTGAAAGATAATTTAAATAAATAACCCGAAAATCAAATCAAATTCAAAACAAAATAGATAAGATCTAGTCAAATATTTAAAGACAAAATCTAATAAACCTCGCAAAATCAAATCTAACCTAACCGCAATTAAAATCAAATCAACGAAAAATAAAATCAATACAAATCCTGGGAGCTCAAAATTTTGCTCTGTGAAATGCTCCCGCAAAAATCCTGCTCTCTCAATCATCAACCAACCTTAGGGAAGGATATTTCATCCGAAACTCCTCACCCCAATAATGCTTCACACGCTGTCCATTCACTTTGAACACTCTCCCATCTTTTTCATCCTGCAAAGTAATCGCTCCATTGGGAAAAACCTCAATCACAATAAACGGTCCTGACCATTTAGATTTTAATTTTCCAGGAAACAATTTTAATCTAGAATTATAAAGCAAAACTTTCTGACCCTTGACAAACTCCTTAGATTTTATTTTCTTGTCATGCCACAGCTTAGTCTTTTCTTTATACATTTTTGCATTTTCGTAAGAAAATTGATGAAATTCTTCTAGCTCATTAAGCTGCAGCATTCTTATTGCTCCTGCACGACTCAAATCAAAATTTAACTTTTTCAAAGCCCAAAATGTTTTATGCTCAAGCTCTAATGGTAAATGGCAAGCTTTCCCATATACTAACCTATAGGGAGACATACCTAGAGGAGTCTTATAAGCTGTCCTATAAGCCCAAAGAGCCTCATCCAACCTAAAGGACCAATCCTTTCTAGATGGATGGACTACTTTCTCTAAAATAGCTTTAATTTCCCTATTACTAATTTCAGCTTGACCATTTGCTTGTGGGTGATAAGGAGTAGCTATTCTATGCTTAATCCCATACTTAGCTAAAAGCTTAGTTAAGATATTATTAACAAAATGTGTACCCTCATCACTCACTAGAGCCCTAGGTGTCCCAAACCGCGCAAAGATGTGCGATTGAAGAAACCTTGCAACTGTCTTGGCATCACTCTGATGGCATGCAATGGCCTCCACCCACTTGGACACATAATCAACTGCCAATAAGATAAAAACATTGCCATTAGAAGGGGGAAATGGCCCCATAAAGTCAATACCCCATACATCAAATAATTCAACTTCTAAAATGTAAGTAAGAGGCATTTCATCTCTAGATCCCAAGTTTCCTCTCCTTTGACAAGCGTCACATTGCTTGTAGAACCAGTGGGCATCCTTGAATAACGTAGGCCAGAAAAATCCGCAATGCAAAATCCTCATAGCCGTCCTTTGACCGCTGAAATGACCTCCATACGGCGAAGAGTGACATTGCTCCAGGATTTCCTTTGCTTCAGCACTTGAAACACACCTACGAATAATACCATCAGAGCATTGCTTATACATAAATGGCTCATCCCAATAGAAAAATTTTGCATCATGCTTAAACTTTTTCTTCTGCCTCCAATCCATGTCAATAGGAGTGACTCCCTTTACTAAAAAGTTGGCAATATCAGCATACCAAGGGACATCCCTGACTACCTTTACCTGAACAGCAAAAAGCTGCTCATCTGGAAAAGAATCGGAAATGGCAGATTGCTCCAGCAAAGATGATGATGGGTCAAGACGACATAAATGATCTGCAACGACATTCTCTGATCCCTTCTTGTCCTTTATTTCCAAGTCAAATTCCTGCAATAGTAGAATCCAACGAATTAGTCTAGGCTTTGCATCTTTCTTTGACATTAAATACCTTATTGTTGCATGATCCGTGAACACCGTGACTTTGGACCCAACCAAATATGGCCGGAACTTCTCAAAAGCAAACACAACAGCTAACAACTCCTTTTCAGTAGTTGTGTAGTTGACCTGTGCCTCATTTAAAACCTTGCTTGCATAATGTATAGGATGAATAAATTTGCCCTGCTTGTGCGAGGTTTTGGCTTCCATCTTCTTCATCCGAGGAAATGATCACATCTCTGTTTGGTCCTTCGACTTCCGGCGAAGAGATGGCATCATCCGCATAACCGGTGATGGAGAGGTTTTGTGAGTCCGACATGGCTTCTTCGGGAAAGGGGAGGGGAAGATTCAAAAAAATGGTTTAGGGTTTCTGGTACGAAGGAGGCGCAGAAATGAGGAAGAAGCCAGCAGAGGCTTTTCTTTCTTATAGTTAACGCAAGGCATGCATCCCTAGGTACTGACAACCTTTCGCATCCCACTAGAGTGGGAAATCATGATTATTTTGGAGGAATGTGAGCGGTTGCCTTGGGTAATGTGAGAAAAACAGGGATTAGTGCGCCTCATTAAATGCTAATATGATTATTATCGTGTGAGGTGGAGATGCGGATGTGAGTTGGCAAGCGGTGGGATTTCCTTCTAGACACAAAACTTTTCTTAACGCAGCGATTTTTACTTAAACCAAAAACACATGCGATGAGATTATCTCCCTAAAGCTCAACCTATCAAAAGAACTAAATTATGCGGAAAGGAAATATTTACAACTTCTGACCTGTTAGTGCTCTATGCGCTAGGTTCTGACGCATTTCAGAGCACTTATTTTCTGGACCTATCTTGTGTGGCTTCTTCAAGGTGGATCTTTCAGAAGGATTAACTCAACTTCTTTATTCAAAGTTCCTTCGATATATGGTTTTACTCTTTGCCCGTTGACTTTGAAAATTCTTTTTCCATCTGTAGAATGCAGGTCTATTGCCCCATATGGATAAACTTTATGAATTATGTAGGGTCCTGACCATCTGGATTTCAGTTTACCTTATTTATCTTGGTATTCTCATATGCATTTCTTCTAAATTCTTCAAATTCTGCCAGTTGACGTAATCGTTCTTGTCCTGCAGCCTCTAAGTCAAAATTTAGTCGCTTCATTGCCCAATGCGCCTTGTGTTCCAACTCCAATGGTAGATGACATGCTTTTCCATATACCAGCGCATATGGAGATGCACCTATGGGTGTTTTGAATGTAGTGCGATATGCCCATAGCGCATCATCTAGGTTATGCGCCCACTCTTTTCTGCTGATATTGACAACCTTCTCAAGAATTCTTTTTATCTCTCTATTTGAGACTTTCGCCTGACCATTGCTCTGCGGGTGGTAAGCTGTTGCGATATGGTGTTTGACATTGTATTTTTGCAATAACTTCTCCATAATTTTGTTTATGAAGTGGGTCCCTTCATCACTAATCAACCTGCGCGACACTCCAAATCTTGTGAAAATATTCCTTTTTAGGAATTTAGTCAAAGTTATCGCATCGTTTCTAACGCAGGCGATTGCTTCTATCCATTTTGTCACATAATCCACTGCGAGGAGAATGTATTGGTTTCCTTGCGATGATGGGAAGGGTCCCATGAAATCAATGCCCCAGACATCGAATGACTCTATTTCTATTATGTAATTTTGAGGCATTTCATTTCTGGCGCTGATGTTTCCAGTGCTCTGACATCTATCACAACCTTCGACGTGTTTTCTAGCGTCATGAAACAAAGTGGGCCACCAATATCCACTTTGAAGAACTTTGGCCGCAGTGCGTTGTCCTCCGAAATGGCCTCCATACGGTGCTTCGTGACAGTCTTTCAATATTTTCAACGCATCATTTTGCCCAACGCACCTTCTGAGAATATGGTCGGGTCCTTTGCGATAGAGACAAGGGTCATCCCACAAATAAAATTTTAATTCGTGAAAGAATTTCTTACGGTGCTGCGCTGAGTATTCTTCTGGCAAGATTCTTGCGGCAAGGTAATTTGCAATGTCTGCAAACCATGGTTCTTCCTCGTTGATTACGAACAGCTTTTCGTCGGGAAATTCTTCTGCGATAGGGACCCTTGGTGCATCATCTTTCCCATTATCTTCCAATCGCGACAAGTGGTCAGCAATTAAATTTTCACTCCCCTTCTTGTCTTTGATCTCTAAATCAAATTCTTGCAGCAATAGAATCCATCTAATCAGTCTAGGCTTTGCGTCCTTCTTTGAGATAAGGTATTTTATTGCCGCATGGTCTGTGAAAACTATGACTTTTGAGCCAATCAGATAAGCACGGAATTTATCAAACGCATACACAACCGCCAATAATTCCTTCTCGGTTGTTGTGTAGTTTGTCTGTGCTTCATTTAATGTCCGACTGGCATAATAAATGGGGTGAAGATTCCTTTCCTTTTTCTGTGCCAACACTGCACCTACTGCCACGTCACTAGCATCACACATCACGACAAAGGGCTCTTTCCAATTTGGGGTTGCCAGGATAGGTGCACTTACTAATGCATGCTTTAGATTCTCAAATGCTTCAACGCATTCGTTGGAAAATTCAAATTTCCTATTAGCTTCCAGCAATGTGCAGAGTGGTTTCGAGATTTGTGAGAAGTTTCTGATGAATCTGCGATAGAAACTCGCATGTTCAAGGAAACTGCGAACTCCCTTAACAGATGTAGGCGGTGGTAAATTCTTAATAACATCAATTTTTTCCTTATCTACTTCAATACTTGCGCTTGATATGTGGTGGCCTAAGACAATTCCTTCTTTTAGCATAAAATGGCATTTTTCCCAATTCAGCACCAGATGTGTCTCTTTGCATTTTTCTAATACTTGCTCTAGTTGCTTCAGACAGTTTGCGAAAGACTTCCCATATACTGAGAAGTCATCCATGAAAACTTCCACGGATTTTTCTAGAAGTTTGGAAAAAATCGCCATCATACACCTCTGGAACGTTCCAGGCGCATTACACAGTCCAAAGGGCATCCTTCTAAATGCAAAGGTGCCATATGGGCAAGTGAATGTTGTCTTCTCTTGGTCTTCTGGCGCAATGGTGATTTGATTATATCCTGAGTATCCATCTAGAAAACAATAGTAAGCTTGTCCTGCAAGTCGGTCTAACATTTGATCGATGAATGGAAGAGGAAAATTGTCCTTTTTGGTGATCGCATTCAGCTTGCGATAGTCCATGCAGATGCGCCAACCTGTGGTGGTGCGGGATGGAATTAGCTCATTGTTTGTGTTTGCCACCACTGTCATGCCTCCCTTCTTCGGCACGCACTGGATTGGGCTCACCCATTTGCTATCTGCGATGGGATATATCACACCTGCGTCGAGCCATTTAATTATCTCCTTTCGTACTACTTCCATCATTGCGGGATTTAGCCTTCTCTGTCTCTCAATGAATTCATTGGATTCATCTATCAAACGAATTTTGTGCATGCAATAAGCAGGACTGATAACTTTTATGTCTGCTAAACTCCACCCAATGGCCTCCTTGTGTCTTGCGAGAACTTCCATCAGTAGATGTTCTTGCGATGAATCAAGCTTTGATGAGATTATGACTGGGAGTGATTCTTTTTCCCCTAAGAATCTATACTTCAAGTGCGTTGGCAAAGGTTTAAGCTCTAGCGAAGGAGGTTGCATTATGGAGGGCAGGGCAGGAACTCTTCCTTCCATGTCTAATATGTGGGTCACTTCCTCATGTTGTGACAAGATGCGGGTTCCTCTTTCCTGATCTTCCTTGGCTCCTTCTTCTGGGGAATTGGCCGCATTTGAAAGTAATTCTTGCGGAGAGCATATATCCATGCGGGCTATCATGTTGCATTCCTTAGGATCATCAGGATATTTTAGGGAAGAGAGAACATTAAAGACAACCTTCTGATCATTCATGCGCATAGTCAGTTCTCCCTTTTGTACGTCAATCAGAGTCTGTCTTGTGGCAAGGAATGGTCTTCCCAAAATAATGGGAATCTCTTTGTCAGCTTCATAGTCTAAAATGATGAAATCTGCAGGAAAAATAAATTTGTCAACTTTGACTAATACGTCTTCGATCTTTCCCTCAGGGTGGACTACAGATCTATCTGCTAACTGAAGTGTAATGGTGGTTGGTCTTGCTTCTCCGATCCCTAGGTGTTTGTAGATAGATAATGTCATTAGATTGATGCTTGCGCCTAGATCACATAATGCTTTGCCGACATCGATTCCTCCTATCGAGCAAGGAATTGTGAAACTGCCAGGATCCTTCAATTTTGGAGGAAGCTTGTTGGCAAGTATCGCGCTACATTCACTGGTTAACACAACCGTTCCAAACTCCTTCCATGGCCTTTTGTTCATCAAAATGTCTTTCAAGAATTTAGCATAGCTTGGCATCTTTTCTAATGCCTCCACAAGTGGGACATTAATATGCAATTCTCGCAAAACATTCAAAAATTTCTTAAACTGAGCCTCATCATTCTTCTTTCGCAACCTTTGCGGGAAAGTTAGCGTGGGCTTAAATGCGTCAGGCTCTTCTTCTACGTGCGCTTTCTTCTTTTCGGATTCATCTCCTTGCGTCACTTTTTCTTCAAGCGGCAGGTTGTGCCCTTCTGTGGTTGCGCTTTTGCAAGGGTCATCTTGTGTAGGTTCATTCATTTGTAATTGTCTTCCACTTCGTAAAGTCACCGCATGACAGTGTTCTTTCCCTTTTGGATCCTCTGTATTGTTGGGCAATGTTCCTGCAGGCCTGTTTCTTAATTCTGACGCAAGCTGTCCAACTTGAATCTCTAGACTGTGGAGAGATGCGGCTTGGCTCTGAACTACTGCGTCATTCTTGGCCATATATTCTTTCTGACTGGTCATGAATTTCCTCATCATGCTTTCTAATGCGTTTGAGGCTGATGCTCTGGTGCTTCCTCCTCCATCCATGTTGCGCTGGAAATGTTCCTGCACAGATTGGCCATTGTTAGAATTGAATAATCTTGGCGCATGATTTATATTACCTTGTTGTTGTTTATTCGCGTTTCCATTCCATGAGAAATTTGGGTGATTTCTCCATCCTGGGTTATATGTGCTTGAATATGGGTTGTTGCACGTCACTCCTTGCGCTCCCACTTATAGAACTGATTCTGGGTTTGAAGGACATTGGTCATGCGTGTGTCATTCACCGCAAATTCCGCATCCAACTGCGTTGAGTTGCGCGATCAAGGGTGCGGTGCTGGCTGTGAGCGCATCCATTTTTAAGGTCAACGCTTCAATTTTTGCGTTTACAGATGTCATAGGCTCTACTTCAAAACTTCCTGAATTAGCCTTAAATGGTCTTCGTCGCCTATCTTCCGCAGATCCCCACTCATAGTTATTCCGTGCAATTCGATCTAGAATTTCATGGGCTTCATCATATGTTTTTCTTAGTAGTGCACCATTTGCGGATGAGTCTACCAAGATTTGTGAATTCTTGTTAAGACCTACGTAGAAAGTTTCTAGCTGAATGCACAGTGGTAAGCCATGATGCGGGCATCTTTGTAGCAGGCTCTTGAATCGTTCCCAAGCTTCGCTCAATGTTTCATCATCTTGTTGTGCGAATGTCATTATTTCCTTTCTTAATCTGGAGTTTGTGGTAGGTGGAAAGTATTTTTCTAGGAATTTTTCTGCCAAAACGTTCCATGTTACGATGGAGTTTGCTGGCTGTTGATTTAACCATACTTTCGCCGCATCTCTCAGAGAGTAAGGAAATAATATGACCTGGAATGATAAACTTGTTGCAAATGTCAAGGAATGACTTGAGGTGAGAGTGAGGATCTTCTGATGGACTTCCTCCGAATTGGCCTGCAGCTGTTAACATTTGAAACATAACCGGTTTTAGTTCGAACCTCTCTGTTTCTAGAGTGGGTTGAATTATCCCGGGGTTGAAATTGCAATTTGCAGGTGCTGCGTAATCTCTAATTCCTCTAGCCCTATCATCGGCCATTTGGATGGGGTTTAATGGTCTATTTGGTTGGTTTGGTGCTGCCATTTCCCTTGTTTGCCTTCGGGGTCTTCGATTCCTTCTTCTTCTGTGGTATGTTCTATCAATTTCAGGATCTACCTCGAATTCAATTCGTCGGGCGGCACCCATGCAATATCTTTGTTCCTGGAGAAAATGACCCAACAGGAGGCACTGTGAGTATTAATTCAGTGAAAGCTGGGATAAATTTTTGTTGCCAGTTCCCCGGCAACGATGCCAAAAACTTGATTGGTTATCAGTATAGTTGGTAGAATAGTCGTGGATTTAAATCAATCCAAGTATAAACTGATTAAATCAAGTAGTACCTGATGAGTTCAGGGTCGAATCCACAGGGAAATGGAACAAAAATTATATATTCACTGATTTAATTTCTCCACATGCTAGGTAAGTAAAGAAAATTGAGTGGTGTAGTTTGAATAATAGATGTATTGCGGGAAGAAAATAATATAAATTGAGGAAAAGGACTTAATGCGAAAATATCAAGGCTATTGCGGTTGCAACCTCATGCGTTTATAAGAGACTTGTAGCGCTAATTTTTGATTAATCGATCCATTAATGCCTAAGTGAGAAAAAATCATTAAGTTTTCCTTCCGGTACTCCTTATGCGTTTTAGCAATAAACTAGCAAATGACTCTTTGCCTAGTTTATGCGTGAAGTTCAGTTCTCGTAATACTTACAAGGGATTGCATTAGTCACAATGCAATCGAAGCTCAAGCATGCAATATCTTTTAGTGGTAATAATTAAATGCTACCAAGACTACATGACATGCGCTAGCTTGTTCTACTTAGAGAGATCCATATGCATTACCTGTCAAGGATTTATCATACTGATACCGCATCCGGCTGGCCAAGCGGGACTTAGCAATGAAAGAATTAACACAACTAAGTAGAAATCAAACTATGTTTCTATTAAACCAAAAATATGCGCTTACAAGTGATACTTATCGCCGCATGAGGCGCTTGCGCTAAGCCTTGACGAGAAGATTTAGCTCATGAAAGCAAAACAGATATTCATGAAATGATACATTACACACAAGTGTACTCTCACTGCAGATTTCTGCAGCTCCTTTGGGAAGTTCTTCTTTTCTCCACTATGATCTCCTCCTCCCTTCTCCTTTGAACAGGTGACTTCTATTTATAGGTGAGGGAAGCAAACTTCTTCAAGTTACCAACGACCAACTTGCACGTCCACTTGCGTTAGTTGTGTCAGCACTTAATCATCATTAGGCCACTTGCGCCTTTTTTTTTAATCTCCTTTTTCGCCTACTTGCTCTGGCTGCGCCGGCGCTTGTCTTTTCACCCATCTTTTTCTGTCTTTTGATCATCTTGGAAAGTGTGCTTGCGCTGAAAAGATACTTAAAATGTCCAGATTAGTTGCGTTAGCGCTCTGTGTTTATAATTTCTTATCGCATACATGAATATAGCCTGCCGCTTATATCAAAGCACTTTCCCTTTTCTTTATGCTCTAAGATAACGCATTGGAGGTTCTTTTTGCCTTCTTTTAGCCTAAATTTAGAGGGTAAATAGCTTGCATTTCGCAAGCAATCAGATTTCTAGTTTTGAGAGGAATTTTGAATCCTTAGAGCCAATAGATAAGGAATCTAAGCCTATTGAACCTTATAATTCATTGACATTGCTCCAGCAACCTGAGATTACGAAATCCTTCATTGATGAACCGTTACTTACTGTAGCTCATATTAAGGCAGTGAAAACACCTTGGTATGATGACTTTTCCAATTACCTTGATTTTGGAAATTTGCCTCCTGGTTTATCAAAAAGACAGATGAAAGAATTTTTCCATGAGGTAAAGTTCTATTTATCGAATGATGCATCTATGGTTAGACAATGTGTTGATGATGGCTATGAGTTTAAAGTAAAAGGGCAGCGAATAAAGCAAGAGTTTTGTGGGAGCATTTCATATTGCAATATTTTTAGCTCCTAGTGTTCTTGCGATTTTATCTCTTGGATTTTATTCTGGTTTGAATTAATTTGAATTAGATTTTATTAATTTCAATTTTATCTGATTTCTTTTAATTCATTGGTATCTTCGTAGATTTTATGTTCGTTTTATTTATTTATTTTTATTTTGGCCGATTTAATTCTTAATTTAATCGGGTTAGTTCTGTTTAGATTTGATTTCAGTTTGAATTTTTAATTTCTGTTTAGATTAGATTTTTAATAATATATCTTCCTAATTTAATTCTGAAATATTCTTCTTTGAAGTTGCTGGCAGATTTAGGGAGCGCAGGTTTTGAGGGAGCAAAATTTAAGCATTCTAATCAGAAGCTCCCATTATTTGATCTCGTTTTTTATGTTAATTTTGATTTATTTTTTGTTTTAATATTATTTTGATTTGATATGATTCTGATTCGATTAGATTTTTATTTTATTTTATTTATTTTTTGTTGGTTAGTTTAGATTTGATTTTGAAGAATTTTATTTTCGAAAGATTTTTCCAGATTAAAAATAATATATCTTGTGGATGTTATTTAAAAAAAAAACAGATTTGATTTCATAGTTTTGTTGAGAAGATCAGAGATTTTATTCGCTTAAGATTTTTTATGAGATAAGATTATAATTTTACCGTTGAGATTTTATTGTTGTTAGTAGGATAATTAAGTGGGCATGCAGTTAATTACCAGAGATGTCATGTGTTGAGCAGAAGGCAGCTGGTGTTATGGTTGTTGGACACAGAGGGAAAACAGTAAATGGAAGATCTTACCGTTTGACAAATAATAAAAGTTTTCCATGAAACCATGAAGTTAAAACGGTAACTTAAATTAATTAGGAGATAATTAGGGGCTAATTATTTGTTTAAAATCTTTGAGTTAGTGCCCTATTTATACAATCCGATCAGGTACGTTTTTCACTCTCATCTTTTATTACTACTAATGTGATTCTTTTTTCTGTGTGTATTATTATTGTAAGGAAAAAAAGCACGAGCAAGGAAAGAGAGAGAGACGAAGGAAGAAGTGTCGATGGAAGAATATACGATGGAAGAGAGGGTTGAAGAGGTTTCATAGAGACCAAAGAAAAGAAGAGGTCTAAGAGAGAAAAAAAGTAAGAACCCCTACCCCAACCCTTTCTCCTTACCATTTGTTTCTGAAAAAGAAAAGCCAGAAGAGGAAAAAGAAGGTGAGAGATGGAATTGAGTGAAGAAGTTGAGCTTGATGAAAGATTTTGGTTCAAGAGGTTCATTAATGAAGAAGCAAGACACAAAAATATCAAGAAGTCCTGAAGCGAGATGTTCTAATGAACCGCGACTTCGATGGTGGCAAAGAGTTCCCACATTTTCCTTGAGCGAACATTACTAATCACGGTTGGAAATGGTTGTGCGCAAAGCCGGAGTCCACTGTTGATCAACTAGAATGGGAGTTCTATGCCAACATCGATGAAAATGAAGGATTCTTGATTATTGTTCGTAGAGTTGTTGTCGACTGGAGTCATGTAGTGATTAATTCTCTATTTAATTTGAAAGACTTCCCCCATGTTGTTTTCAATGAAATATTAGTTGCTTTCTGCATGAGCAACTAAATACCCAGTGGAGGTTGTCTAGGACGAAGGCAAGAGCATTCCAGTCCGCATACTTGAAGTGTGAGGCTAACACTTGGCTTAGCTTTGTCAAGAAGAGATTATTGCCTACAACATACACCTCCATTGTCCCCTGTGATCGAGTGCACTTGAAGGTTCAGAGTCTTAGAGAATTCCAGTGAAATAAAGTTGTTTGACAAGGGGATTATTGACACTGCTAAACTTCAGAGAGGTGAGACGTGCTAAGGTGGTTTGTTGTGCGGTGTCCATAGAGTGCTAGAGCACCTTGAGAGGATGCTCAGTAGGCCAGTATTCACTGAGAGACAAGTTCAAACCTACTAGAGCTATGATCATAGAAGGGACACCACACTAAGGAGGGCTATGCAAGCAAATTTTTCTAAGTTATATCAAGCATTCCCAATTTTTCTTGATGATCTTATAAACCCATGCATTCCACCCCCGCTCGTCATTTGAGAGGAAGAAGAAACTCAGAGCCTGAACATGATGAAGAATTAAAGGGAAGTTTTAGTTTCTGCGAGCAAATATTTTGATGAATGGTTTTTTTGTGCTCGCCTTGCATGTGTTTTTGTTCTTTCTGCTTATGTTATTTTCTGTTTCTTTGTTTTTATATGCTACTTTAAAATATATCTCTGTCATGATTATGTAAATCTGTGATCTTGATATTTATAGAAATCAAATATTTTTTTGTTTGGCACATCTGAGTATCTAACTTATTTTTCTTCTGAATTTTTGAGGCTTGGACTAGTTAGCTTAATTAGATCAAGGTGTTCTGATCTCCATAAACCTTTTGCTTGAGCATTCCTTCTAGCCTGGTCATGACTGCAGCAAAAGTTCTGAGGTAGCATTGTCTTATTTGATCCACCTTAAGCTTAATCTTAGTCCCACGCTTAGTTTAAAATTCAGATAGAAAAAATTAAGTTTGAGAGTATACTTATCATATTGCTAATTCATTGAGGACAATGAATAATTTAAAGTTTGGGGGACTTTTAGCTACTCCACTTGTTTTGCTCGAGCATTCCTCTCCTTCATAATTATTTTTCTAGGTTGTTGAGTAACCAGGGACATTTGTGACACCCACAGTTTGTCTTTGCGTCAAAAGATGACCTAGAAAATATTGGAAAAATGATAAAAATTATTTGCTGAAAAGAAAAATTTTGGAAAATTTTGCTGAGAAAATTCATAGAGCAAAAGTTTGAAGGATGAATGATAATCTAGCATTTTTCTATCTCCCAGGGCTTAGGTGAGCTTCATCATAAAATGTCGCCATTCTGAGAAGCAAGAGATAGATAACAAAGGATTTTGGGGTCTAACAATGAGTATTTAGCCTAACTGGTGATAAGTTTGAGGCAAGGGTATACTGCACCATAAAGTGGGTCATCTCATGCTTAAAAGCTTATGAATGTAAGGCTGCTTTAATTCTGAAGAACAAAAGAATAAATCCCCTGAAATATGTGTTCAAATATGCTGATAATAGAGCTAGGCTGTGGAAAGTTCTTAGGATTGAGTTAAAGGTGGTGATTATTTGTTCAAAGCCGAAAGAATTATTTTGTTGCAGTAGTGCTTGGTTTTGCAAGATGCTCAGGTAAAGGTTGAAGGTAGTGTTGGAATATCTGTTTTGATTGAGTTGTGCTATGACTAATGTTTTGATTTTTCCAGGGAATGCGAGTTAGTATTGCTCGGGACGCGCAATAGTTCAAGTTTGGGGGTGTGATAACTCTCAAAAAGGTAGTTATTTAGGCCTCATTTCTATAGGGATTTGTGTGTCTTTTGTGCTTAATAGGGTTGGTTTTAGATATATATTATATGTTTTAACCCATTTGGAAGAATGGAAGATTTGGAAGCTATTTTATGCAGAATGTATTGCTGAGCGACTGGATGGAGCAAATTCTGTGCTGCAGCAAAACTGGGAGCAAAACTGCCACGTCACAGCTCGTTAGCCAAGTTGACAAACCGACTTCTATTGAGTTATTTTTGGGATAAAGGAGCGAAGAGAGCCTGCCATGTGTCCAATTTAACCTAATTCTCATCTTATAAAAGGAGGAGCCGTCAAAGATAAAGGCATTCACGATTTGGAGACCGAATCAATCGGTCGGAGGCCGAATTGACGGCGGAATGGAGATCTAAGAAGACCATTTGCGATTCCACTCAAGGAGACGAAGTTCTTCCATGTTCTTGGTGGTTTGGAGCAGCCGTTTCATCCCCATTTGTTGAAAAGGATTAGTATTTCTTGTGTATTTCCTAATATGGATGTGCTTATTGAGATTGTAACGTGTTTTATGTTATCAATCATGAACTAATTGCTTTGTAGGCATAGTTTAAGAATTATGTGATTGTTATATTTATAAATCTGGAAATTCTATTTGATCATGATCATCTTGAATTATTTTTTATCTTTAATTTCATTATGTGCCCGCCTAGCTAGCCGGTATGTATAGTTTCTCCTAGTTTCAGGGATGATTTATGAGTTGTGTGGTAATAATTGACGCTAGATCATTGTGTATTGGTGAACGCCAGTGACTGAGTTAGGGATAGCCAGTTGCCTAGTGCTTGATCGGTAGAGCTTCATTGGTTTTGAAACATATTCCAAAAAATCTGGAGTTCTGGGAGGATCCCGCTGATAATACTGCATGAGATTGACGGATCAAAAGAATTGTTGGAGCATCTTTATAAACAATTACAGAAGTCTTAACCTGTGTCTGTTTCCATTCTGTTTTCTCTGTCGTAATCATTTACTGCTTTCGCATATCTTTTGTTTCAGCATTTAAAAACCCAATCAATTTAACCAACCTTTTGAAATCACTAAAAAGGCAAATTAAATAAATAGAGGTAGCCATTTCAAGACCCTGTGGATACGATAAATACTTATCACTTGCAGCTAGATTGTGTATACTTGCACAGTATTCTGGAGTTAATTTATCTCATATTTTTAACCACTTCAGAATTGCAACAGTGCTCTTCTCACTGTAGAATATTTCTGTGTCCACGGATATCGACCAATGCAGTAAGTCAATCCTTCACGTGTGTTCGTAACACCAGCTGTGTCAAATTACCGTTTTACCCCTGGGTTACCTCTGGTTCCTTAAGTACCACTGATCCCTCTAATGAACAAGTTGTTTAGGGTCCAACAACTAGATGTAATGAGTTTGCATAAGACCGGACCGCGAAATAGTAACCACTACATGTAACGCCGTTAATTAGTTTTGTTTCTATTTCAATAGGATGACCTAGGGTAACTCAATCTCAATCCTGAGTCTGTTATGAACCCCTTTCAGAAGGGTTTGTCCTTAGATTTGTATGGGTGAGAGTGGCCAGTTCGCCGACTCAATAATCCTACCATTTCAGGGGCAAGACCGAATGGGGGCTGGGAACATAACAGGACAAGATGGAATTCACTCCTTCCTCTATTGGGGCAAGTAGATGTGTGTTCCCTTAAGCGCTGATTCCGGGGCTTGAACAAAGGTGCGCCGTCCTCTCCTGGCCCGAGAGGAACTCTTGTTTAGTGGTTGGACCCTAAACAACTTGTTCATTAGAGGAAGCAGTGATACTTAAGGAACCAGAGGCAACCCAGAGGTAAAACGACAATTTGACCCAGTTGGTGATACGAACACACGTGAAGGATTGACTTACTGCATTGGTCGATATCCGTGGACATAGAAATATTCTACAGTGAGAAGAGTGCAGCTGTGGGTCTTTAGTGGAGTGACCCACAGTTAACAAATGTTGACTAACTTGGTTAATGAGTTTGGCCAATTAGTCTCGTATCGTTGGAGCTTCTGATCTGTAGGTCCATTAGGATCCACTGGTAGCTCGTAAAGAGACTTGAGGCAATTAAGTATAAATTATAAATTGAAAGTGTTCAATTTATTTGGGCAATCGTATAATGTATATTGATGCATTATAATATAGGGTTTATGAAACTTTATAATATAATTTTTGAATTAATTTCAAAAATTAATTCTTGAGAGAAAATATTTGAAAGAGTTCAAATAAATTTAATATGAATTGGATTCATATTAATTTTAATAAAATCCCTAAGATTAAATATATGATATTTAATTGGGTAATTAATTAATTATAGAATTAATTATTTATTTATTAAAATTAGAGACATTTTCCTATTAGGAAAGAAAATATTTGAAAGAGTTCAAATAAATTTAATATGAATTGGATTCATATTAATTTTAATTTTAATAAAATCCCTAAGATTAAATTTATGATATTTAATTGGGAAATTAATTAATTATGAAATTAATTAATTATTTATTAAAATTAGAGACTTTTTCCTATTAGGAAAAAGGTCTTGGCCTTTACTATATATAGGACCCTTGGGGTGGGGTGAAAGGCATCTCATTCATTCTCTAAAATTTGCA
The DNA here is from genome assembly GCA_036850905.1 of Luffa acutangula. Classification (NCBI taxonomy): domain Eukaryota; kingdom Viridiplantae; phylum Streptophyta; class Magnoliopsida; order Cucurbitales; family Cucurbitaceae; genus Luffa; species Luffa acutangula. The sequence continues at coordinate 29,433,143 of CM072090.1, read as the reverse complement.
TTGGCTATTGGTGGGATTGATTAATGCACAATGTATGTATGGTTTGCATTGAACTGTTTAGGTTAATTTTATGGCCATAGATTTTACTGTTTTTATGTGATTTGATCATGTAAGGGCCTGGTGTTTCGGGTATTTTATGTAAAATTGAGTCCTATGTAAGTCCGGGTCTAGAATAGGTTTTTTTATGAGATAAAAATCGGAGAAATCGCGACGCTGTCACGATTACAGCACACATTAAGGATTCGCAACAGGACGGTTCAAGGCGGTTGGGCGGTCCGGTTCACGCGGACTGGCTGGGCTGGGACCGATTTTGTCCGGTTTAGCTGGAATTTTCCTTGGTTCGTGGTTTTCGTAGCTGGTTCCAAGTGGTTCGGGTCGGTTCGGACGGTCTAGACCAGTATTTGGAGCTGCAAGACTTTTAGGATAGAATTTAACTATAATTATTGTAATTTATGCTTTATTTTTCCTATGGGCCAAAATGAACCGGTCCAATTGCTATTTATTTGCTTTATGGATGTCATATAGCTTAAATTCCCACCATAGGTTAAACAAGTTTTCATGCATATTTATGTTATAATTGTTATAATGTATGGTAATTATGCATGAATTTAATTTCATGAGTTATTTAATATATTGTTATATTAAATATATGAAATTGGTGAAGCATGATGCATGACATTAATTTAGCTAAATATAATTGTTATATTTTATTAATGTAGCATGCATGCTTAGGATTATTTTCATGAGAATTAATATAATTAGTTATATTATGAATGAAAATAATCAATATATATCAATGCTTGTTTTCATGTATGATTTAATATAAAATGTTATATTAATTAAATGAAAATGGAATAACATTGAGCATGACATTAATTAGATTAATATAAGAGTTATATTATATTAATGTCAAATTTCATGTAATTTAATTTCGTGGATGTTTAAATAATATAATCGATATTAATTAAATGAAATTGAAATTGCATGAAGGATGACACCACCTTAGATTAAAATAGTCGTTATATTATCGTTATCGGCGTCATAATAATATGGCGTTTAATAATTAGAATATGATTGTTATTTTTCCAACATCATAGAAGCATGTTATAGGGTTAATCATTAAAATTTTATAATAAGTTATAAAATTGATTAGAAACCGTCAACCTATAACAAAGAGTTGCATGCAAACATAGGACCTTAGGTTAAAATGAATTAATTTTAAAATGTTTAAAATTAATTAGACCTAAGCTCATTATAATTCTAATAGGATTAGAATTATTATCTTACTTGATATTTAAAATAGTTTTAATTGACTAAGTAGGAAAAACATTACTATGATTATAAGGGAACTCCACCGGTTAAGTTCTGTCTAAGGCTGGGGGTACTTACGATGACGGTTTACAAAACACCTCCTACCTGGGAACTAACCCGGAATACCGAAGTTGAATTAATCATAAATAAATGTTAGCATGCAATGTCACTAGGTTTATTAAAAGAGTTTAATTTACCTAGATCTTTAGAGTAAAGAGTTTACGAACTCTCCCGATGAAGTTCTGTCTAAGGCTGGAGGTACTTAAGATGACGGTTTACGAAGCACCTGCTACCTAGGAACTGACTTGGAACTCGAGTTGAATTAACCATAGTTATGTTAGCATGCAATGTCACTAGTTCAATTAAAAGAGTTTAATTCACCTAGATCTTTAGAGTAAAGATTTATCATAACTATTGGTTATAAGGGAACTCTACCGGTAAAGTTCTGTCTAAGGCTGGAGGTACTTAAGATGACAGTTTACGGAACACCTGCTACCTGGGAACTGAGCTGGAACTTGAGTTGAATTAACCATAGTTATATTAGCATGTAATGTCTCTATGTAATTAAAAGTGTTTAATCCACCTAGACATTAGAGAAAAGACCTATATATATAAGAGTTATATACAGGCATAGACTTAGATAGATTCATTTAGCCGAAATTTACCTAAGTAATAGACCCTATAATTATAAAAATACTTAGTGGGAGGAAATATATCAAAACAAGATTTTCATAAATCAAGTTTTGCTCTCACGTCCTCAAAAGTTCACAACGTGAGGTTCATGCTTAGCCTTGAGTCACCCTGGGAGTGACCCGCTACGAATGGTGTTTGCATGGATCAATATCAAGGTGAATGAGGGAGTATTTTATAATAAGTGGGAGCAGGACACGTGTCAACGGATCCTACGGTCTCCTCCATTAGGTTGCACTGTGAGAACCCTACGATCTGCCTGCGAGTCGCCTTGGGAGCAATCACCCTACGGAGGGCTTGACCATGGGAGTCGGAATAACGCAAACTCCAGAAATGGATAGGGTTTCTTAGGTCCATCTCCAACTTTGACTTTTCGTATGGTAGCATTGTTGGGGCCGACCTCTGAAATCTGAAAAATGGAGGGTCATACTTACGGGAAATTGTTAAGGTGTTAATAATTTCCTAACCGAAAAAACGGTAGCTAAGAACTATTGGAATATGAGTTAATCCGGGAATAGGGATTGGCTGAGATTGTCTCAATTCAGAGGAGGAGTAGCTGACTACCCTACGGTAGCTGTTGTTCTAAACCTCTGAAGTATCGTTGCAAAATGAATGTTTATTCTATGGGTCGATCATTACTTTTGCTAAATTGATTGGATTAAAATAATAATATTATTTTGTGTAATTGGTTAATGCAACAATACTTATTAAGTTAATTTGTTTGTTCTCAATAATGAAACGTTCTTTGTATGCCTCGAATAACGCCAGCTACAAAACTGGTATTTCTAATACAACTAAGAAAATGAACTTAAACATTAATTGCGTGGAATTGGTCTTAATTGAGGACGGTCCTCAAGCCCACATGTATAATTCATCTGAAATTGTTCACGATGAATATGACATAGACTACTTAGCACATCTCAATGAAAATAAATTTGATTTATTGGTCATTGAAACGTGTATAGTGGAAAATTATGATACAACCTGGATCCTTGATTCAGGTGCCACTCATCACGTATGCTCTTCCTTTGAGGGAATGAGCTCTTGGCAACAGTTGGATGCTGGGGAAATGACTCTCAGAGTTGGGACTGGGGAGCTCATTTCAGCTAAAGTAGTGGGAGATATTAAAATGTTCTTCTCCAGGTAACGTTATATGTTATTAGATAATGTATATATAGTTCCCAAAATAAAAAGAAATTTGATTTCTGTTTCTTGTTTGCCAGAACAAGGATTTTCAGTGTCCTTTTCTGTGATTGAAGCTTTCATTACTAAAAAGGGTACTGATATTTGTTCTGTAAAAATGGAGAACAATTTGTATGTTTTAAGACCAATAGAGTTTAGGGCTATTTTGAACAATGAAATGTTTAAAACAGCCGAGACTCAACGAAAAAGGCAGAAAGTTTCTCAAAGTACCTATCTTTGGCACTTGAGACTTGGCCACATAAATCTCAATAGGATTGGGAGATTGGTTAAGAACGAACTTCTAAGCCAGTTAGAAGGTTGTACTTTACCTCCGTGTGAGTCACATCTCGAAGGTAAGATGACCAAACGACCTTTTACTGGAAAATGTTATAGTGTCAAAGAGCTCTTAGAACTCGTACATACGAATCTCTGTGGTCCAATGAATGTAAGAGCTCGAGGAGGGTATGAATATTTCATCTCTTTCATAGATGATTATTCAAGGTATGGTTATTTATACCTAATGAGTCATAAGTCTGAAGCCCTTGAAAAGTTCAAGGAGTATAGAACTAAAGTTGAGAACTTGTTAGGTAAGACCATTAAAACACTTCGATCTGATCGAGGTGGAGAGTATTTGGACTTAAAATTCCATAACTATTTGATAGAACATGGAATCTCGTCTTAACTCTCAGCACCATGTACACCTCAACAGAATGGTGTATCTGAAAGGAGAAACAAAACCTTATTAGACATGGTTCGATCTATGATGAGCTATGCTTAGTTGCCTAGTTCTTTTTGGGGTTATGCAGTAGAGACTGTAGTTTATATTTTGAATGTTGTTCCCTCCAATAGTGTTTTTGAAACACCATTTGAGCTCTGGAAAGGGCGTAAAGCTAGTTTACGTCATTTCCGAATTTGGGGCTGCCCTGCACATGTGTTAGTAGCAAACCCAAAGAAATTGGATTCATGTTCAAAATTATGCCTATTCGTAGGCTACCCAAAAGAAACAAGAGGTGGATACTTCTTCGATCCAAAAGAAAATAAAGTGTTTGTATCGACAAATGCTACTTTCTTCGAAGAAGACCACGTTAAAGAACACATACCACGCAGTAAAATTGTGTTAAGTGAACTTTCTGGTAAAGCTACAAATGAATCAAGAAGAGTTGTTGATGAGGCTGGACCTTCAACAAGAGTTGTTGATGAGCCCAGTTCAGAGGTTGGACCTTCAACAAGAGTTATTGATGAGCCTAGTACATCTGGTCAAGCCCATCCTTCTCAAGAGTTGAGAATGCCTCGACGTAGTGGGAGGATTGTTATTCAACCTGAACGCTATCTGGGGTTTAGCAGAAACTCCAACTGTCATACCTGATGATGGGGTTGAGGATCCATTGACCTTTAGACAGGCAATGGATGATGTGGACCATGACCAGTGGGTCAAAGCTATGGACCTAGAGATGGAGTCTATGTACTTCAATTAAGTATGGGATCTTGTAGACCTACCTGAAGGGGTTAAACCCATAGGGTGCAAATGGATCTACAACAGAAAACGAGACGTAGCTGGGAAAGTACAGACTTTCAAAGCTCGACTTGTGGCAAAGGGTTATACCCAAAATGAGGGGGTAGACTATGAGGAAACCTTCTCCCCAGTTGCCATGTTAAAGTTGATAAGAATTCTCTTGTCCATTGCCACCTTTTATGATTATGAGATTTGGCAAATGGACATCAAGACTGCCTTTCTGAATGACAATCTTGATGAGAACATCTTTATGTCTCAACCAGAGGGGTTCGTTGCTCAAGGTTAGGAGCAAAAAGTTTGCAAGCTTAGACGATCCATTTATGGGTTTGCAAGCTTCCAGATCTTGGAATATAAAGTTTGACACTGCTGTCAAATCTTATGGCTTTGACCAGCACGTTGATAAGCCTTGTGTTTACAAAAGGATATCGATTATCAACAGTTCAGTAGCTTTTATGGTGTTGTATGTAGATGATATTCTTCTCATTGGGAATGATGTAGAATATCTAGCTGACATTAAAAAATGGCTATCGACTGAGTTCCAAATGAAAGATTTGGGTGAAGCTCAGTATGTTCTAGGGATTCAAATTATCAGGAATCGTAAGAACAGAACGTTAGCCCTGTCTCAAGCATCATATATAGACAAGATGTTGTCTAGATATAAGATGCAGAATTCCAAGAGGCGTTTACTACCTTTCAGGCATGTAGTTCATTTGTCTAAGGAACAGTGTCCTAAGATACCTCAAGAAATTGAGGAAATGAGACGCATCCCTTATGCTTCAGTTGTGGGCAGTCTTATGTATGCCATGTTGTGTACTACGCCTGAAATTTGCTATGCAGTTGGGATCAACAGGTACCAGTCTATTCCAGGGTTAGACCACTAGACTGTAGTTAAAAACATCCTCAAGTATCTTCGGAGAACGAGGGATTATTAGCTTGTGTATGGCTTTAAGGATTTGATCCTTACAGGATACACAGACTCTAAGTTTCAGACTGATAAGGATTCTAGGAAATCCACATCAGGGTCAGTATTTACCCTCAACGGGGGAGCTGTAGTCTGGCGTAGCATCAAGCAAGGATGCATTGCAGACTCCACCATGGAGACCGAATATGTCGCTGCTTGTGAAGCAACTAAGGAGGTTGTATGGCTACGGAAGTTTTTGATGGATTTGGAAGTTGTTCCAAATTTGAACTTGCCAATCACCCTTTATTGTGATAATAGTGGTGCAGTGGCAAATTCTAAAGAACTCGCAGTCATAAAAGAGGCAAGCACATAGAGCGCAAATGTCATCTCATCAGAGAGATCATGCAACGAGGGGACGTGATCGTCACGAAGGTAGCCTCTAAGCACAATATTGCTGATCCATTTACGAAGGCTCTCATGGCTAAAGTGTTCGAGGGTCATCTAGAGGGTCTAGGTTTGCGAGATATGTACATAGAATAATCTAGGGCAAGTGGGAGAAGTGTAATGGGTATTGTGAATGCCCTGGTTTATTGTATTTATCTGTATTTGTACTTTTCATGTATTATACAGTATTAATACAAACTACTATTCCTACTTCAATGATTATTCATTCAATTTTGATTGTTGATGTACATTGCCCACTAAAGTTTTAATTCAAGTGGGAGTTGTTGGGTTTTATGTCCTAAAACTCGTAGATAGTAAATGAAACAAATTAATCGATCTGAATAAAGTGTTATTTGAGTAATTCAGTAATTTGGTTATTGAATAATCGAGTTTGCATTATTAATAAACCCTAAATCCAATAAACTAAGATCCAAGGTTGTTTAAATGAAACTTGGATTAGTATGTGGGGACATACGGGGATCAGCGTCCAAGTAACAACCTAAAAGGTCTATAGTATAGGGATAAGGTTGGGTACCTTATCCTGGTGACACTATGTGATACGACCCACCTTGTATTCGATACAGATGCAATGATTCAAAGCATCCATGTAGGAGACATGCGGGTGGGGGTATCCTATGCAATGAGTTTGCATAAGACCGGACCGCGAAATAGTAACCACTAGATGTAACACCGTTAACTAGTTTTGGTTCTATTTCAATAGGATGACCTAGGTAACTCAATCTCAATCCTGAGTCTGTTATGAACCCCTTTCAGGAGGGATTGTCCTTAGATTTGTATGGGTGAGAGTGGTCAGTTCGCCGACTCAATAATCCTACCATTTTAGGGGCAAGACCGAATGGGGGCTGGGAACATAACAGGACAAGTTGGAATTCACTCCTTCCCCTATTGGGGTAAGTAGATGTGTGTTCCCTTAAGGGCTGATTCCAGGGCTTGAACAAAGGCGCGCCGTCCTCTCTTGGCCCAAGAGGAACTCATATTTAGTGGTTGGACCCTAAACAACTTGTTCATTAGAGGAAGCAGTGGTACTTAAGGAACTAGAGGAAACCCAGAGGTAAAACGGTAATTTGACCCATTTGGTGTTACGAACACACGTGAAGGATTGACGTACTGCACTGGTCGATATCCGTGGACATAGAAGTATTCTACAGTGAGAAGAGCGCAATTGTGGGTCTTTAGTGGAGTGACCCACAGTTAATGAATGTAGACTAACTTGGTTAATGAGTTTGGCCAATTAGTCTCGTATCGTTGGAGCTTCTGATCTGTAGGTCCATTAGGTCCCACTGGTAGCTCGTAAAGAGACTTGAGGCAATTAAGTATAAATTATAAATTGAAAGTGTTCAATTTATTTGGGCAATCGTATAATGTATATTGATGCATTATAATATAAAGTTTATGAAACTTTATAATGAAGGTGTTCATATAACACATGTGGAAGCGATTTTAGGATCGGAGGCACTTAACTACATCAATTTAAGAAAATAAAAACATGTTGTCCAAATACTGTAAGCAGAGAGCAGAATTTGTACCAACTTTTTTAGAGACCGATTTAGCAACTCCCTTTGATTCCTTTGATCATGAACGGTGCGTGGACCACCTCTAGAGTTTTCCCTACTATTCTCCGGACCAAGAACGACTTGTGGGAGTCTTATAGAGATAGGGAAAGGGAAGGGAATGCTTGAAGGTTCAAGCTCTTGAGAGATCTATGGAGGTGAATGAGATTGAGAGTAAATTCCAGCAGCATAACCTTAAGAAAATCACTCTCATCCTCTTTAAATCTGATTCAAGCTCTTAAATAGACCTCTTCCATGCAAAGACAAGCTTCATGACACTAGACACATGGTGAAAATGCAACTCAAAGTGGATTCTAGGTGTTTAACTCACAACACATGCAACTAGTGCATGGTTGTGTTGTTTTCCACTATGCATCATCATGCAAGAGGAGGAATGCCACTAAATCCACTAAAATTTGAATCTTAATTCTGAATTTTCAGCTTGCAATTCATTCCAATTTCAATTCAAAATTGAAATTTATTTCTAGGCAATTAATTGGGACAATTCCAAGTAATTTTGATATGATTAATCCAATTAATCATTATCACCTAGTGCCATGAATTATATATGATTCCTAATACATATATATGGTATTTAAAACACTTTTAAATATCTTATCTCTCAATTTCTAATTTAATTCATAATTAAATCATTGTGTCAAACACTTTTTACGATAATGCCCTATTTCCCGTTTTTGAACGATTCAAAGATACCTATCATTATGTTCTAAGCTTTAATTTGATATGAGCTAGTAGAGGAACCTAATGGACCTATAGATCATGGGCTCCAACGATTCGAGGCTAACCGACTAATCTCATTATCGAAGCTAGCCAACATTCGTTAACTACCGGGACACTCCACTATAGCCCAATAGTTGCACTCCCCTCACTATAGATATATTTCCGTCCACTTGATATAACCATGTTCAGTAAGTCGTTCCTTCACAGATTGTTCGTAGCTATATCTAGGTCAAATAACCGTTTTACCCCTATAGTACTTTTTGTTCCTTAAGTTCCACTAATCCTCTAATGAACAATCGGTTTGCGGTCCAACCATCAAACCTAAGTCCCTCTCGACCCAACGAGAGGGTGGGGCCCCATTGTTCAAGTCCTGGAGTTAGTACTTAAGGGAACAACCTCTCTGTTATCCCTGAAATGGGTAGGAGTGAATTCCGTCTTGCGAAACTATGTCCCCAGTTATCTATTCGATCTTATCCCCAAAATGGTAGGCTTGTTGAGTCGGCGATGCTGGCCACTCTCACCCATGCAGATCAAAGGATAATCTCGTATAAATAGGAGTTCATAGTTAGCTCAGGATTAAGAACAAGTTACCTAGGTCATCTATGAAAAATAGTTAGTTTCTTCAGTAAACAACGTTATAAAGAGAAAGTGACTTATTTCGTGGTCCTGTCTTATGCAAACTCATTGCATAGGACACCCCCACTCGAATGTCTCCACATGAACGACTTAGGATCTTATCGTTTGTACTTAATACAAAGTGGGCCGCATCCATAGTGTTACTAGGATAAGGTACCCATCTATATCCTTATACTATAGACTATTTTGACTATAAACTTGAACTTGATCCTACGATATGTCCCTACATATAGTTCGAGTATTCATTTTATAGTCAAGGATCTTAGTTTATTGGATTTAGGTTAATCATTCGCAATTTACATAATCAATAACATCTTTTACTAAATAACTTCAATAACGACTTTATTGGAAATAAAAATATGTTTAACGATTTACAAACTACGAGTTTATAGGACATTAAACCCAACATATAATATAATTTTTGAATTAATTTCAAAAATTAATTCTTGAGAGAAAATATTTGAAACAGTTCAAATAAATTTAATATGAATTGAATTCATATTAATTTTAATAAAATCCCTAAGATTAAATATATGATATTTAATTGGGTAATTAATTAATTATGGAATTAATTAATTATTTATTAAAATTAGAGACCTTTTCCTATTAGGAAAGAAAATATTTGAAAGAGTTCAAATAAATTTAATATGAATTGGATTCATATTAATTTTAATTTTAATAAAATCCCTAAGATTAAATTTATGATATTTAATTGGGAAATTAATGAATTATTTATTAAAATTAGAGACTTTTTCCTATTAGGAAAAAGGTCTCGACCTTTACTATATATAGAACCCTTAGGGTGGGGGGAAAGGCATCCCATTCATTCTCCTACTCTCAGAGAATTCCCCTCAAGGCTTCCTCTGGACTCCCACCAGTCTCCTTCCTCTAGAAGTCCCAGAGTCATACCGGTGTAGCCATAGTGGTGGTGTTCGCACTAGTTCGTGATTATTTCACAAGCAGTTGGTGATTTACTTTGAGTCGTCAACGAGAGTAAGTAATTTGTTACTATATAAATTAGATTTAGATTTATTTTTTGTATGCTTAGCCTTAATATAAATTTAGAATAGTTCTAAAATTATTGCCAATGTATTGATATTTTATATTAAACAAAATTAATTATGAATCGGTCCCAATCACGCTTCCGCTTTACGGAATTACGGAATTCCAATCCTTCAGTTTAAGGTCCAACAACTAAACAGGAGTTCCTCTCGGGCCAGGAGAGAACGACCCACCTTTGTTCAAGCCCCGGAATCAGCCCTTAAGGGAACACACATCTACTTACCACAATAGGGGAAGAAGTGAATTCCATCTTGTACTGTTATGTTCCCAGCCCCCATTCGGTCTTGCCCCTGAAATGGTAGGATTATTGAGTCGGCGAACTAGTCACTCTCACCCATACAGATCTAAGGACAATCCCTCTTGAAAGGAGTTCATAACAGACTCAGGATTGAGATTGAGTTACCTAGGTCATCCTATTGAAATAGAAACTTAAACTAGTTAACGGCGTTACATCTAGTGGTTACTATTTCGCGATCTGGTCTTATGCAAACTCATTGCATAGGATACCCCCACCCGCATGTCTCCTACATGGATACTTTGGATCATTGCATCTGTAACGAATTCAAGGTGGGTCGATCCCCGTATGTCCCCACCTTGGATCTTAGTTTATTGGATTTAGGGTTTATTAATGCAAACTCGATTATTCAGTAACTAAATTACTGAATCACTCAAATAACACTTTATTGAGATCGATTAATTTGTTTCATTTACTATCTATGAGTTTTAGGGCATAAAACCCAACATGAGCCATCGAAAAGGAAGGTGCACCTTGTTGGTATAGGTAGTATCTATCAATTCTTTTAAGCTTATCTTTACCATGTTTTCATATCCACAAGATCCCTCTCATTTGGATGTGATCTCGGTTCATTCATGTACCCATCCTAACCTCGAGCGTCACATGCCCACCAGCTTCTGTCTTTGTTCGTCCTCGAACCACATCCTACTAGGAGAGGTTCCTGTAACGACCCGACTTCTTAAATAGTCTTTTCGTGACCGTTACGACAATGCATGCTTTGGAAGCCTTTTTAAATAAAAACATCTTAAAACATAAACACTAATTTAAGTAAAAACCTCAAAACAAAACTTTTATTCGGATCCCTAATTTTAAAAGTTTTAAATAATCTTAAATAATTTCTAAAAATATAAATGTACATAGCCTCTAGAAATTTCTAAAACAAAATTTACAAATCAAATAAAGTAAAACATAGTTCTTAAAGTGGAAGAAAAATAAAATACGAAGTCCATGGTTCCCTCATGGCTGCCTAACAGATTCTCATCAGTTGCCTTGCATCTGCCTTTTCCTTTAATGAGTATTTTAAAATACTCAGTAAGTGATCCTACTGTTGAGGTTGAGTCACGCTTAAACACGTTTAAAAAAAACAACAATAATATCTTTTGGTGGCTTTAAACTTTATTTTAAACTTATTAGTTAGAGAGGATATACATCAATTTCATGCATATCCTAGACACATCAATTTCATGTGTCTCCTACGGTGGTCGTCAATTTCACGAACCTCGACTTAGGTACATCAATTTCATGTCCCTAAGTCTTGTGTAAGCATCTCTTTATGTACATCAATTTCATGTACTTTCGAATATTTAAAAAAACTCATAAATAATTTAAACTCAAACATATAATAAAATTTTGAGAGACCACCAACTCAAATATTTCAAATATCGACAAATGCATGCAATAGTAATAAATTTCATGCTTCAAACAATTTTAATAAACGCATACGTAATTAAAATAATAAAATTTTCATGCACAATTTCCATGCTTTTAACAATAATAATAAATTTCATGAACAACTCATAAGCACGAGAATTTTAGAAAATCAAACACGCACACCCAATTAAAAAGATCAACAATAAAGCCACTTACCTCGGCCTAATAGTCTTTATTTTAAGCCGCCCAAACAACTGAACAAAGAGTCAAACCCAACTTTATTTAAATGATCGATTCTACAAAAAGTTTTCCAAAAATTAGGAGAAATTATTCTGTTATTATCTCTCACCAACACAATCGCTAACGAAGCTCATTCGGGGTAAGGAAACTCACCAAAACAGAATTTAAGATTGCTGGTTGGGTTCTAATATCGCTCAAATTCGACAATTAAACCTTCAAACGTTCTGGGTACCTTGAAATTGAAAACTAAAATCAATGGGTATTTGATTAGTGAGTGAAATTGGCCCAAATAATCTTAAATCTCACTTATCCAAAGCTAATTTCATCGAAAATTGCCCAAAAACGCTGCCACCCAAATCTAAAATTGCCGGAAAAATTTCTACCGTCGGAAAACCACAGTACCGTCACACCCACACTACCTACCCGCCGAGAACTGTCGCCTGAAAGTCACGTTGCAGCCGCACGATGGAGCTCACAACTCTCCAGAAATTGTTACTGCAGACACCGCTGGTGCCGGAGACGACGGTTGGACGGACAACCCACTGGCCGAAGAAGCATCGACGTCGCCGGAGACTTCACCTAAATGCTGGAAACCGCCATCCCGAGAACGTCTGTTACAAAACGAAGCTGCTACTGCCTCACGCTCCAGGCCGCGTCGCCGAGGGTTGGCCGGAGAAGACGACCGGAAGGATGAACGCCGTTGATGGGGCTACTGTGCTGACTGCCGGCCGAGAAGAAGAAAAACAAGGGGTTGCTGCTGCTTGATTTCACGTGGAGAAGAAGAAGGAAAGATGAAGTTAAGGCTTACCTAGGGCTGCGTGTGGTCTTTTAAAAAAACCTAATGGGCTTGGGCTTGGCTCTAACTTCTCAAAATTTACGAAAATGCCACTCTAGCTCAAATTTAAAAATTCCACCAAATTTTTATTCTTTTAATTTCCCTCCAACTCCAAAACTAATGAAATTTGAAATTTTCTTAAATTACGAGCATTACAATCTTCCCCCCTTAAGAAATTTCGTCCTCGAAAGTTGTTGGTCCTGGAAGAGTTCTAGACACTTGATTCTCATCTCTTTTAAACACAACCATGCCCACTTATTTGCAAAGTAAGCATGCATAATTAAAAGGAATGTGCTGACTTGGCAAGCGTAAAGCCCTAAGTTCCAATCCCAACTTAGCGACATTACTTAAACTTCTATTTTAATATTAATCGAATGCTCTGAAAATTTTGGAAGCATAACGACATAAATCACAAGCTACTGCTAGAAGAAGAAAAGGAACATCAAACCAAACATACTTTATTCATCTCATTTATTTTAATTCAAAAGTAATGGAGAATAGGGAAAATTATCCGCTATCTTAGGGTTCAAACTTAACACTTAAAACAACAAAGTTCAAATAACTGAAACAAATAACTAGAGTCTTATCTTGATGAACAAAGCAAATAAAAAAAAAAGTAACTACTAAGGTCATTCTTCACGAGTCTTCTACTTTCTTCTGAGGGCAGTTATTTTCCATATGCCCTTCCTGGTGACATGAAACACACACCTTTCTCTGCCATGCACGGACCCCAATGATCTCTTCCACAAGAGTTGCACTTTGGTTTATCGCTTCCATTACCCTCTTGTTTGTTGATAACTCTCCAAAAGGGAGTTATTTAGGCCTTATTTCTATAGTGATTTGTGTGCATTTGTGTTAAATAGGGTTGCTTTTAGATGAATATTATATATTTTAACCTATTTGGAAGAGTGGATGCTTTGGAAGTTATTTTGCAGAGAAAATAATGTTGAGCGACTTACAAGAGTGAAATCTATAATCCAGCAAAGTAGGGAGCAAAACTGCCATGCGAGTCGAACGTGATTCACTAAATGAGGTGGTGTTAGCTGAATTAATCTCGGATGTAGGAAGCTTGGAGAGCCCTCCACGTGTAAAATTTGACCTAATTAGGGTTGACTCCACTATATAAAAGGAAGTAGCCATCTCAAGTCCAAAACATCCCAAGTTCGAGAAAGGAAAGTCTTAATCCATTCGTGGAGGCTTACTTTTCATCTTTGGGAGCCGAATAAATGAGGAACGATTGGAGACCTCAAGACGACCATTAGCTACGGATCTGATATTCAAGGGAATTAATCTTTTCTTTTAATTTCTTGTAGTTATGGATGCACATACTCAGATTGTAGTGTGTGTTACCTTGTACTCCATGAACTAAATTTTCTTAGGTGTTGGTTAGGATATATGTAGTTGTCGTGCTTATTACTCTATGCAATATAAATTTATTGGAGCATCTTGATTATTTGTTATGTCTATTTCTATTTTGTGCCCGCCTGGCCAGCCGGTATGAATATCACTTCTTAGTTTCAGGGATGATTTGAGAGGTGTGTGACATTTAATCACACTAGACCATTATGTGTTGGTGGACGCAAGTGACTGAGTTAGGGATAACCTGTTACCTAGTGCTTGATCGGTAGCACGTCATTGGAGTTGAAACACATTCCAAAAATCTAGAGTTCTGGGAGGATCCTGCTGATAAGACTGCAAGAGAATTGCCTAATCAATATTATTGCTAGAGCATCTTTTAAAACAATTATAGAAATCATGACCAACGCCTGTTTCCAATCTGTCTGCTTTATCCCTTTACATTCTGCTCTGTTATTTCATTTGCTTCAACATTTTATCAAAATCAATCATTTTAACAATCTTGAAATCATTAAAAAGTTGCATAAAATAGGTAAAGTGAAAGTTATTCAAAACCTCGTGGATACGATAAATTACTTATCACTTACTGCGGATTGTGTATGCTTCCACAGTATTCTAGAGCTTATTTTTATCATATTTTTACCCCACTCTAGAAGGCAACAAGTTTTTGGCGCCGTTGCCGGAGATTTGAATGAGTTGTTATCTGATTTGTTTTGTGTATGTGTTTTAGTGGTTTGGTGCTAGAACTTTTTTATTGTTTCTTTTGTTTTTGCAGGTGTGAGTTTGGTGCATGAGCAATCTGCTTGGGGTGAGATTTGAGCTTGATCCAGAAATCGAAAGGACATTCAGGAGATGAAGGAGAGAGCAGCGAAGAAATCAAAATCCAATGGGTAATGTGTCGCGTCTCCCGGAAATTCCAGAAGATCCAGTTAATCCCCAGCAGAATTGTGTGTTGCAGCCAAATCCACTGCTAGAGCAAAATGGAAAGCAAAATAACCAGGATGAGAACCCTATCTTGGTGGCGAATGATAGAGTCAGAGCCATTTGAGCGTATGCTTTTCCGATGTTTGATGAGTTGAATCCAGGAATTATGCATCCTCAGATTGAGGCAGCAAATTTTGAAATGAAACCGGTAATGTTTCAGATGTTGCAAACCGTGGGTCAGTTTCATGGTTTATCATCTGAAGTCCCCCATTTACATCTTAAGTCTTTTATAGGAGTTAGTGATTCGTTTGTAATTCAAGGAGTGTCTAGGGATGCCCTTAGATTAACTTTGTTCTCGTATTCTCTTAGAGATGGAGCAAAGACATGGTTAAATTCTTTTGCTCCAGGATCAATTAGGACATGGAATGAGTTAGCGGAAAAAATTTCTTAGTAAGTATTTTCCACCAACTAGAAATGCCAAGTTAAGGAGTGTGATAATGGGATTTAGGCAACTCGAAGATGAAACTTTTAGTGAGGCTTGGGAGAGGTTTAAGGAGCTTTTGTGAAAGTGTCCCCACCATGGTTTACCAAATTGTATCCAAATGGAAACATTTTACAATGGGTTAAACATGGCAACCCAAAGTATGGTCGATGCCTCTACGGGAGGGGCCCTTTTGGCAAAAACCTTTAATGAAGCCCATGAAATTTTAGAAAGAATATCAACCAATAGTTGTCAGTGGTCGGATGTTAGAGGCTCAAATAAAAAAGTTAAGAGTGTGTTAGAAGTTGATGGTGTGTCTACCATTAGGGCTGATATTGCAATGTTAGCTAACGGTCTTAAAAATGTGACAGTGGTTAGTCATCAGCAACCGCCAGTTGTGGAGCCTACTGCAGTGGTGAACCAAGTTACAGAAGAATCATATGTCTATTGCGGTGAAGAGCACAACTACGAGTTTTGCCCCAACAATCCAGCTTCTGTGTTTTTTGTAGGTAATGAAAGAAATAACCGTTATTCTAACTTTTATAATCCAGGTTGGCGCAACCATCCCAACTTTGCATGGGGAGGGCAAGGAAGTAATTCGCAAGCCCCTCAAGCACAACAAAAAGTGAACCAGCCAGGATTTGCTAAATCGCAGGCATTGCCCCAACAAAATAAGCAAGCTTTGCCCCAGCAAAATCCAGAGAGTTCTCTTGAGGCAATGATGAAAGAATATATGGCTCGTACAGATGCCGCTATTCAAAGTAATCAAGCTTCAATGAGAGCCCTAGAGTTGCAAATGGGTCAGTTAGCTAATGAGCTGAAGCCAAGGCCTCAAGGGAAACTTCCTTCAGATACTGAACACCCTAGAAGGGAAGGTAAGGAGCAGGTATAAGCAGTGACTCTAAGGAGTGGTAAGCCACTAGAAGAGAGAAGAGAGCCTAATAAAACCTAGGATGTAGAGAAGAATAGTGATAAAAATGTTGTTGTTGAGAAAGAGTTGGAGTCTGGTAAGAGTGATGGAGGCAGCAATAATGATGCTGGAGCATCTGGTTCTGTTCTAGATGTGGAACCATCTTATGTACCACATCTACCTTTTCCACAAAGGCAAAAGCCTAATAATCAAGATGGTCAATTTAAGAAATTTTTAGAGATTCTTAAGCAATTGCATATAAATATTCCTTTAGTCAAAGCTATAGAGCAAATGCCTAATTATGCTAAATTTCTTAAGGACATTTTGACTAAAAAGAAAATGTTAGGAGAGTTTGAAACTGTATTTCTTACTGAGGAATGTAGTTCCATTCTTAAGAATGGGCTACCAACTAAGGCTAAGGATCCAGGGTCATTTACTATTCCTGTCTCAATAGGTGGAAAAGAGTTAGGTAGAGCAATTTGCGATTTAGGCGCGAGCTTTAACCTTATGCCTCTTTCGGTCTATCGAAAACTAGGTATTGGTGAAGCTAGGCCTACCACAGTCACACTCCAACTAGCTGATAGGTCTATCACCTATCCAGAGGGTAAAATTGAGTCTTAGTGAAAGTAGATAAATTCATATTTCCTGTTGATTTCATTATCTTAGATTATGAGGCAGATAAAGATGCCCCAATTATTCTTGGTCATCCATTTTTGGCTACTGACAAGGCGTTGATAGATGTTCAAAAAGGGGAATTAACAATAAGGGTTTATAATGAGGAAGTGAAATTTAATGTGTTTAAGGCCATGAAGTACCCAGATGAAATGGAAGATTGTTCTTTCATTAGAATTATGGAGAACACAATTGTTGAGACAGCAATGGAGGATTTAACAACCAAATATTTGGAAGACCATGGAGAGATTAGTATAGAGGATTTAGAAGTTTGTTTTTTAGAAAGAAAAGTTGAAAAAAGAAGTTTTTAGGTGTGAGGACGTTTTTTAGTCTTTAGATTTGGATGAAAGAAAGGCTCTTCCTATTAAGCCATCCCTAATTAAGGCACCCACTTTGGATTTGAAGCCCTTGTCGGATCATCTAAAGTATGTGTATCTTGGGGAGGGTGAGACGTTGTCTATTATTGTTGCATCAGATTTAATGCTGGAGGATGAAGAGGTCTTAATAAAGTTGCTGCAGCAATATCGCAAAGCAATAGGTTGGACATTGGCTGACATTCAGGGAATTAACCCTTCTTTTTGTATGCATAAAATCACTCTAGAGGAGTGATCCTTTAGGAGTATTGAGCAACAAAGAAGGCTTAACCCTGCAATAAAAGAAGTTGTTAAAAAGGAGGTGATTAAATGGTTGGATGCTGGGATCATCCATCCAATTGTAGATAGCAATTGGGTGAACCCTGTCCAATGTGTTTCTAAGAAAGGAGGTGTTACGGTAGTGTCTAATAAAGACAATGAGTTGATCCCCACCAGGACAGTAACTAGTTGGAGGGTTTGCATGGATTATAAAAGGCTTAACAAAACCACCCGTAAGGACCATTTCCCTCAACCATTTATTGACCAGATGCTGGATAGGTTGACTGGTCAGGCCTACTACTGTTACTTAGATGGTTATTCTGGGTATAACCAGATTACCATTGCTTCTGAGGATCGGGAAAAAACCACTTTCACCTGCCCTTATGGGATGTTTGCTTTTAGGCGAATGCCTTTTGGCCTTTGCAATGCTCCAGCAACATTTCAGCGGTGTATGTTAGCAATTTTTCTGATATGATTGAGTCCACTGATGAGGTATTTATGGATGATTTTTAGTTTTTGTAGGGTCTTTTCAGCATTGTTTGAATAATTTAGGTAAGATGTTAAAGAGATGTGAGGATACCCATCTAGTTCTTAATTAAGAGAAATGCCACTTCATGGTGAATGAGGGCATTGTGTTAGGTCATAAAATTTCAAAGAAAGGTCTTCGAGCAATAATAGAGGTTATTGAGAAGTTAGAACCACTTAATTCAGTTAAAGAGATTCGGAGCTTTTTAGGTCATGCTGGATTTAATAGAAGGTTTATAAAAATGTTTTCCAAAATTAGTAAACCTCTTTGTAACTTGTTGTGTGCTGATAGTGTTTTTGACTTTAATGCAGATTGTAGGAAGGCTTTTGAAACTTTAAAGGCTGCTTTGATCTTAGCGCCCATTCTTTGTGCACCTAACTGGAGTTTACCATTTGAGGTAATGTGTGATGCGAGTGATGTTGCAGTAGGTGCAATGCTGGGGCAAAAGCAGGGCAAATTTATACATCCTATCTATTATGCAAGCAGGGTTTTGAATGAGGCACAAATCAACTATACAACTACTGAAAATGAGTTGTTAGCGATTGTGTTTGCCTTTGAGAAATTTTGCCCGTATTTGGTTGGGTCCAAAGTCACGGTTTTCATAGATCATGCAGCAATAAGGTACTTAATGTCTAAGAAAGATGCAAAGCCTAGATTGATTCGTTGGGTTTTGTTCTTGTAGGAATTCGACTTGGAGATAAAGGACAACAAGGGATCAGAGAATGTTATTGCAAATCATTTGTCTCGTCTTGATCCAACATCATCTTTGCGAGAGCAATTTGTCATTTCAGATTCATTTCCAGATGAGCAGCTTTTTGCTGTTGAGGTAAAGGTAGTGACTAATACTCTCTGGTATGCAGATATAGCCAACTTTTTGGTGAAGGGAGTCACTCCTATTGATATGGATTGGAGGCAGGTGCAAAGGTTTAAGCATGATGCAAAATTCTTTTATTGGGATGAGCCATTTATGTATAAGCAATGTTCTAATGGTATTATTCAAATATGTGTTGCAAGTGATGAAGCAAAGGAAATCCTGGAGTAATGTCACTCTTCGTCGTATAGAGGTCATTTCAACGGTCAGAGGATAACTATGAGGATTTTGCAATGTGGATTCTTCTGGCCTTCCTTATTTAAGGAGGCCCATTGGTTCTACAAGCAATGTGATGCTTGCCAAAGGAGAGGAAATTGAGGACCTAGAGATTAAAGGCCTCTTACTTATATTTAAGAATTAGAGTTATTCGATGTATGGGGTATTGACTTTATGGGGCCATTTCCTCCTTCTAACGATAATGTTTTTATCTTATTGGCAGTTGATTACGTGTCCAAGTGGGTGGAGGCCATTGCATGCCATCAGAATGATGCTAAGACGGTATCAAGGTTTCTTCAATCGCACATTTTTTCGCGGTTTGGGACACTTAGAGCTCTTGTGAGCGATGAGGGTACACACTTTGTGAATAATGTTTTAACTAAGCTTTTAGCTAAGTATGGAATTAAGCATAGGATAGCTACCCCTTATCACCCGCATGCAAATGGTCAAGCTGAAGTTAGTAATAGGAAAATTAAATTTATTTTAGAGAAAGTAGTCCATCCATTTAGGAAAGATTGGTCTTTTCGGTTATATGAGACTCTTTGGGCTTATAGGACAGCTTATAAGACTCCTTTAGGTATGTCTCCCTATAGGTTAGTATATGGAAAGACTTGCCATTTACCGTTAGAGCTTGAGCATAAAACATTTTGGGCTTTAAAGAAATTGAATTTTGATTTAAGTCGTGCAGGGGCAATAAGAATGTTGCAGCTTAATGAGTTAGAAGAGTTTCGTCAGTTTTCTTATGAAAATGCGAAAATGTATAAAGAGAAGACAAAGCAGTGGCATAATAAGAAGATAAAACCTAAAGAATTTGTTAAGGGTCAGAGAGTCTTGCTTTACAACTCTAGATTAAAATTGTTTCCTGGAAAATTAAAATCTAAATGGTCTGGGCCATTTGTTGTGATTGAAGTTTTTCCTTATCGAGCAATTACTTTGAGAGATGAAAAAGATGGGCGAGTGTTCAAGGTTAATGAATAGCGAGTGAAGCATTATTAGGGAGAGGTATTCCGTTCGAAATATCCTTCCCTAAAATTGGTTGATGAATAAGAGAGTGAGAGTTTTGCAGGAGCATTTCATATTGCAATATTTTTAGCTCCCAGTGTTTGTTGCGATTTTATTTTTCGCTAATTTGATTTGATTTTAGTTCGAATTATTTTGAATTAGATTCGGTTTATTTATTTATGTTAGTCGATTTAATTCTTAATTTAATCAGATTAGTTTTGTTTAGATTTAATTTTAGTTTGTATTTTCGTTATTTAAATTTATGTTTTAGATTAGGTTTTAATATATTTTCCTGATTTATTCGGCTAAAAATAAAGATTTGATTTGATTTTGGCGGTTTAAAATTTGATTTGAATTTTCCCATGTAAAAGATTCTTCTAGAAGGAAATCTTTGTTGCTCAGTTTGTTTTCGCAATTTTTTGGTTAGAGCAAACGTATCATCAGAATATTACGGATTTGGTTAAAGAATTAAATATTTTACCGTTTGGATTTTAACTTTTTTGTGGGCAGGTAAAACACGTGGCCATCTGGTGTTTCCACGTGTCACGTAGAGGAGATCCAACAGTTTAGCCGTTGGACAGCACATCAAGCATTTACCATGCGATTAACTTTTACCATTTATGGAAATTAATTTTCCATGATTACATGCAAATTAGATGGTAATCTTATTTTATCGGGGCAGATCTTTTGTGTTAGGATCATTAGTGCTTGAGCCCTATTTAATCAAACCCACAATACGTTTCTTTTCACTTCATCTTCATCTTGCATTTATTCTCCACTTCCATTTTCTTTCGTTTTCTTCCATTGTTGTGAGTGGAAAAATACTGTAAGTCTAAAATGGCTAAAACATGAGGAAGAAGGGAAAAAGATACTGAGGAAGAAGGAAAGCATCAGAAGAAAGAGAGGCCAAAAGACGGAGAAGGCAACAAAGTGCTGAAGCAACAGAGGTAGTAAGGAAAGTGATCGAGGATATCACTGAAGAAGTGGCTGGGGAAGAGCAGCCAAAAGAACCTGAAGAAGTAGCTGGGGGAGAGCAGCCGAAGGAACCGGAAGAAGGGAAAAATTCAAAGCAGGGTGATCAAACGACCGAAATTCAGCAGGAAGTTCAGGAAAAGCAAGCAGAAGATGTGTCGAAACAAGGGAACGACCAAGGAGCCCAAGAGTAGTAGGTTCAGGCGGAGATTGTGCCGTAACCACCGCGTCACCGCCGCCGCAAGCAAAAGGTGGGACGTATCAGGGTGGTTAGGGTAGACATTCCATCTCCGTCAACAACAGAATCTGAGCAGGAGAATACAGAAAAAAAGGATCAAGAGAAAGAGGAAACTGAAAAATAAGGCTGAAGAAGAGGCCCTGACGAAGCAACAAGAAGACAGGGGCAAAGGAGTTGTTGAAGCAACAGTTGAGGCAGAGGAGGCTGAGACTGAAGAGCCAATAGTGCATTATGCGCGCTTTGTCAACGATCTCGCCAGAGCAAAATACTGGAAATGTTGAAGAGGAATTTCTTGTTCGAAAGAGGATTTTGTGATGACTTGCCACATTTCTTACGTGTTGGGATTACAAACCATGGATGGGATCAGTTCTGTGTGAAACCCGAGCCGATAAATTCGATTATTGTCCACAAGTTTTTCGGGAACATAGATGAAGGGGAAGGTTTTCAGGCCATAGTCCGAGGGGTTGTTGTAGACTGCAGCCTAGATGCGATCAACTCTCTATTTGATCTACAAGATTTTCCACATGTCGGATACAATGAGATGGTGGTAGCACCATCTAATGATCAACTGAACACGACTGTGAGAGAAGGTAGAATTGAAGGGCCCGTTTGGTAACATTCTCGTTTCTTGTTTCCGTTTCTTCCGTTTTAATAAAGAAAAAATAGAATTTCATGACCCTAACACCTATACATTCAATAATAATAAACCTATATTCTTATTTATGTTTGGAAAAAATTGGAAACAAGAACAAAAAAGGAGAAACTAGTTTTAGTTGTTCCCAAAAGTTTTATACAAGTGTTTCTAAAAAATGAGAAACAAGAAACATACATAGTTATTAAATGCTTAGATTTGTTAATAAAATTGGAAACAAGAAACAAGAAACGAAAACGTTACCAAACGGGCCCGAAGGGGCCTAGTGAAGGTTGTCAAAGACTGAGAAACACACATTTCAGGCAGCCTATTTGAAGAGTGAAGCCAACACCTGGTGGGCTTCATCAAATTGTGTTTTCTACCGACAACCCACGATTCTACGGTTTCCCGAGATCGAGTACTCCTGGTTTTTGCAATCCTGAGGTCCCTAAGTATTGATGTTGGTAAGGTTATCTCGAGTGAAATCCATAACTGCTGGCGCAAAAAGGTGGGCAAATTATTCTTCCCAAATAAAATCACTATGCTGTGTAATAAGGCAAGGGTACCTACAACTCCAGATGATGTCATTCTGCTTGACAAGGGGATTATCGACACACCCAACTTAGCAAGGCTTCAACGGACTCAAGAAGCTTGACGAGGGGGGCTGGTGTGTGGCATCCATCAAATTTTAGAGCAACTTCAACTTTCGGCCAATAGGCAGGAGTATGCTGAGAGGTAAGCTCAGACCTACTGGACCTATGCTAAGAGGAGGAATGCCACCCTAAGGATGGCGTTGCAGTCAAATTTTTCAAAACCATATCAGGCCTTCCCAGTTTTCCCCAATAACTTGTTTAATCCCTGGATTACACCCCCGCCAGTTGAAAGAGAGGAAGAAGAGGAGGATGATCAGGGTCAGGAAGATTGATGAAGGAAAAAAAGTTGGGCGAGCATTATTTGTGTTGAATTAGGTTTTGTTGCTCGCATATTCCTGACCCTAGTTTCTTTTTGTTATGTCTGCTTTTCTGTTTCTGCTGTTTTTAATTCATGTTGTCTAGACCTATTAAATTATTCTGCTTGATGTAAATCTTTTCCTTTGTTCTTTTTAGTGAAATTTTCTGAAGTATTTTCTATTCTATAACACGCTGAGCACTCCTAACTTAACCATTTTCTTCTGAATCTTTGAAGCTTGGACTAGTTAGCTTAATTAGATCAAGGTGTTCTGATCTCCAGAAACTTTTTGCTTGAGCATTTCTTCTAGCCTGGTCATCGCTGCATCAAGAAGATTCTAAGGTAGTATTGACTAATTTGATCCACCTTAAGCTTAATCTTAGTCCCACACTTAGTTTAAAATACAGATGGAAAAAGAATTAAGTTTGGGGGTATAATTATCATGTTAATAATTCATTGGGGACGATGAATAATTTAAGTTTGGGGGACTTTTAGCTACTCCGCTTGTTTTGCTCGAGTATTCCTTTCCTTCATAATTATTTTTCTAGGTTGTTGAGTAACCACCGACATTTGTGACACCCACAGTTTGTCTTTCCGTCAAAGGATGACCTAGAGAATATTGGAAAAATGAAAAATTAGTATTTGCTGACAAACATTTGTGAAAATTTTGCTGAGAAAATTCATAAAGCAAAACTTTTGAAGGATGAATGATAATCTAGTAGTTTTTCTGTCTCTCAGAGCTTAGGTGAGCTTCATCATAAAATGTCGTCATTCTGAGAAGCAAGGGATAGGATAACTAAGGATTTTTGGGCTTAGCAATGAGTATTTAGCCTAGTTGTGATAAGTTTGAGGCAAGGGTATATTGCACCATAAAGTGGGTCATCTCATGCTTAAGAGCTTATGACTGTAGGGCTGCTTTAAGTCTGAAGAACAGAAAAATAAAACCCCTTAAAATGTGTTTAAATATGTTTGATAATATGGTTAAGTTGTGGTAAGTTCTTAGGATTGAGTTAAAGGTGGTGATTATTTGTTCAATGCTGAAAGAATTATTTTGCTGCAGCAGTGCTTGGTTTTGCAGAATGCTTAGGTAAAGGTTGAAGGTAGTCTTGGAATATCTGTTTTACTTTTGATTGAGTTATGCTCTGGCTAATGTTTTGAATTCTCAAGGGAAGGTTAGTTAGTATTGCTTGGGATGTGCAATAATTCAAGTTTGGGGGTATGATAACTCTCCAAAAGGGAGTTATTTAGGCTTATTTCTATAGTGATTTGTGTGTCATTTGTGTTAAAAAGGGTTGCTTTTAGATGAATATTATATATTTTAACCTATTTGGTGAAGGTGTTCATATAACACATGCGGAAGCAATTTTAGGATCGGAGGCACTTAACTACATCAATTTTAGAAAATGAAAACATGCTGTCCAAATACCGTAAGGAGAGAGCAGAATTTTTACCAACCTTTTGGAGACCGATTCAACAACTCCCTTTGATTCCTTTGATCACGAACGGTGTGTGGACCACCTCTAGTGTCTTTCCTACTATTCTCCGGGCAAAGAACGACTTGGTGGAGTCTATAGAGATAGGGAATGGGAAGGGAATGCTTGAAGGTTCAAGAACTAGAGAGATATATGGAGATGAGTGAGTTTGAGACCAAAATCCAGCAGCATAACAATATGGAAAATGGCTTTCCTTACTTTGAATCTGATTCATACTCCTTATATAGACATCTTCCATGCAAAGAGAAGCCTCATGACACTAGACACATGGTGAAATTGCAACTCAAAGTGGATTCTAGGTGTTTAATTCACAACACATGCAACTAGTGCATGGTTGTGTTGTTTTCCACTATGCATCAACATGCAAGAGTGGGAATGCCACTAAATCCACTTAAAATCGAATCTAAATTCTCAATTTTCAGCTTGCAATTCATTCCTATTTCAATTCAAAATTGAAATTAATTTCTAGGCAATTAATTTGGACAATTCCAAGTAATTTTGACATGATTAATCTAATTAATCATTATCACCTAGTGCCATGAATTATATATGATTCTTAATACATATATATGATATTTAAAACACTTTTAAATATCTTATCTCTCAATTTCTAATTTAATTCATAATTAAATCATTGTGTCAAACACTTTTTACGATAATGCCCTATTTCCCGTTTTTGAACGATTCAAAGATACCTATCATTATTTTCAAGGCTTTAATCCGATATGAGCTAGTAGGGGGACCTAATGGACCTATAGATCATGGGCTCCAACGTTTTAAGGCTAACCGACTAATCTCATTATCTAAGTTAGCAAACATTCGTTAACTACCGGGACACTCCACTATAGCCCGATAGTTGCACTCCCCTCACTATAGATATATTTTCGTCCACTTGATTTAACCATGATTAGTAAGTCGATCCTTCACAGGTTGTTCGTAGCTATAGCTAGGTCAAAAGCCCGTTTTACCCCTATAGTACTTCTAGTTCCTTAAGTCCCACTGATCCTCTAATGAACAATTGGTTTATGGTCCAACCAATAAACCGAGTCCCTCTCGGGCCAATGAGAGGGTGGGATCCCTTTGTTCAAGCCCCGGAGTCAGCACTTAAGGGAACAACCTCTCTACTATCCCTAATTCGGGTAGGAGTGAATTCCTTCTTGCACGACTATGTCCCCAGCTATCTGCCCGTTCCTATCCCTGAAATGGGAGGCTTATTGAGTCGGCGATACTGAGCCACTCTCACCTATGCAGATCTAAGGATAAGCCCGAATAAACAGGAGTTCATAGATAGCTCAGGATTAAGATCAAGTTACCTAGGTCATCATATGAAATAGTCAGTCTCGTCAGTAAACGGTGTTATAAAGCGAGAGCGACTTATTTCTCGGTCCTGGTCTTATGCAAACTCATTGCATAGGACGCTCCCACTCGCATGTCTCTACATGGACGATTTAGGATCACATCGTCTATACCATCTATAAAGCGGGTCGCGTCTCATAGTGTCCCCAGAATAAGGTATCCAGCCCTATCACTACACTATAGACCGTTTTGGCTATTACTCGAGCTTGATCCACTTTTATGTCTCTACATAAAGCTCAAGTGTTCATCCTATAGCCATGGATCTTAGTTTATTGGATTTGGGTAATTATAAGTGCAATTTACTTTATTCAGTAATAACTTTACTGAATTAGTCTTGATAACGCCTTTATCGAATAAGTATATAATTCGTTTAACATTCACTATCTACGAGTTTTAGGACACCAATCCCAACATTTGGAAGAATGGATGCTTTGGAAGTTATTTTGCAGATAAAATAATGCTGAGCGACTTAAGGGAGCGAAATCTATGATCCAGCAAAGTAGGGAGCAAAACTGCCACGTGAGCCGCACGTGATTCATTAAATGAGGTGGTGTTAGCTGAATTAATCTCGGATCTAGGAAGCTTGGAGAGACCTCCACGTGTAAAACTTGACCTAATTAGGGTTGACTCCACTCTATAAAAGGAAGTAGTCGTCTCAAGTCCAAAACATCCCAAGTTCGAGAAAGGAAAGTCTTAATCCATTCGTGGAGGCTTACTTTCCATCTTTGGGAGCCGAATAAAGGAGGAACGATTGGAGACCTCAAGAAGACCATTAGCTACGAATCTCTTCAAGGGAATTAATCTTTTCTTGTAATTTCTTGTAGTTATGGATGCACATACTCAGATTGTAGTGTGTGTTAGTTGTCGTGCTTATTACTCTATGCAATATAAATTGATTTGAGCATCTTGATTATTTGTTGTGTTTATTTCTATTTTGTGCCCGTCTGGCCAGCTAGTATAAATATCACTTCTTAGTTTCAGGGATGATTTGAGAGGTGTGTGGCATTTAATCACACTAGACCATTATGTGTTGGTGGACGTTAGTGACTAAGTTAGGGATAACCAGTTGCCTAGTGCTTGATCGATAGCACGTCATTGGAGTTGAAACACATTCCAAAAAATCCAGAGTTTCAAGAGGATCCTGTTGATAAGACTGCAAGAGAATTGCCTAATCAATATTATTGCTAGAGCATCTTTTAAAACAATTACAAAAATCCTGGCTGAAGGGAATGAGAGCCCTCTGTGCAACGGAAGAATGGGACGCGTAGACAAAACCTACTTAGAGTGTTTGATTCTAATTGAAATACCAATACAATTTGCAAAAGAATACAACAATAAAACCATATTTATCATGATGTAAAGCGACTATAAACATGCTTAATAATTACCTAGATCTAATCTAGATGATCCTAGTGATCAAGTTTTCAAGGAAACTCACTTTCGTAGGAAGCCTTGATCGTTTCACCTTGTCTTGCTTGTGAGATCGAAAACACAGCAACCTTCGTGTGCGAACAACACCAATTGGTTACACCGATATATCTCTGAGACTACCGGAGGCAAGAAACTGGTGGGAGTCTTTTAGGAGAGATCTCTGGGAGAAGTAGAATAAATGAGATGCCTTTCACCCCACCCTAGGGGTCCTATTTATAGGTAATGGCCAAGACTTTTTCCTAATAGGAAAATGTTATAAATAAGATCAAATCTATTATCTTATTCATATCTAATTTTAATAAATAATTAATTAATTCCATAATTAATTAATTATCCAATTAAATATCACATATTTAATCTTAGGGATTTTATTAAACTGTTTATATTAGTATGAATCCAA
The DNA here is from genome assembly GCA_036850905.1 of Luffa acutangula. Lineage (NCBI taxonomy): Eukaryota > Viridiplantae > Streptophyta > Magnoliopsida > Cucurbitales > Cucurbitaceae > Luffa > Luffa acutangula. Next base: position 29,405,292 of record CM072090.1, on the reverse strand, counting down.
TTCATATTAATTATTTGAACTCTTTCAAATATTTTCTCTCAAGAATTAATTTTGAAATTAATTAAAAAATTATATTATAAAGTTTCATAAACTTTATATTATAATGTATCAATATACATTATATGATTCCCCTAAATAAATTGAACACTTTCAATTTACAATTTATACTTAATTTCCTTAAGTCTCTTTACGAGCTACCAGTGGGACCTAATGAACCTACAGATTAGTAGCTCCAATGATACGAGACTAATTGGCTAAACTCATTAACCAAATTAGTCAACATTCGTTAACTGTGGGTCACTCATCTATAGACCCACAGCTGCACTCTTCTCACTGTAGAATATTTTTGTGTCCACGGATATCGAAAAATAACGACAAGTTAGTCCTTCACGAGTGTTCGTAACTCCAGCTGGGTCAAATTACCGTTTTACCCTTGAGTTACCTCTACCTCCTTAAGTACCAGTGCTCCTCTAATGAACAACTTGTTTTGGTCTAACCATCAAACAGAAACCCCCCCTCGAGTCAGTGAGAGGGTAGAGCCCTTTGTTCAAGACCCAAAGACACCACTTAAGGGAACACTCATCTACTTCCTCAAAATTCGGGAAGGAGTGAATTCCATCTTGTGTGACTATGTTCCCAGCTCCCCACTCGGTCTTGTCCCCGAAATGGTAAGCTTATTGAGTCGGCGTACTGGCCACTTTCACCCATACAGATCAAAAGACAATCCCTCGTGAACAGGAGTCCATAATCCACTCAAGATTCAGACTAAGTTGCCTAGGTCATCCTAGTGAAATAGAAACATAACTAGTTAACGGTGTTACAGCTAGCGGTTACTATTTCTCGGTTCGGTCTTATGCAAACTTGTTGGGCTTCCAGAGTGGGTGAAAATGTAGTAAGAAATAGACTCTAGAACTCTGTGCAAGTATACACAATCCGCAACAAGTAATAAGTATTTATCGAATCCAAGGTCTGAATTAGCTTTCACTTTATCTTTTTTGTATAACTTTTCAATGGTTTCAAAGGTGGTTAAAATGATTGGTTTTAATATAATGCTGAAGCAAAAGAAATGGCAGAACAAAAAGTAAACAAATAAGCAGACAGATTAGAAACAGCCACTGGTCAAGATTTAGTAACTATTTTAAAAGATGCTCTAGCAATATTATTGATCATGCAAAACTCTCGCAGTCTTATTAGCATATTCCTCCCAGAATTTCAGATTTTTTAGAATATGTTTCAACTCCAATGAAGCACTACCGATCAAGCACTAGGCAACTTGCTATCCCTAGCTCAATCACAGGCGTTCACCAATACACAATGATCTAGTGTGATTAAATGCCACACACTCCCTAAATCATCCCTGAAACTAGAAAGTGATATTCATACCGGCTGGCCAGGCAAGCACAAAATATAAATGAGCACAACAAATACTCAAGATGCATCAATCAACATTTATTGCATAGAGATTAAGTACGACAATTACATATTTCCTAACCAACACCTAAAGTTACTTAGTTCATAAAGTGCATAGAGACACACGTTACAATATAAGTAAATGCATCCATAACTACAAAGTAATACAAGAAAATATTAATTCCCTTGATCAGCTTGCAATTGATGGTCTTCTTGTAGGTCTTCAATCTCTCTTCTCTATTCGGCTCCAAAATGGAAATGAGAAATGATCTCCTTCCCCGAATGGAATGTTCCTCCCAAGAAAGGAATTGGACTTTCCTCTCCAAGGATGGAATGTTCCTCCCAAGTAAGGAATTGGACTTTCCTCTCCAAGGATGGAATGTTTTTTACTTGAGCGGCTATCTCCTTTTATAGAGTGGAGGCAAGCTTGAATTAGGTTGACCTAGACACGTGGATGGCTCTCCTCGCTCCTTTATCCCGAGATTAGCTTAACAGAATTCAGTTCATTAAATTGGCTAGCGAACTGTGACGTGGTAGTTTTGCTCCCAGCTTTGCTCCAGCACAACTTTTGCTCTCTCAAGTCGCTCAGCAATATATTCTACACAAAATAACTTCCAAAGCATCCATTCTTCCAAATGGGTTAAAACATATAATATCTATCTAAAAGCAACCCTATTTAGCACAGAAGACACACAAATCAATATAGAAATAAGGTCTAAATAACTCCCTTTTGGAGAGTTATCAAAACTCATTGCATAGGATACCCCCACTCACATGTCTACTACATGGACGCTTTGGATCAATGCATCTGTATCAAATACATAGCGAGTCGTATCACATAGTGTTACCAGGATAAGGTACCCAGTCTTATCCTTGTACTATAGACCTTTTAGGTTCTAACTTGAACATCGATCCTCGTATGTCCCCACATACTAGTTCAAGTTACATACAAACAACCTTGGATCTTAGTTTATTAGATTTGGGTCAAATTTTGCAACATTTAACAATAACATTTTATTGCAGAAACTCAATAACACTTTATTAAAACAAGCATACAATTTGTTTACATTCACTTTTGATAACTCTCCAAAAGGGAGTTATTTAGGCCTTAGTTCTATAGTGTTTTGTGTGTCATTGGTGTTAAATAGGGTTGCTTTTAGATGAATATTATATGTTTTAACCCATTTAGAAGAATGGATGCTTTGGAAGTTATTTTGTGCAGAATATAATGTTGAGCGACTTGAGAGAGCAAATTCCGTGATCCAACAAAGCTGGAGCGAAACTGCCACGTAAGTTGCACGTAATCCATTTTATGAGGTGGCGTTAGCTTAATTAATTTCGGATCTAGGAAGCTTGGGGAGCCCTCCACGTGTAAAGTTTGACCTAATTAAAAACATTCGTGGAGACTTCAAGAAGACCATCAACTATGGATCTAATCAAGGGAATTAATCTTTTCTTGTAATTTCTTGTAGTTATGGATGCACATACTCAGATTGTAGTGTGTGTTGTGATGAACCGTATGAACTAAATTTGCTTAGGTGTTGGTTAGGAATTATGTAATTTTTGTGCTTTATCTCTACGCAATATATGTTGATTTGAGCATCTTGATTATTTGTTGTGTCCATTTTTATTTTGTGTTTGTCTGGCCAGCCGGTATGAATATCACTTCTTAGTTTCAGGGACGATTTGAGAAGTGTGTGGCATTTAATCACACTAGACCATTATGTGTTGGTGGACAACAGTGACTAAGTTAGGGATAACCAGTTGTCTAGTGCTTGAACGGTAGCACGTCATTAGAGTTGAAACACATTCCAAAAAATCCAGAGTTTCAGGAGGAGCTTGCTAACAAGACTACAAGAGAATTGCCTAATCAATGATATTGCTAGACTATCTTTTAAAACAATTATGGATTTCCTGACCAATGCCTGTTTCCAATCTGTCTGCTTTATCCGTTTACTTTCTGTTCTGTCATTTCTTTTGCTTCAGCATTTTATCAAAATCAATCATTTTAACAAACCTTGAAACCATTAAAAGTTACACAAGATAGGTAAAGTTAGAGCTATTCAAACCCCATGGATACGATAAATTACTTATCACTTGTTGCGGATTGTGTATGCTTACGCAGTATTCTAAAGCTTATTTTTACTCTATTTTTACCCCACTCTAGAAGACAACAACTATCTATGAGTTTTAGGGCATAAAACCCAACAAACTCCCACTTGAACTAAAACTCTAGTTTTGTGGGATGTACAATAATCTATTCAGTAGTGAGTGTATAAATACATGTATAAAACATATACAATGTACAAATACAATAAACTAGGGCATCACTATACCCATTACATTTCTCCCACTTGCCCTAGATTTCATCTTTGTACATAACTCGTAGACCTAAACCTTCTCCCTATTGCATAAGGCATTCGTCTCATGTCCTCAACTTCTTGAGGTGTCTCAGGAAACAATTTCTTAGACAAAATGAATTCCACGCCTGAAAGGTAGTGAACCCTTCTTGGAATTCTGCATCTTATATCTAACTAACATCTTGTAGATATAAGACACTTGAGACAAGACTAGCTTTTTGTTCTTACGGTTCCTAACAATTTGGATCTGAAGAACAAACTTAGCTTCTCCCAAATTTTCATTTGGAAATGAGCTGCTAGCTCATTTTACTAGTCAGTAAGTTAACCTACATCATTCCCAATGACTAGGATATCAATCACATACAACACTAATAAAGCTACTGAATTATTGACGATCTTTAAGAAAAGATTCATCAATGTTCTGATCAAAGCCAAAAGATTTGATCACAGTATCAAACCTTATATTCCAAGGTTGAATTGCTTAGGTCAATCCATGAATGGATCACTTAAGCTTTGCAAAACCTTTTGCTTTTGATCTTGCTAAATGAACCATTCTTGTTGAGACATGTAGATACTCTTCTCAAGATTACCATTCAAAAGGGTAGTCTTGACATCCATTCAAAATGGACAAGAGTTTTAACAGACTTCAGCATGATGACAGGGGATAAGAATTTCTTACAATCCCCTGTCTCTGAGTATAACCCTTTGCCATAAGTCTAACCATAAGATTATGTCTTGTTTCTTCTTGTAGATTCATTTGTAATCTATAGGTATTACCCCATTAGATTGATCTACAAGATCCTAGATGGAATTGAAATCACATATTTTTATTCTGGGTCCATTGCTTTAATCCAATTTGTTCTTGTTAACATCATTCATTGCCTTGCTCTAAGACAATGAATCCTCAAAGCCATCATCAGGTATGACGATATGGGCTTCAATTAAGCCCATGTAATGGTCAGATTGTAGAACAACCCTCCCACTATATTGAGGCACTCTCAACTCTTGAGATAGATGTAACTAACCAGTTGTATTATCCCTATCAACAACTCATGTTAAAGGTTCAGCATCATCAACAACCCTTGTTGACTTATCAACAACCCTTGTTGACTTATCAACAACCCTTGTTGACTTATCAACAACCCTTGTTGATATTTCTGTAGCTTCATCAGTTAATTTACTTAAAATGAATTTACTTTGTGGCTTATTATTTCTCATGTGGTCTTCTTCTTAGAGTGTAGCATTTGTCCGTACAAATTCTTCATTCTCTTCTGGATTGAAGAAGTTTCACATTTCTCGTTTCCTTGGGGTGGCCTAAAAATAGGTATACTGTTGAACAGTGTTCCAGTTCCTTTTGGGTTAGCCACAAGCACGTGTGTTGGACTCCCAAAAAGTAACGTAAACTACTCTTACGCCTTATCCGCAATCCAAGAGATGTTTCAGAAACACTTTTGATGGAACGTTGTTCGAAATATGTACTGTAGTCATGATTGCTTGTCAGTATGTTCAGAAATATAGTCGTAGATAGTAATCAATCCAAGTATAAATTGAAAAAATCAAGTAGTACCTGGTAAGTCCAGGGTCGAATCCACAGGGAAAGGGATATTCACAAAGTTTTTGACAATATTTACTGATCTAAACTCGAAACATATGATACTATTTTAAATGAATAAATAAGGGATTTGGTATAATTGAAAAGTAAATATTCGCATAAAACAAAACTTGCAACGAGAGTGAAAGGAAAATTTATAAGGAGAATAAAATCAAGGTTGTTACGGTCGCAACCTCATGCGTCTACAAGAACTTTGTAACGCATACTTTGAGTAATTGATCCATTAATGCCTAAGTGAGAAAATTTCATAAGTTTCCCTTTCGGTATTCCTTATGCGTTTGGCACAAAACTATCAATTGGTTATTTGGCTAGTTCATGCTTTAAGTGTAGTTCTCTAAAACTTGCAAGGCATTGCGTTAGTCACAACACAGTCTAAGCTCATGCATGAACTATCTTTTAGCGGTAGTATTTTAATGCTACCAAGACTACATGACATGCGCTAACTTGCTCTACTTAGATATGTCCGCAAGCGTTACCTGTCAGGGATTTAGCATGCTGCTACCGCATCCGGCTGGCCAAGCGGGAGTTAGTAATGAAAATAGTATCGCAACTAAATAGAAAGCAAATAATGTTTCATTTAACTCAAAATATGTGCTTACAAAATATACTATTCACCGCATGAGGTGCTTGCGCTAAGCCTTGAAAAAGAATTTAGCTCATGCGAGCAAAACAAGTCATCATGAAAGAAAACATTACAACCACAAGCTTGTTCCTAAGCACAGCTCTCTGTGAGTTCTCTTTCTCCTTCGTTTTCCTTCTTCTCTCCTTTGAGCCAAAGAAAATGAACGATTTTTTTTTTCTCCCTCTCCTCTTCTTTGAGTGAGTGGCTTCTATTTATAGGTGAGGTAAGATGGCTTCTCCAAGCAATTAACAACTTGCTTTAATCATCATTTAGTCAACTTGCTCAACTTTTTTCTCCCCTTTTTCCGCCCATTTGCGTTAGTTGTTTTAGTTGTGTCAGTGCTGTCTTTTCATTATCCTATCTGTCTCTCGATCTTCTTGGGATGTGTGCCTGCGCTAAGAAGAAACTTTGAAAAACAACTGAATTAGTTGTGTTATCGCCCTATATTTTATAATTTCTCACCACATACATGAATATAGCTCGCCGCATAAAACTACCACATTTTTCTTTCTTTTTGTGCCAAAGCAGCGCATCTTTGTTTCTTTTGGCCTTGTTTTTAGCTTAAGTTTAAATGATAAATATCTAGCTTTTTGCAAGTTATCAAACCCCCAAACTTAAACCTTTTGTTGTCCTCAAGCAATGCCTATTTATCCACTCTACGAGAGTTACTCAGCTCTTCATTATCTGCGATCTTAGCATCCTCTTTTCTCTTTTTCTTGCGCGCATTATTAAACCAGGTTAACTTTTGCCAAATTTCCTTAATTGCTTAAGGGAAGTTCGTTGCGCTTAGATTCTTCCTTGTGTTAACTCAGCCAATCTTCTCCTGTATGTTCTGAGCACATATATATATACATTTTTTTAAAGCAAATAATGAAAGCAATAGACATCAAAATGCATGCTTTCGTTTTGGCTTACCCACATTTGTGATGAAAGGTATCCAACTACGGGCATTACATTTTTTTACTGTCTTGTGCGCTCATAGGATGCGTTTGTCTTCCCCAAACTTAAATCGAACAATGCCCTCACTGTCCCCCAAACTTACACTTGTGCGCAGGGAACCATGGAGATCAAAGCTGAGTTGCGGCAAGTCGAAAATGCGAAGGAATTTTCCTTAAGGTCTGAGGAAATTAAAACAAAAGTTAAACTAATTTAAGAAATGCATTTAAGAAAATTTCAAAGGTCAGTTGCGTGGATAGAAAACAAAGGAGCTAACGCAGAGAATTTGCTAGATAAAGACATAGTAAGGAAGAAAGAAAACTTGCGATGAAAAAGAGTGATATATTAATGTAATGCGATACAAAATTATAAAACAAGGACACATACATTAAAAGGGAACAAAAGAAAGTAAGAAAATGAAGTGAGTGACTTTTATGCCTGCGGTGGTGGAGGTGGAGGTGGTCTTAGGTCCCTTGGCGCAGGAGGAGGCATGGTTCCGCGCGTTTGTGATGGGCCTGCGCCATGAGGTTTTTGTTGTCCAGTTGGCCGAGCGAAGAGGTTGGGCGTGACTAGCAAGTGGCCAAAACCTTCAGTTTATCGCATAAGGAAAAGGACTAAGTCGTTCACCCTTTGCGATAGTTTGAATTGTTTCTAGCGTAGCAACTCCTGATGTTGGCACATTCGCTCTTGCTGCAAACGCAAGGGTTCGGCGACTTCATGAATCATCTGCCGCATCTGTGAAAAGACAAGGGCTTCGTCCACATCAATCGTTAGATCGATTCTAGCCTGAGTTGTGCTCGCAGAAGTTGTGGCTTGCGGCGTGGGGATTGGTGTAGGAACTTCTTCATTGATGCGAGGAGAGTCTGGAAATGGTTCTTCAAAATGCGTCTCCTCCTGCCTGGAGTCTTGAGGTTGAGCGCAGACAGTGCTTACCTGCGCTGGAGGAGTAGTTTGAGGTGTCATTGCGGCTGGCCGAGGGTTTCTGCCTGCGGTTTTCTTGCGCCTTTTCTTCTTTTGTGCTTCAGGCGTAGGCATGGGCTCGGTAGGTTGGGATGCAGGGGCTATGGGTTGCGAGCTGCCTTGCAGACGCTTATTGCAAGTGCTGCTTACACGTGCCCACCATAGGTCGTCGAAATCCTTCCGCATGGTTCAGATTTCTTCGTCTGTTGCGAGCACGAGATTTGATGCGCGACATAATGATGTGACAAGGCCGGGACAAAACATTGCGTCTTTAGGTTCTGCGGCGGTTTGGCGCAATGTTTCGACGAGGATTTGACCTAAGTCAATTGGGGTTCCCTTCATAATGCAATAAACAAAAATTACCCGTTGAAGGCTTAGTGTGGCATCATGCGTTGTGGGCATGATGCGATTTTTCACCTAATGCATCCAACAAGTCGCCTCAAAGTTTAGCAGCTGCGATTTGAAGATCTTCGCAGCTCCATGCCCATCCCATTTAGCCCCAAGTCTGGCCATCGCATGAAGTACTACGCTCAGGAAGTCATCATCTAGGCAGTCAAGGAGCGCATTTCCTTCTGCGTCAGGAACATCTCGCAGCTCATACACACTGTTGATGTGCGTGGAGGAAAATGCGACTTTGTGACCCCTGACCATGATTTCATCTTGCCATTGCACCCGGTAGAAGTCATGGACTAGTGCAGGGGCGTAGTTGCGAGGGTTTTGGCAGACGTTTTCCCATTTGCGTTGGGAGATCTGCTCAGCCATTGTCTGCGGGAGGGCGCAGCTAAAACCTCTTTCTTCTTGGAATTTTCCCCAGTCGTTGCCCTTCTTTTCTCTTGTTGCGCCCACTTTGGTTTTGCCTTTGTCTTTAGGTGAGGTGGGTGCTTTCCTTTTCTTGTTGGTGGCTGCCGCAGGTTTTTTAGAGGGTTCACGGATGACTACCCCCGTGGATTGGATGTTGCAGCGACGAGTAAGGGGAAGTTCATCCTCGGTATCAGATGACTACTTCCATCGCTGTCGCAGTGATTGCTAAGTTGGTTGCGGCGATTTCTGCAGCAGCTGGATCTTCTGCCTGCTTGCTGGAGCTTTCTTTTTCCTTGGCCGCTATGTCATCTGCGGCGGCCTTGCGTGCATTTTCCTCTGCGACAGCCTTTTCTTGCTCCTCGAGCAGAAGAATTGCTTTGCCTTCCTCGCCCAATTCTCCCATCAAGGAGTTCCATGCGGCGACTTCCCACTCAGAGAACTGCGTGAGAGTAGGATTTGTGGATGTGGATGGTGGGAGGGACATGGAAACGGTCGCGGAGGTGGAGGAAGAGGAAGGGGTGGTGTTTGGGGCCAGGGCAGTGGAAGAGTTAGGAGGTGGGAGAATGGAAACATACGGGAAAGGAGATGAAAATGGAGTTAGGTTACGTGGGCCAGGGACATTTTGTGCAGGTTGGAGGTTTACTGGCTGTATGTTGAAGGTGGTGGTGTCCAGTGGTGCGACGTCAAGAACTTCAGTGGTGTTCACGCCGAAGGATGATGGATCAGCGGTGAGTGGAATTTGCAAACTTTCGATGGGTTGCTCCCCATCGATGACCTCTGGTTCATCTTCCTCCATGTGGTCATTGCCTTGTTGGTTATCATGTTCTTCATCCGATGAGATAATGACGTCCCTATTTGGCCCTTCCACCTCCGGCGAAGAATAAGCATCGTTAGTGTAACCGCCAAGAGAGGGATTTTGGGAGTCTGACATGGCCGATCTCGGAGAAAACGGAGCCTTGTACGAAAGAAGGCTGGTAAGGGTTTAGGGCTTTTCGAGAAACGGAGCTTTGCACGAAGGAGATGAGGAAGAGAGAGAGAAAGATAAGCCGCATTCCTATTTTATACCTAACGCAAGGCACTGCGTTCTTTGGTACTGGTGCCATTTTGCATCCCACGTAGGTAGGTTATCATGATTATCATGGGGGGATGTGAGCAGTTGCCTTGGTTATTATGCAAAGACAAGGATTATTATGGCTCATTAAATGAAAACATGATTATGGTTGTGCCTCCAATGCGAGAGAAATACAGATGGATTGGGACATGCGATGGGATTTCCCTCCTAAGGCTTTGTCGCAACAAAAACTACTAACACAATGATTCTATCAAAATGCTAACTAATGCGAGTCAATCATGCGATGTGATCTTAAAATACTAACACAATAAAATAAACATGCGGAAAGAAACAAATAATTACAACTTCTAACCTGTTGTGCTCTTACCTTGCGCTAGGTCCTAACGCAACTGAGAGCACTTTTTGTCATGGACCTATTTTTTCTTGCTCCTTTAAGGCGGAATTTTCAGAAGAATAAGCTCAATTACCTCGTCCAAGGTCCCTTCAATGTACGGCTTTACTCTTTGCCCGTTGACCTTGAAAATTCTCTTTCCGTTAGTAGAATGTAGGTCCACTGCCCCATATGGATATACTGTATGGATAGTATATGGGCTCGACCATCTGGATTTTAGTTTTCCTGGAAAGAGATGTAAACGAGAATTGAATAATAATACTTTCATACCTTCTCGAAAATCTTTCTTGCATATTTTTCGGTCATGCCATTGTTTTTGCATTTCTCTACTGACCTTGGCGTTTTCGTATGCACCTCTTCTAAATTCTTCCAATTCTGACAACTGGCGCAATCGTTCTTGTCCTACTACCTCTGGATCAAAATTGAGACGTTTCATTGCCCAATGTTCCCTATGTTCCAACTCTCGGGGCAAATGACAAGCCTTACCAAACACCAACGCATAGGGAGATGTTTTATGGGTGTTTTGATGGTTGTGCGATATGCCTATAGTGCATCATCCAGATGTTGCGCCCAGTCTTTTCTGCTTGTTGACAACTTTCTCGAGAATTTTCTTTATCTCCCTATTCGATACTTCGGCCTATCCTTTGCTTTGTGGGTGATAAGCTATTGCGATATGATGTTTAACTTGTATTTTTGCAACAACTTATTTATGACCTTATTTATGAAGTGGGTTCCTTCATCACTGATAAGTCGGCGTGGTACACCGAATCTTGTAAAAATATTCTTTTTAAGGAACCTTGCTACATTTGCTACATCGTTCTTCACGCAAGCGATTGCCTCCACCCATTTTGTGACATAATCAACTGCGAGGAGGATATATTGGTATCCTTGCGATGATGGGAAGGGTCCCATAAAGTCAATGCCCCAGACATCAAATGGCTCAATCTCTACTATATAGTTTTGTGGCATCTCGTTCCTTGAACTGATATTGCCAGTGCATTGGCACTTGCCACAAAAAGCTTCTAATTCCCTTTACAGAGGTTGGTGGTGGCAACTTTTCAATAACATCAATTTTTGCTTTGTCGACTTCAATTCCCGCATTTGATATGCGATGGCCTAGGACGATGCCTTCTTCCACCATAAAGTGCCATTTCTCCCAATTCAGTACTAGGTGAGTTTCTTCGCATCTTTCTAGCACTTGTTCCAGTTGCGTCAGACAATCTGCGAAGGACTTCACATAAACTGAGAAGTCGTCCATAAATACTTCCACGGATTTTCTGAAAAGATGGCCATCATACATCTCTGGAATGTTCCAGGCGCATTACACAACCCAAAAGGCATCCTTCTGAACGCAAAGGTGTCGTATAGGCAGGTGAATGTAGTCTTTTCTTGGTTCTCTAGCGCAATGGTAATCTGATTGTACCTAGAGTATCCATCAAGGAAACAATAATATGCTTGTCCCGCAAGTCGATCCAGCATCTGATCAATGAATGGAAGAGGGAAATGATCCTTCTTAGTAATTACGTTCAACTTGCGGTAATCCATGCATATGCATCATCCTGTAGTGGTGCGAGATGGAATCAGCTCATTTTTTGTGTTGCTTATTACTGTCATTTCGTCGTTCTTGGGCACGTATTGAACTAGGCTTACCCATCTGCTATCTGCGAAGGGATATATTACACCTGCGTCAAGCCACTTGATAATCTTTTTTCTTACGACTTCCATCATCGCAGGATTTAGCCTTCTTTGCCGCTCTATAAATTCATTGGATTCATCTAGCAACCTAATTTTATGCATGCAGTATGAGGGACTAATGCCTCTAATATCTACTAGACTCCATCCAATGGCCTTCTTGTGCTTTGCTAGGACCTGCATCAAAAGGTGCTCTTGTAATTGATCAAGCCTTGATGAAATGATAACTGGGAGTGATTCTTTTTCTCCTAAAAACTTGTACTTCAAATGCGATGGGAGTGGTTTAAGTTCTAACGCTGGGGGTTGCGTTATCGAAGGCAGGGTGGGGATTCTTTCTTTCAGATCCAGCGCATGGATAATTTCTTCGTGTTGCACTAGGATGCAATCCTCTTCCAACTGTTCTTCCTTATTCTCTTCTTTCATGGAGCTGAACGCATTTGATTGTAGTATCTCCTGCGGGGAGCATACATCGATGCAAGCCACCATGTTGCATTCTTTGTTGTCATCAGGGTATTTTAATGAAGAGAGAACATTGAAAGCCATCTTCTGATCGTTCATACGCATTGTCAGTTCTCCTTTTTGTACGCCAATCAATGTTTGGCCGGTGGCAAGGAATGGTCTTCCCAAGATAATGGGAACTTCTCTGTCAGCTTCATAATCTAGTATGATAAAATCTGCAGGACAAATAAATTTTTCAACCTTTACCAAAACGTCTTCAATTTTTCCTTCTGGGTGAACTACAAATCTGTTCGCCAATTGCAGTGTGATAGTAGTCGGTCTTGCTTCTCCGATCCCTACGTGTTTGTAAACAGATAATGGCATTAAGTTTATGCTTGCGCCTAGGTCACATAATGCCTTGCCAACATCGATTCCTCCTATTGAACAAGGAATCGTAAAACTTCCAGGATCTTTCAATTTTGGTGGAAGCTTGTTGGCAAGGATTGCGCTACATTCAGTAGTCAACGCAACAGTTTCAAACTCCTTCCACGATCACTTATTCATCAGAATGTCTTTCAAGAACTTGGCATAACTAGGCATCTTCTCTAAAGCTTCCACAAGTGGAATGTCGATGTGCAGTTCTCGCAAGACATTCAAAAATTTCTTAAATTGAGCCTCATCATTTTTCTTTCGCAATCTTTGACGAAAAGAGATTGCGGGCTTATATGCGTCAGGCTCCTTTTCTGCTTGGTCCTCCTTCTTTTTGGATTCTTCTTCTTCAGTCACTTTCTCTTCTTGCTCCTGGTTGCTGTCTCCTGCAGTTGCATTTTTTATCAAATTTTTCTGCATGGGTGCAGGGTCATTTGCTTGCAACTGTCTTCCACTGCGAAGAGTCACCGCATGACAGTGCTCCTTCCCTTTTGGATCTTCCATGTTGCTGGGCAATACTCCCACAGGTCTATTTTTTAATTCTAACGCAAGTTTTCCAACTTCCATCTCCAGACTTCGTAGAGATGCGGCCTGACTCTGAACCATCGCATCATTTTTTGCCATATACTCCTTCTGGCTCGCCATAAACTCCTTCATCATAGTTTCCAGCGCATTCGAGGAAGATGCTCTTTGATTTCCACTGTCTGCGTTGCGCTGAAATTGTCCCTGCGATGGTTGATCATTGTTAGAATTAAATAATCTGGGTGCAGGGTTTACATTACCTTGTTGTGGCTATTTATTTGCGCCACCATTCCATGAAAAGTTCAGGTGATTTCTCCATCCTGGATTATATGTGTTTGAAAATGGGTTATTGAGCACAGCTCCTTGCGGTCCAACGTAGAAAACTGATTCTGGGTTTGAAGGACACTGGTCAGCGTGTGTCCTTCACCGTAGATCCTGCATCCAACTGCATTGTGTTGCGCGATCAAATGTGTTGTGCTAGCGGTGAGCGCATCCATTTTCATGGTCAATGCATCAATCTTTGTGTTTACTGAGGTTATTGGATCCACTTTAAAGCTTCCCGAGATGGTTTTAACGGGTTTCCTTCTTCTGTCTTCCTTAGTGCCCCACTCGTAATTGTTTCATGCAATCCTGTCGAGGATTGCGTGAGCTTCGTCATACGTTTTTCTGAGTAGTGCACCATTTGCTAACGAATCCACCAATACTTGCGAGTTCTTGTTAAGACCTACATAGAAGGTCTCTAACTGAATGCATAGGGGTAGTCCATGGTGCGGGCACCTTTGTAGTAAACTCTTGAAACGTTCCCACGCTTCACTCAATGTTTCATCTTCCATTTGCGTGAAAGTCATTATTTCCTTCCTCAATCTAGAGCTTGTGGTGGGTGGAAAGTATTTTTCTAGAAACTTTTCAGCCAAATCATTCCATGTTGCAATGGAATTAGTTGGCTGCTGATTGAGCCATACTTTTGCTGCATCTCTTAATGAGTAAGGAAATAGGATAACTTGCAATTGCTCATGTGCTACACCTGGAATAATAAATTTATTACAAATATCCAGAAATGACTTTAGGTGAGAGTGAGGGTCTTCTGCTGGACTTCCACCAAACTGTCCTGCAGCTGTCAGCATTTGAAACATAACAAGTTTAAATTCAAACCTTTATGTTTCTAGAGTAGGCTGAACTATCCCTGGATTAAAATTACAATTTGCAGGGACTGCATAGTCTCTAATCCCTTTGGCCCTATCGTCGGCCATTTGAATGGGATTTAATGGTCTGTTTGGTTGGTTGGGTGCTGCCATTTCTCCTGATTGTCTTCGAGCTCTTTGATTTCTTCTTCTTCTATGATATGTTCTATCAATTTCAGGATTGACGTCGAAATCGATTCGTCGAGCAGCACGCATATACTTTCTGGTTACCTGGAGAAAAAGTACTCGACAGGAAACACAGTAAATAATATCAACAGAGTGTCAGATTAGAAAAATTATTAAAAATTTGTTGCTCCTTCCCCGGCAACGGTGCCAAAAACTTGATTGCTTGTCAGTATGTTCAGAAATATAGTCGTAGATAGTAATCAATCCAAGTATAAATTGAAAAAATCAAGTAGTACCTGGTAAGTCCAGGGTCGAATCCACAGGGAAAGGGATATTCACAAAGTTTTTGACAATATTTACTGATCTAAATTCGAAACATATGATACTATTTTAAATGAATAGATAAGGGATTTGGTATAATTGAAAAGTAAATATTCGCATAAAACAAAACTTGCGACTAGAGTGAAAGGAAAATTTATAACGAGAATAAAATCAAGGTTGTTGCGGTCGCAACCTCATGCGTCTACAAGAACTTTGTAACACATACTTTGAGTAATTGATCCATTAATGCCTAAGTGAGAAAAATTCATAAGTTTCCCTTCCGGTATTCCTTATGCGTTGGGCACAAAACTATCAATTGGTTATTTGGCTAGTTCATGCTTTAAGTGTAGTTCTCTAAAACTTGCAAGGGATTGCGTTAGTCACAACACAGTCTAAGCTCATGCAAGCACTATCTTTTAGCGGTAGTATTTTAATGCTACCAAGACTACATGGCATGCGCTAACTTTCTCTACTTAGAGATGTCTGCATGCGTTACCTATCAGGGATTTAGCATGCTGCTACCGCAACCGGCTGTCCAAGCGGGAGTTAATAATGAAAATAGTATCGCAACTAAATAGAAAGCAAATAATGTTTCATTTAACTCAAAATATGTGCTTACAAAATATACTATTCACCGCAAGAGGTGCTTGCGCTAAGCCTTGAAAAAAAATTTAGCTCATGCGAGCAAAACAAGTCCTCATGAAAGAAAACATTACAACCACAAGCTTGATCCTAAGCACAGCTCTCTGTGAGTTCTCTTTCTCCTTCGTTTTCCTTCTTCTCTCCTTTGAGCCAAAGAAAATGAACAAAAAAATTTTTTTCGATTTTTCTCCCTCTCCTCTTCTTTGAGTGAGTGGCTTCTATTTATAGGCGAGGGAAGATGACTTCTCCAAGCAATTAACAACTTGCGTTAATCATCATTTAGTCAACCTGCTCAACATTTTTCTCCCCTTTTTCCGCCCACTTGCGTTAGTTGTTTTAGTTGTGTAAGTGTTGTCTTTTCATTATCTTATTTGTCTCTCGATCTTCTTGGGATGTGTGCCTGCGCTGAGAAGAAACTTTGAAAAACAACTGAATTAGTTGCGTTATCGCTCTATATTTTATAATTTCTCACCACATACATGAATATAGCTCGCCACATAAAACTATCACATTTTTCTTTCTTTTTGTGCTGAAGCAGCGCATATTTGTTTCTTTTGGCCTTGTTTTTAGCTTAAGTTTAAAGGATAAATAACTTGCTTTTTGCAAGTTATCAAGTCAACACTACATAACCCCAAAATGAGTCAGGCAAATGAGCATAGCTCATAATGAATCAAACCATATCCAATAGGGTTCTATTATTTCTCCTATTTGATACATCGTTTTCCTAAGGTGTTTCAGGGGTTTAAGAGTTGGGATTTAATTCCATGATCTATCAAATAGTCTTGGAATCTCAAGACTCATATACTCTACACCTCGATCAGATCGAAGTGTTTTTATCATCTCACCTAACAAGTTTCCAACTTCAGTCTTAAACCCCTTTGAATTTTTCAAGAGCTTTAGACTTAAGTTGCATTAGGTTGAGATACCCATACCTTGAATAATTTTATCTATGATATAGATGAATTATTCATGCCCTCCCACTGCTCTATAGTTCTTTTCAAGCAAAAGAATCTATTAGTCATATTGCTCTTAAGGCATGACCTATAAGGTAGCAGTGACTCATCTTCTAACTTGCTTAAAAGTATACTCTTGACCAATCTCCCAATCATATTGAGGTAAATATGTCCTAACCTTAAGTGCCAAAGAAAAGTATTTTCCTTTAGGAGAAATCCTTTGCCTTTAATTTCTTTTATTAGTAGCAGCCTCAAACAACTTAGTGTTCATGACTGCTTTACTCTTGATTAGTCTTAAAACATTTATGTTATTTTTTCGTCTAGCTGAACAAAAGTTAACTCCCTTTCTTGAAATGAACTGCGTTAACAGGGAAAGGTAAAGAGTAACATTGTTCCAGCCAATAAGATACATAAATCAAATTTCCTTACACATTATCTAATAATATGTATTTGCTCCTACTGAAATAACTTAATGTTCCCCAATTCTACAGCCAAGACAACTTCTCTAGTTCAAAATTTTTAGAGTTATCTCAATAGCATTAAGCTGTTGCAAGGAATTCATTCCTTTTAATAATAAGAACAAACGTGATTTGTACTATGAATCAAGTATTCGGGTAGAATCACCATTCTTCACAAATTACGCTTCCAAGACTAGTAAATTGAATTTACAGTCTTTGGATAAGTCTTCTTTGCCTAAGCAAGGCTCAATGTCACATTCATTAATAACACTTCTTAATGAGTTAAACATTTGGGGCATGAGAACATTTCTCTGTTAAGACTAATCTTAAATTATTCGCCACAAATTAATCGTTTAAGTTTGTTGTATACTCACCGTTATTTATTAAATAGGCATAAGACTATGCACATATTTAATCATTGAATCGTTGAGATAACAAATTACTTGATTATTTATCGCACTAACCCATTATAAGAGCAATACAAACAATTGCATACAATCCAATAAGTTTAGAAAAAACAAGCCCACCTTAAGACTATTGATTTAGTTTTGCAACGATGTTTTAGAGGTTTAGAGCAACAGCCACCGAAGGGTGATCAGCTACTCCTCCTTTGAAATGAGACACTTCTCAACTAATTATAATTCCAGAATAACTCATATTCCTATAGACATTAGCCACCGTTATTCGGTCAAGGATTTGTTAACACACTTAACTCATCCTCGTAAGTGTAACCCTCCCACTTCCAGATCTCAAAGGCATGTACCAACAAGCTATCGTGAGGAAAGACAACTGTTGGTAATTAGCCTAAGTGACCTTATCCTTTTCAGGTGTTCACGGTGTTACGAATCCTATGATCGGGCCCTCCGAAGGGATGGTTGCTCCAGGACAACAAGCAGGCGGATCATATGACTCTCACGGTGTAACCTATGGGTTGAGACCGAGGGATGCGTTGACACGTGTCCCGCTCCCACTTACTATGGGCACTTTCCCTATTCACCTTGTTAGTGCCCATGCAAACACTTTTCAAAGGGAGGCAGCGCTTAAACGACACAAAGTCGAGGATGGATCTCACGTTGTGATTATAGGGATGTAAGAGTAAAAACTCGATTTAAATCAAGTTTTGATTTTTCCTCCTACTAAAGTGACCTACCATATATTTTAGGGTTTATTAACCTAGATAAATCCAGCTAATTCAATTTATCTACGTCTAATCCTATTATAACTATTATAATGAGAATTTTACTGAAATGTTCTTAGTGAATTAAACTCTTTTAAAATACCTAGCAACATCATATGCTAACATGACTATGGTTATTTCAACTCAGGTTCCGGGTCTATTCCCAGGTAGCAGGTGTTCCGTAAACCGTCAGCTTAAATATCTCCAGCCTTAGACAGAACTTAACCGGGAGAGTTCCCTTTTAACCATAGTAATGTAAAGTCTTTACTCTAAAGATCTAGGTGTATTAAACTCTTTTAATTAACCTAGCGACATTGCAAGCTTACATAACTATGGTTAATTCAACTCAAGTTCTGGGTCAGTTCCCAGGTAGGAGGTGTTCCGTAAACCATCATCTTAAGTACCTCCAACCTTAGACAGAACTTCACCGGTAGAGTTCCCTTGTAACCAATAGCTATGTTTGTCCTACGTAGTCATATTAAAACTATTTTAAAGTTAAGCAAGACTTAATTCTAATCCTATTAGAATTAACGTGATCTTAGGTCTAATTAATTTTAAACATTTTAAAATTAATTCATTTACCTATGATCCTATGTTTGAATGCAATCTTTATTATAGGTTGACAGTTTCTAATCATTAATTTTAAACTATTCAAATTTTAATGATTAGCCCTATAATCATGCATACTATAGTTTTAAAATAATTAACAATCATATTAAAGTTAATATAATAAAACTATATATATTGGATTGCATTGCATTGCATGAATTTAATATAACAATTATATTAAGCTATGGATGTTTCATGCTCAATGCAACTTTGATTTCCTTATTAAATAATTATAACGTTATATTATTGTCAATCAAGGTAAATCAAAGTAGCATGTTGCAAACAACTTAACAAATATAACTCTTTATATTTAACTGAGTAATTTCATGCATCATACTATTCCATTTTTCATGATTTTAATATAACTCAACTATATATTAAACACCTCATGAAAATAAACCACACATTTCAATCATATATTATAATCTAATTATAACATACATAAATGCATGAACATGCTTTATAACCTAAGGTGGGATTTTAAATCTAAATGACATCCATAAAGCATTTAAATAGCGTATAAACCGATTAATTGGCCCCTAGGATAAAATGAAACACATAAATTACAATAACTTAAGCTATTTTATACTAAGAATATCCTTCTGTAGCTTCAGAATCGGGCTAGACCGCACGAACCTACCTGAATCGCCTCGAACTGGACCCCAAAACGCCAAACCAAGCTTGAACCGGGTGGACCAGGCCAAACCGACCCCAGACCAGCGAACCAGACCGCAAATATCCATTAGTCGCTCCTTGTGAAACACTAGTCGCACGCCGCATGAAATCGCGTCAGCGTCGCGACGCTTATACAATCGCCGATCTCCGCTTCGCGAAACCGCGACAGCGTCGCGACGCCTGATGAATAGGGTCGCGACGCTATTGCGTATGGAGGCAAAATCTGGGAATTCCAGTGGTTGTTCTTCACATTTGGTCTCGATTTTGGACGTGATTTTCATAGATCTTCATCATAAAATACCCTATTCTAGACACAGACTTACAGAGGATAATTGATTTACAAATTATGCCCAAAAACCCAGGGGCCTTTACATTCAACCATTCAAGAAACGTAAATTTGTCGCCAATTTAATCGAAACCATTTATACGCAAACCATAACATTCACAATGCATAAATCCCACCATAAACAAATTGCAATTTTCAATTTAAAATCAAGAACAACAGAGTTGGCTCTGATACCAATTGAAGGGAATGAGAGCCCTCTGCGCAGCAGAAGAATGGGACGTGTGGACAGAACCTACTCAAAGTCTTTGATTCTAATTGAAATAACAATAAAATTTGCAAAAGAATACAACAATAAAACCATATTTATCATGTTGTAAAGCGGTTATAAACATGTTTAATAATTACCTAGATCTAATCTAGATGATCCTAGTGATCAAGGTTTTCAAGGAAACTCACTTTCGTAGGAAGCCTTGATCGATTCGCCTTTTCTTGCTTGTGAGATTGAAAACGCAGCAACCTTCTTGTGCGAACAACACCAATTGGTTACACCGGTATATCTCTGAGACTACTGGAGGCAAGAGACTGGTGGGAGTCTTTTAGGAGAGATTTCTGAGAGAAGTAGAATGAATGGGATGTCTTTCACCCCACCCTAGGGGTCCTATTTATAGCTAAAGGCCAAAACTTTTTCCTAATAGGAAAAGGTTATGAATAAGATCAAATCTATTATCTTATTCAAATCTAATTTTAATAAATAATTAACTAATTCCATAATTAATTAATTATCCAATTAAATATCACATATTTAATCTTATGGATTTTATTAAATTATTTATATTAATATGAATCCAATTCATATTAATTATTTGAACTCTTTCAAATATTTTCTCTCAAGAATTAATTTTGAAATTAATTCAAAAATTATATTATAAAGTTTCATAAACTTTATATTATAATGTATCAATATACATTATATGATTCCCCTAAATAAATTGAACACTTTCAATTTAAAATTTACACTTAATTGCCTCAAGTCTCTTTACGAGCTACTAGTGGGACCTAATGGACCTATAGATCAGAAGCTCCAACGATACGAGACTAATTGGCTAAACTCATTAACCAAGTTAGTCAACATTCGTTAACTGTGGGTCACTCATTTATAGACCCACAGCTGCACTCTTCTCACTACAAAATATTTTTGTGTCCACGGATATCGACCAATAACGACAAGTTAGTCCTTCACGAGTGTTCATAACTCCAGCTGGGTCAAATTACTGTTTTACCACTGAGTTACCTCTACCTCCTTAAGTACCAGTGCTCCTCTAGTGAACAACCTGTTTGTGGTCCAACCATCAAACAAAAACCCCTCTTGGGCCAGTGAGAGGGTAGGGCCCTTTGTTTAAGACCCGGAGACACCACTTAAGGAAACACTCATCTACTTCCTCAAAAGTTGGGAAGGAGTGAATTTCATCTTGTGTGATTATGTTCCCAGCTCCCCACTCGATCTTGTCCCCAAAATTGTAAGCTTATTGAGTCGGCGTACTGGCCACTTTCACCCATACAGATCAAAAGACAATCCCTTGTGAACAGGAGTCCATAATCCACTCAAGATTCAGACTAAGTTGCCTAGGTCATCCTAGTGAAATAGAAACCTAACTAGTTAACGGTGTTACAGCTAGCAGTTACTATTTCACAGTCCAGTCTTATGCAAACTCATTGCATAGAATACCCCCACTTGCATGTCTACTACATGGACGCTTTTGATCAATGCGTCTATATCAAATACAAAGCAGGTCGTATCACATAGTGTTACCAGGATAAGGTACCTAGTCTTATCCTTGTACTATAGACCTTTTAGGTTGTAACTTGAACATCGATCCCGGTATGTCCCCACATACTAGTTCAAGTTACATACAAACAACTTTGGATCTTAGTTTATTGGATTTGGGTCAAATTTTGCAATATTTAACAATAACATTTTATTGCAGAAACTCAATAACACTTTATTAAAACAAGTATACAATTTTTTTACATTCACTATCTACAAGTTTTAGGGCATAAAACCCAACACTAACCAACGCCTATTTCCAATATGTCTGCTTTATCCGTTTACATTCTGCTCTGTTATTTCATTTGCTTCAGCATTTTATCAAAATCAATCATTTTAACAATCTTGAAACCATTAAAAAGTTACATAAAATAGGTAAAGTGAAAGCTATTCAAAACCTCGTGGATACGATAAATTACTTATCACTTGTTGCGGATTGTGTATGCTTGCACATTATTCTAGAGTTGTTTTTATCATATTTTTACCCCACTCTAGAAGGCAACATTTGCCATGTTGAGTTTTCTATCTAGAACTTTCGGAAGAGTGTTGAGATCGCTGGGAGTTAGCAGTGGTCTGCTCATGTTTCCTCTTTTGTCCTGCGTTGGGCTCTGACTCCTTCGTTACTGGAGTTGCATTGACAGTTGGCATGCCCATAAAGGTGGTCGCTCAAAGGGTCGTTGCGTAACCTGCTGGGCCAATCGCTCCAACAACCCTCTGAACTCCATCTCTAAGACCCAAGATGAACCTCTTTGTCTTCTTCGCCTCTGTATCCACCATTTCAGGGGCGAAACGGGATAGTCGGGTGAACTTTAGCTCATATTCTTCTACTGACTTCTCTCCTTGCGTCAAGGTTAGGAACTCGTCCTTTCTGTACCTGATAATGGCCGAGTAATATTTCTAGAAGAACGCCTCCTTGAACTGCAACCAAGTGACCGGTCCAACACTTACATCGATTGATCTATCAGCCGATCTCCACCACAACAGGGCATCGTCCCTTAGCATAAAAATTGCGCACGACACCTGCTGTGCCTCGGGGCATCCCATGTAGCGAAAGATCTCCTCTGCAGTCCAAGCTTCGGCCTCCGTGGGGTCTGCACTCTTCTTGCTAAAAGTCGGCGGGTTGTTCTTAAAATCTTTCAGACACCGAGCCGCCATAGTTGAGCCCATTTGACCCTAGTTCTCATTTTGGTTCGCTTGGGGTGCCTGATTGGCAACGATATTATTCATAAGCGCCTAAAGGGCCTTTAGAGTCAAAGTGACAGTCTGCGCCTACGCTGGAGGTGCAGGCAACACCGGAGCTTGCTCATCAACAGAGATCTTCATCATACTGATCCATAGGAGGATCTACTTGCTCCGAGAGTGCCAGGCCTCTGCCACCCCTACCACGACCACGACCGCGTCCACGTCCACGTCCTTGACCTTGTCCACGGGGAGGCATACTTCAAGTTTTCTACACCCATACTAAGCCTATTTAATTACCTAACCGAAAACTAAATGGCAAGTTAGGGAAATAATGCATCTCAAGGAAAAATAATTACATACACATATAATTATTTAAAACATAGTTTATTACAAGGGCATACCTGCCGATGATGAGAACCTCGTTATTTAGCCATGGAAACCCATAAGCTTACGATGTAAGCAGTCTACAGAACCCCTAACTAGGCTCTGATACCAACTGTAATGACCCGACTTCTTAAATAGTCTTTTCAGGACCGTTACGACAATGCATGCTTTGGAGACCTTTTTAAATAAAAAAAAACATTTTAAAACATAAGCACTAATTTAAGTAAAAACCTCAAAACAAAACTTTTATTCGGGATCCCTAATTTTAAAAGTTTTAAATAATCTTAAATAATTTCTAAAAATATAAATGTACATGGCCTCTAGAAATTTCTCAAACAAAATTTACAAATCAAATAAAGTAAAACAGAGTTCTTAAAGCGGAAGAAAAATAAAATACGAAGTCCATGGTTCCCTCATGGCTGCTTAACGGATTCTCATCAATCGCCTTGCATCTGTCCTTGCCTTTACCTGAAAAAAAAAAGTATTTTTGAAAGAATGAATATTTTAAAATACTCAGTAAGTGACCCTACTGTTGAGGTTGAGTCACGCTTAAACACTTTTAAAAAAAAAAACAACAATATCTTTTGGTGGCTCTAAACTTTATTTTAAACTTATTAATTAGAGAGAATATACAATTTCATGTGTCTCCTATGGAGGTCTTCAATTTCACGAGCCTTGACTTAGGTACATCAATTTCATGTCCCTAAGTCCTGTGTAGGCATCTTTTTATGTACATCAATTTCATGTACACTTTCGAATATTTAAGAAAACTCATAAATAATTTAAACTCATACATATAATAAAATTTTGAGAGACCACCGACTCAAATATTTCAAACATCGACAAATGCAAGCAATAGTAATAAATTTCATGCTTCAAATAATTTTAATAAACGCATACGTAATTAAAATAATAAATTTTTCATGCACAATTTTCATGCTTTTAACAATAATAATAAATTTCATGAACAACTCATAAGCACGAGAAATTTAGAAAATCAAACACGCGCACCCAATTAAAAAGTTCAACAATAAAGCCACTTACCTCGGCCTAATAGTCTTTATTTTAAGCCACCCAAACAACTCAACAAAGAGTTAAACCCAACTTTATTTAAATGATCGATCCTACAGAAAGTTTTCCAAAAATTAGGAGAAATTATTCTATTATTATCTCTCACCAACACAATCGCTAACGAAACTCATTCGGGGTAAGGAAACTCACCAAAACAAAATTTAATCTTTCTGGTTGGGTTCTAATATCGCTCAAATTCGACGATTAAACCTCCAAACACTATGGGTACCTTGAAATTGAAAACTAAAATCAATGGGTATTTGATTAGTGAGTGAAATTGGCCCAAATAATCTTAAATATCACTTACCCAAAGCTAATTTCACCGAAAATTGCCCAAAAACACTGCTACCCAAATCTGAAATTTCCGAAAAAATTACTGCCGCTGGAAAACCACAGTACCGCCGCACCCACACTGCCCAACCGCCAAGAACCACAGCCTGAAACCTCGCCTGAAGGGAGCTTGCCAGAAGTCGCGTTGCAGCCGCACAATGGAGCTCACAGACTCGCCAGAAATTGTTGCCGCAAACGCCGTTGGTGCCGGAGACGACGGTCAGACGGACAACCCACTGGCTGGAGAAGCGTCGACGTCGCTGGAGACTTCACTTAAACGCCAAAAACCGTGAGCCCGAGACCGTCTGATGCAAAACGAAGCTGCTACTGCCTCACACTCCACGTCGCGCCGCCGAGGGTTGGCCGGAGAAGATGACCGAAAGGATGAATGCCATTGATGGGGCTGCTGTGCTAACATCCAGCCGAGAAGGAGAAAACACAAGGGGTTGCTGCTGCTCGATTTCACGTGGAGAAGAAGAAGGAAAGATGAAGTTGAGGCTTACCTAGGGCTGTGTTACGAAAATGCCACTGCAGCTCAAATTTTAAAATTCCCCCAAATCTTTCATTCTTTTAATTTCCCTCCAACTCTAAATTAACTCCAAAACTAATGAAATTTGAAGTTTTCTTAAATTACGGGCGTTACAACTCTGATACCATCCGGATTGGGCACCTAACAGTCCCGGCATTTCCCTACGACCTGGCCACACCACCATACTTGTCTGAAACTGCTTCTAAGAGTGAAGATTGTCCCCACAAACCAACACAATGTCCTTTTAGCATGCTTTGACCTCACTCACATGCTTCCTAGGAAAATTCCCAGGAGGTCACCCAACATAAAACTTCTCCAAGCCAAGCACGCTTAACTTCAAAGTTCCTATGATTAAGCCACTGAAAAGGAAGGTGCACCTTGTTGGTATAGGTAGTATCTATCAATTCTTTTAAGCTTATCTTGACCATGTTTTCATATCCTCAGGATCCCTCTCATTCGGATGTGATCTCGGTTCATTCATTTACCCCTCCTAACCTCGAGTGTCACATGTTGAGCTAGGAAAGTTCGGTCTAGTCCAAGAGAAAATATTGGAAATTCAAAATCTAGAGCTAAAGAGGATAAGACAAGACATTGACAAGATCCAGAGTAACGAAAACTCTTAATGTCTTAGTGCAACACCCCGTGTTTCGAAATCAAATAATTTTCAGATTTGTTAAGCGTTCGTATTTTAATTTGAATAATTAGAATTAAGTTTAGCCTTGGGTCATTAAATTAAATTTCTATAATTTAGGGAAAAGAGATTTTTAATTAAGTCTTTAATTTCCTAAAGTTTGGAGGTTTAATATTTGATATTTATTTTAGATATCAAAAGACCCAAATCCCAAATTAATTGGGTTATTCTCTTTCCCAAGTCCTTGAAGAGTTAAGTTTGGGATTTTAATTAGAATCCTAATTAAGGATTAACTCTTATTTAAATGGGTTTTTCTTTTCTTAAGTTGTTTTAAAGAAAAGAAAAGAAAAGGCTAAAAGAAGGAAAATAGAAACCCTAAGAACCTTCATCTCTTCTCCCTCCTTTTTGTGAAGACAGCCGCCGCCTTCCCCGTTTTCTTCTTCCTCTCCACGCCGCCAGCCCTTCCTCGAATTCTTGTGGTGTTCACTGGCAGTCCCACGACAGAAGGCTTTGACCCACGGAAGTTCAAGCTCGCTTTATCTCTCTCTCTCACCGTTTTTTCGTCCCAGCTCGAGCAGTCGTGCCGCTGCCGTGAAGCCCAGCCGCCGTGTGGGTCACCGCCAGCCGTGAGTCGCGCGTAAAGCCTTTGCACTGCTCTGTCTCACTGTGTCTGCGTCGTCTCCTTGCGTTTTCGGCCATGGTAGCTCGTGGGTCTCTTTTCCCTCATTCTAGTTGGTTTAAGGTTCGATATAATCTCCCGTTGCTCTTTTTGGTTAACCCACGCAAGAATCCGACCGTTTCAGTCAGTGGGTGTGTTGTCCAGTAGCGTTTTCGCTCTGTTCTGGGTCGTTACACCGTCACTTAACAATTCCGGTAAGTTTAAACGCTTGCCCATGTTCTGTCAGTGCTTAAAATTAGTTACCCAATGGATTAGGTACTATAAATTCTAAGATAGCATTGAAATTCTATTCTGCAACGCCGTCTAAGTGTTAATCATTTGAGTTCGATCACCCACAGCCCAAATAGAGTTCTAACACGTTGTTCGGGGTTAGAATAACCTGTCTAGTGTGAAAGCGGGTCCTTTTGGGTAAGTTTCTTCGTTGTCCCTAGTTTGATAGCTTTAAAGTTGAGTTTCTCGTTAGGTGTTAAGCCTTAAAATCATGTTTTAGTCGATACCCATTCGTTATCAACCTCATAATTGCAGGATTAGGTGTATTCGGTTGTTGTTCTGCGAGTGTTTGATCTCAAAGATCGTGTTCAGCGAATACCCACAACCCGAAAGGCCTTGATTTTGGTTACCCATAACCCGGTGACTTGAGATCTTGGTTGTTGGGTCGTTTCGAACATAAATCAGCGTGTATTCAAGGTTGTTTAAGTGTTGGACGGTAAATTCCAACACCCTTTACCTTCCTTTATTAAGTCTCTTGGGTGTTGTTTATCAATTCCTAACCCTTAGAAATTGTTGGTTGTAGTTCGGGCTCCTTAGGCTCTTCCGGTTTGTCCTGTTGGTCTTTTAGGATCGCTTAGGAGCGCTGTTTAGGTAAGTAGTTCTTATCTTTTGAGTTTGTTTGATTGCATGATGTAGGTTGTTTATTTACTAGCTTTATAATTGTTCTCTTGTTTCTTGCTTCTCTGAATATATATATGTATATATGTGAAGTCTCTGAATAGCGTGGACTGTTGTTGTGATGTTTGGTTGTAAAGCATGCTAGTTTTGTTGTGAGCTAATGAGGTATGTGTGAGGTGAGAGCATGTTGTTGTATGTATATGTTTGGTGGGCATAGTACCTGAGTCTAGAAGCTTATTGCATGGCATATGCATTCTAGATAAGTGTGAGAAAAGAGGTCAGGGACCTAAAATGTGAAAAAGGGCAAGATGGGTGAATGTCATTGCACCTCGGGTACAAATGGTCGAGAGGTGACATGTCACCATGGGTTTAAAGAGGACTAGCATTGTGATTGAGATATCAGGGCCTCGGGTATAAATGGTCGAGGACTGATATTGTTTCGAGGAAAGTAAAGTGATTATCAGGGTCTCGGGTATAAATGGTCGGGGACAGATATATCACTATTGGATGTCGATTCCTCGGGTATAGATGGTCGAGGGTCGGTATGCCAATGTTAAATAAAGATGAGCATCGAGGCATTGGGTATAAATGGTCAAGGGTCGGTGTGATGAGTCTTGAGGCAAGTATTGAGGCCTTGGGTATAAATGGTCAAGGGTCAATACGTTGCTTAGTCATCGAGGCCTTGGGTGTAAATGGTCAAGGGTCGTTGCACAGTTCCAGGCCTTGGGTATAAAGGGTCAAGGGTTGAACGTCGAGCTCCGTAGAAAAGTGTCGAGGCCCTGGGTATAAATGGTCAGGGGTCGGTGCAACTCGAAGGGTCAATCTTGGAGAGTTTTGTGAAGCGTGACGCGGAAATCACGTGTGAAGTGCCATGTGAGGGCTGATCATGAGTGTTTAGTAAGCTTGTGGAGCTTGAGTGGTTAGTTTTTTGCATAGAGAGAGGCATAAAGTTATGGCTTAGGAGAGTCATTCATTATTACCCGCTTTCCTAATTATGTTGTTGTGTTATAGCTTTGAGAAGTATGTTGTTTGCGCATGAAAAGCATGTTGTTTGCTGGTTGTTGTTTGATGGCTTCTCAGGTAGGAACTGCTTACCAGTACTGTGGTTGTACTGACCCCCCTCCCTTTCTTTCCCCCCAACATTTTAGATTATGCAGGTTATGAGGACTTCCTTGACCATGGTGATGCAGAGGAGGTGCTCGAGGAAGGACCATAGCTAGATAGCATTGTTCTCTTTTATATTCTTATCTTGGATAGGGTAGTGTTGCTTTCATTGGTTGGACAGCTGTTGTCCCATTTGTTTTAGTTCTGAATTTATTACTATCGAAACTCTAGGCTTAATTGAGTTGGTTGTAATAAACTCTATCTCTTTATTCAGTTAATGATAGTTAGGTTGTTCTAATGAACTAAAGTTAAAGTTAGTCGTGTTTAGTTGAGTTTTTAGTTGTGGAGGCTCTACTTGGTTGTTTATTATTACGCGGGATCTGACTCGCTAGTTTCTGTGAAGTTCTGTTGTGTTGTAGTATGGTGGTGTAGCTGGAATTGTTTTAGAAGTGTTTTTCTTGTTCTAGCAGGTGCTTGAAAATTTTTGGTTTAGTCTGTTGTACGTCGTTATGCTGTCGAAATTTTCGGAGCACTCGGGTAGTTTCCTCATGAGTTAGTAGTGTGACTAGGTTGATAGTCTCTATAAAAACCTAGGGCGTTACACTTAAGGAATGTTGAAAACCTACAAACATTTTTCATCCTACATAATTTGTTGGTGAACCTCATGATCTACCTAGTTGTGACATACCAACAAAAGGGTTCACCCAACTTGTTTTATGTTTGACAATGTCAATCTTTATTTTCCAAGGCAAGTCAATAAGCTCATGCAAGTTGTCAAATTGGAAAGCAAAAAGAAGAACTACCCAATACTAATGACATAGGCAACTCTGGAATGTTTGAAGAAATTATTCTTCCAGAAACATGCAGGCATATAATCTAAACATAGTTGATGATCAGTTGGGTATGCCACAAATGCTTTTAAAGGACCCAAAAATTCAATAACCCTTTAGGAACAATGAAGATCCTACAAAGGAAAGATATAGAACCATTAGCCACCTTATCCAATATGGTATGACTTAAGCACTCATTGCGATACAGGAGCTGTAAGGCGCTCAACAACAAACTGTCTTGGCCTCAAACATAAAGGCCATACTCTGATTAAAACAGAATGACTAAATTCTTCAAGTGTCAATCACTGGGATTAAGAATTTATGTTGCGAGGAAAGAAACACCTTTTGTACATGACTATGGAAATCAAATGTAATCTATTGTCGTTCTTCATCATCAATAAAGTCTAACTCCTTTGAATTATTTGTGAAATTATGAAATCTCAAAGGTGAAGATAACTCATAGCTTTATAACGGACCATGAGATATCATCAAACCATTACTTTGCTAAATATTGGGAAGAATATGAGTATGTGAAAATTGAACTTTTTAGAAAGGGGCCATAGTTTCATCATACATGCATTTATGCATCATTCATTTCATATGGTTTTGCAAAAGTGATTTTTTGCGTTGCAAACAAAAATAAAGTCACATGTTTCTTCCATTTTTTTTCTCGAGGATCAAAGATTATTTTGATCATTCTTGTCAGTCAAGAGCTTAGCAAGAATCTTGGTCAACCATAGTGAGTTTTCATTTGAAGGAAATGTGAAAAAAAAAAAACTTGAGGCAAAAAAAAAAGGAACAAAAAAGAACAAAAAATAAGAAAAAAAAAAGAAAAGAAAAAAAGAAAAATGAATGTTCTCACTACTCTCATTGAGAAAAAGGGGAAATGGTCAAGCCTCAACCATTTTGTCGCCTGAAGAATGGGTTTCAAGGTCCATTGTTGCCAAACCATAGTCTCGATTAATTAAAGAAAATTTTATCCCGACCTCTGCATTTCTCATGTGCTAAAGAATCATTTTACCATACCTCATTGAACAAGGTTTCAACTATCACACTGGGGCAAATACCCCTCTTGAAGTGAGGACCCAAAATTACTCCCTATGAAAATCTTGAGCCAAGCGCACCACACATGTGATTTTTGTGGTAAACAAACTTTTATTATTGATTCACCTTCAAACTGCTTGCCAAGCTTGTCCTGTACAGTCGTGGTGAATCTCCATACTTTTCGGTTCACCTAAGAGCCTTTTGTTAAGTCTGTCACATCACATTTAACCATGTGGAAAATATTCCAAAATTATCCACCCAATGTCATCAAGAGGGTTTCGATGGTAATGAAATAATATTGAACTCTTATGATTCACTACTTCATCATTAAGACTTGTAGTTCTCTGAATATTTTCTATTTCTACTTCTTTGATACACACTTCTCTTTCCATCTCTATCTCTATCTTTTCTCTTTCCTTGAATAGAAAGTGGCTCCAAGACTGAGGATAATAGTTTTGAGAACTAAGAAGTTTGTAACTTGAGAAATAATCTCGAAGTCTCAATTTTTTTCAATGAGTTTTGCTTGAATGACAGCCTTATCATGATACTAAGCAGCATTGACAAAGAAACATCCATGAAGTGACTGTTGGAGTTGCAAAAGAAGATTTACACATGATCAATCTTCTATATGTGATCTACACCTTATCTTGCTAATCATGTAACAAGTATGTCTGGCCTAAAGAAAAAAGAGTTATGAAAAGAAAAAGTAAAAAAAGAAGTATGAAAAGAAAAAAGAAAAAAAAATTTGAAAAACAAGTCTTCAGTTGCAAGATTTGAGCAATCAATAGTTTCAAAGTGCTTTAAAGGTCTTTTGTGCAAATCACCACATTGGGGCAAAGCCATCAACAATGCACAGAGGAAAAGCTTTTATTGCTATGCTGAAGCAAAGTTGTCATTATTAAATTGGAGCAAGAGCCTTTATCACTGCACTGGGATGAAGTCATTTCACCGTTTATGTAAGTTGTTTTAAATTGGGGCAAAAAGCAAGATAAGATAATCACGATTCTCTTATGAAGACTCTTTCAATTTCAAGTGGTTCTTCACGTTCAAGAATAGAAAGTTGAACCACATTTTCATAGAAGAATTGCATGCAGAGAAAAAATAAGGACAGTAAAGAGGATTTTTCATCAAAGACTTGAGCTTACTTAAAGAAAGAATGAGATATATGAGATGAATTCTTGAAGAGCTACTCCCTGTTCTCATACTTGTTGTCCAAAGAAATGGGTCACGTCAGCTCATATTTCCATTTGGATCATATTCTAATTATTCAAATGCTCAAAAATATGTTCAATCTCTTATTGTTCAGGAGATATTTCATGAAGGCATTCGTGAACTAGTATTTTTTTTACATTTCTCTCTCTTTGGAACAAGTGACATGGTTTTTTTCTTTGTCGACTATCATCTCTATTTGTCTCTAAGCCAAATTCATCTTTTTGTATCCAACCTTCTTGTCCACTACAAGACTAAGGTTATGAAGCAGCTTAATCAATTAAGATGTTCAATGCTATGAATTACCTTTGATACGTTCTCTAAAGTAGCACATGAAACACTTCCAAAAAACCTACCGCGCCTGATATGGTCGATTAATTTGTGAGTGATATCCATGATCCCTTTCAGGTGAAGGCATTAAAAAAATAGAAAAAGAAAAAGAAAGAAATGAAGGAAAAGAAAAAGAAAAAAGACATGTTTCCTCCAATGATGACAGTATTCTTGTTTGTTGATTATTTGCTAAATATTGGCTGATAAGAAAGATGAAAGTAAGAAGAAATGATCATTTTGTCATGTATGAAAAACATTTTGTTATCATAATTGATTTAACAAATTGTGCATTTCAAGGATGAAACATCATTACATCACTATTTCTCATGAAAACAAATCATGTTCATATCATGGTTAGATTGTGAAAATAAATCACATGAACATCATGCATACATGTTGCATCCATGACACTCATTAATCTACCATTAGCATGCATATGCATTACTGCATCATGCCTTAGAGTCAAATTTATTTACTTAGTCAATTTATCATCGAGGCATAAGTCGTCATATATGGTTACTTGCATGAGCATGTTTAATCCATGACACTGGGGCAAATGCACTCATGTATTTTATATGCGTCATATCCATGGGATCTTGCATATCAGCATTTTCATAAATATTGTAGCTTGCATTTGCATTTCCACTCAGCCTCCCTCGAATGTCGTTTATCATTTCAAAAATAATTCTCACATCGTGTGTCAAAACTCACATCTCATGCATGTAGCAATCTCCATACGTGAGTGATGACAGGCAAAAATGTCATCATTTTCCTATTAATTTTAGCTAGTTTTATGCTTGAATTGTGTTCTTTAATGCTATTTTCTGTTTAAATTTCAAAAAACCGAGCCAAAGAAGTTAAATCGAAATTTTGAGAGATTTTAGATGATTTTGGAGGCTTTTGGAGCAATTTGGAGAATTACATTAAAGATCCGAGTCCAAAAAGCCAAGAAGAATGAATTAGAAGCCCAAATTCATGAATTTCAAGTCTTAAAGTATCAAGTTGGATCAAGAAAAAAGTCCAAAATCCATTATAAGAAGCATTTGGGCCAAAAGAAAGTTGGAGGCCCAAAAATGGAGTCAAAATCGGGCCATTATTGAAGATTCAGGGCCTAGCGTCTCGACGCTAAGCCTGGAGCGTCTCGAAGCTAGGCAGCTGCGTGGAAAGATCCAGAATCGCGAGAGCGTCGCGACGCTGTCCATGTAGCGTCTCGACGCTGCGACGTCTTGGAGCCCAAGAAAAGATGACGTCAGAGCGTCTCGACGCTGTCCTTGTAGCGTCTCGACGCTGTGCCTGCTGGGAGCCTATAAAAGGAGCCTTTTACAATGAAGATTGTGTGCCAATTTGTGGGTTTTCACCCCATTCTAGAGTCTACACTAAAATTTGGGATTTTTGGGAGAGTTTTGGAGCTTTGTTGAAGATCTTTGGAGCTCGGGATCGAAGGAGGTCGGCGTGGGATCGAGGAGATCGACAGTTTTATGAGCATTTCTCTTCCCTTTTCCTTTATGTTTTAGTTTCTAGAATTGTTGTGATTAGGAATTATTGAATTTTAGTGATTATGAGTAGTTAATTCCTAAATTCTATGAGTTTGATTTAATATGTTGAACCTTTGCTCGATTAATGAATTGATTTGGTTTAATTGTCATTATTGTTCATTTGTGCATTTTGTCCGTAATGCTTTTAATCAACTGATCACTGATTAAATGAATTGTTACTATGTGGAAACTCGACGGAGAGAAGCTTAGACTAGAACTGAATGCATGACTAACGGTTATTTACCCGGGTGACACGGGAGAGAATAAATAACGTTAGAGGTTGTACTGAAGGGTCGTAATGCCATGCTAAGTAAATAAAGATGAGACTGAAAGGAGATTCTTTATTGAAAGGTATGAGATAGGAGGAGACCGACAGGAGAGTCCTTGTCATTAGGCTTCTAGACTTATGAATCAAGTGATTTGTTAATCCATATTAGTTAATTGATTATGCATTAAAGGTCCAATTGATAAAATCAACCACTCTAGAATTATCCCTCCAAATTGTGTCACCATTTATCTTTTGCTTTCTAGATTAGCTTTTTGTTATTCTGTTCGGCATTAGATTTTGTTCTCTAACTATAGTTAAGCAAGATTATTCGTGGTACTTAATTGAATAAATCCAATCCCTGTGGAGACGATACTCTATACTCAAAATCACTATATTACTTGTGACGACCCGTTCGCTTGCGGATTAAAATCGTGCAACAAGTTTTTGGCGCCGTTGCCGGGGATTGGCCAATTTCATTCAATTAATATTGTGAAGAAATTGCTTGCTTTAGATTAGAGGTTTTATTTTGCTTTCTTTGTTTTATTTTTATCCTGGTCCATTGTTCTTGTTGTGCATTTAATTGGTGTTTGCATCTGCTGAAAGCCTGATTATTGTTAATTTAATTATTTTAAATGGCTTTTAATAGTTTTGGGTGGCCCTTTAGGGAATCTGAGCCCGAAGAACCAACACCATCATCCAATTTTTTTTTTATTATTCAAATTATTCCCCTTTAGAAGAAAAATCTCCCCTAGAAAATTTGCTTCAAGATTATATTGAGGATACTAGAGCCATTAATTTAGCTCTAGAAAAATCCCTAGGGAGATTGCATCCCAAAAAGGATGAGAGTGAAGTGCAATCCGCTTCCATAGAAGAAAAATCTTCCTTAGAGAGCTTGCTTGAAAATTTTATCCAAGAGTCGAGAGCCATGAATTTAGAATTAGAAAAATCTATGGAGAGACTCAATACCCAAAAGGAAGATAGGGAAGTAGGATCCACTTCCATAGAGTGTCTAGTGAGTCATGTGGCCACTGATTCATTAGCACCCATTCAAGAGCCTAATCCTTTCAATTTTGCTGAGTTTGAGCATATAGGGGTGAGCTGTATAGAAAAAGAGGAAGAATTGGATAATTCTAGCACTCATCAAGAACAAGTTTGTGAGGAAGAAAAAGAAAATGATCATGTAGTGTTTGAGGAATTTCTAGAGATAGAGTTTAAGGTTGAAAGGCCTTTGTCTGTTTTATCCCCTCCATCCTCTCTTGATAATGAGTGTTCTTTTTCTTGTTCTCACATGTCAGAGTCAGAGTCTTTTTATTTTGATCTTTCTCCTTTTATGCTTTTATTAAAAGAAAATCCCAAAAATATTTCTGCTTCAGGGGCCCATGAAAAGCTAGTAAGCTTACTAGCAATAGTTTGCTTCATTGATTCAAGGAAGAAGGGCCCGAAGAAATACGAGAATTTTTATGTGCCTTGAAAGTCCGCACAAACTCGTCTAGCTAAGAGACGTTAAACAAGCGCTTCTTGGGAGGCAACCCAAGTTTATTTTTCCGTTAATTTTCTTTTCTTTGTTTTTCAGTTTTTTGTAGTTAGAGCATGTTGATCTTTCGTTCCGGTTGATCAATTTTTGAAGGAGCTTGAGACCACATTTTCTTCCAAAAACAACCCCAATGAATGTTGAAGGCTGACATCCATGGTTTCTCTCACACTTCAGAGCAGTACCGTTCTCCCTTTATCTTTTTAATTGTCCTTAAGCATGCTTAATTAGTCTGAATAATTGATACATTGAGAACAATGTATGATTTAAGTTTGGGGGGGAGGCTTTGCTGTTCTGATCTGAGCAACAATTTTTTTTTCATGATGATTCTATTGCATCTGTTTTGATGAGGACGGTCTATGATATGATCTAGATAATGGATTTTGTTCAACTTTTGTGAAATATGAAAGCATGTTCAAGATTCATGTAAATTTAAATTTTTGCTTTGATTTCCTTGCACATGTTGAACACTTAGCCTACTTATATGGTTTTGAATGCTTAGAACTGGATTATATTATCTAGATGTTTGTTGTCACTCCGATAGGCTTAAGATCTAATTTGAAAGATTGAACCGCATGAGAGTCTGTAATGTTTTACTTGGGAGAAAAATCATGTTTATTAGTCTGCAAAGAAAAAAAAAGTGTGAAAAAATATATATATGAAAAAAAAGGGAATCAATAAAAAAAAAAGTAAAAAAAAAAAGAAAAAAAAGAAAAAAAAAAAGAATGCTCCACTTTCTTGAGAGCGTTAGTAACCAGGGGCATTCATGACACCCATCGTTTGCCTTTGCATGAAAGCGCTGGAAAGAAATGAGCATGCTTCGGCAACCTGAAAGATGAGGCACTCGTAGTTGGATGCTTTCATCACCAATGTTGGCAAGCCAGAACGAAGGCGTTACATCTAAAAGGATTCTCAATGAAAAAAAAAATGCAAGTTTCGGGGAGGCATACCCCGTTGTTTCAGGCACCTTAGTGGGATATTGCTTTCTTGATTGTTGGGAAGCCGGATAATTAGAGCTTAGGACCAGTGTAGGGGGAAGATGAACTGAGGATTCTATAAACCTTTTCTACGCTAGTAAAGACCTAATAAGGAGGCTCGCACACACACACGCAAGGGATGAAGAGTTTAGATTTAAATTTCGTGATGAAAGAATATGTTTTAATATTTCCTTTAATTGTTAGAGTTCATTATTTTGATCATTGAGCTTAGAGTCATGCGTTTGCAATAGTTGATTCATACATAAGGTTTTAGCTTTGCTCGGGACTAGCAAAGATTTAAGTTTGGGGGTGTGATGACAGGCAAAAATGTCATCATTTTCCTATTAATTTTAGCTAGTTTTATGCTTGAATTGTGTTCTTTAATGCTATTTTCTGTTTAAATTTTAAAAAACCGAGCCAAAGAAGTTAAATCGAAATTTTGAGAGATTTTAGATGATTTTGGAGGCTTTTGGAGCAATTTGGAGAATTACATTAAAGATCCGAGTCCAAAAAGCCAAGAAGAATGAATTAGAAGCCCAAATTCATGAATTTCAAGTCTTAAAGTATCAAGTTGGGTCAAGAAAAAAGTCCAAAATCCATTATAAGAAGCATTTGGGCCAAAAGAAAGTTGGAGGCCCAAAAATGGAGTCAAAATCGGGCCATTATTGAAGATTCAGGGCCTAGCGTCTCGACGCTAAGCCTGGAGCGTCTCGACGCTAGGCAGCTGCGTGGAAAGATCCAGAATCGCGAGAGCGTCGCGACGCTATCCATGTAGCGTCTCGACGCTGCGACATCTTGGAGCCCAAGAAAAGATGACGTCAGAGCGTCTCGACGC
This sequence comes from Luffa acutangula, assembly GCA_036850905.1. Classification (NCBI taxonomy): domain Eukaryota; kingdom Viridiplantae; phylum Streptophyta; class Magnoliopsida; order Cucurbitales; family Cucurbitaceae; genus Luffa; species Luffa acutangula. The sequence continues at coordinate 29,368,437 of CM072090.1, read as the reverse complement.
TGTCCTTGTAGCGTCTCGACGCTGTGCCTGCTGGGAGCCTATAAAAGGAGCCTTTTGCAATGAAGATTGTGTGCCAATTTGTGGGTTTTCACCCCATTCTAGAGTCTACACTAAAATTTGGGATTTTTCGGAGAGTTTTGGAGCTTTGTTGAAGATCTTTGGAGCTCGGGATCGAAGGAGGTCGGCGTGGGATCGAGGAGATCGACACTTTTATGAGCATTTCTCTTCCCTTTTCCTTTATGTTTTAGTTTCTAGAATTGTTGTGATTAGGAATTATTGAATTTTAGTGATTATGAGTAGTTAATTCCTAAATTCTATGAGTTTGATTTAATATGTTGAACCTTTGCTCGATTAATGAATTGATTTGGTTTAATTGTCATTATTGTTCATTTGTGTATTTTGTCCGTAATGCTTTTAATCAACTGATCACTGATTAAATGAATTGTTACTATGTGGAAACTCGACGGAGAGAAGCTTAGACTAGAACTGAATGCATGACTAACGGTTATTTACCCGGGTGACACGGGAGAGAATAAATAACGTTAGAGGTTGTACTGAAGGGTCGTAATGCCATGCTAAGTAAATAAAGATGAGACTGAAAGGAGATTCTTTATTGAAAGGTATGAGATAGGAGGAGACCGACAGGAGAGTCCTTGTCATTAGGCTTCTAGACTTATGAATCAAGTGATTTGTTAATCCATATTAGTTAATTGATTATGCATTAAAGGTCCAATTGATAAAATCAACCACTCTAGAATTATCCCTCCAAATTGTGTCACCATTTATCTTTTGCTTTCTAGATTAGCTTTTTGTTATTCTGTTCGGCATTAGATTTTGTTCTCTAACTATAGTTAAGCAAGATTATTCGTGGTACTTAATTGAATAAATCCAATCCCTGTGGAGACGATACTCTATACTCAAAATCACTATATTACTTGTGACGACCCGTTCGCTTGCGGATTAAAATCGTGCAACAAGTTTTTGGCGCCGTTGCCGGGGATTGGCCAATTTCATTCAATTAATATTGTGAAGAAATTGCTTGCTTTAGATTAGAGGTTTTATTTTGCTTTCTTTGTTTTATTTTTATCCTGGTCCATTGTTCTTGTTGTGCATTTAATTGGTGTTTGCATCTGCTGAAAGCCTGATTATTGTTAATTTAATTATTTTAAATGGCTTTTAATAGTTTTGGGTGGCCCTTTAGGGAATCTGAGCCCGAAGAACCAACACCATCATCCAATTTTTTTTCTTGTTGTTGTTGGGTGGCCCTTTAGGGTCCATTGTTCTTGTTGTGCATTTTTTAGTTTGTTAATTATCTTCTCTCATTTCTTTTATAATTTCAAAAAAGAAGCACAATTTTTTTTTTCTTTTAAAAGATATTTTTTTTCTCCACTTTGATTTTAAGTTGGAATTCACATATCAATTTCAAATTAGCTTTAATTGAGATTTTTCTAAATAGATTTTAATTAGGTTTTCATTTAAAATTTCTAATTTATATTGGTTTTAATCCGAAATTTCAAAGTTAATGGCAATTTGTTTTTAATTGGAATTTCAAGGTAAAAATAAATTGGAATTTTCAAATCAATGTCTATTTAATTTTAAATTGGAAGTAATTCTCAATTTTAGTTAAATTGGAAATCAATCTTAATTTTTATTAAATTGGAAATCAATCAATGTCCTTGGATTTGAAATTGGAAGTCAAATTTCAATCTTTGTTTTTGCATTAAAATTTCCAGCTCGATTTCAATTTGTTTTGATTTGGAATTTTAATTTGAATCTCTATAATTCCTCAAATTAGACTTCAATTTGTAATGCCCAAATGGATTTAATTTGGAATTTGAAATTGGATTTCAATTTTGTTTTAAATTGACTTTTAAATTGAATTTTCCAAATGAATTTCAAAATAGCTTTACTTTAGCATTTCCAACTGAATTTGTAATTGAATTTGATTTTAAAATTAAAAAATATATATATTATTTTTTTCATTGAATGGTTTCATACCACTCATAATTATTAAATCAAATTTTATTTTTAAAATGTGAAATAATAGACATGAGACAACAACAAATTCATGTACAACCCTGTGACGGAGTTGAGATAATATAATTTTTCAAATTCTTGAGGTGGAAAAATTTTCTTTTAATTAAAAGGAAAGTTCAACATGGCAATAATGACTGGCATAACCTCACTCACCATATCCTATCCTTACTTTATTTTTAAAGTTAAGGTAAGATAAAGTGAGACATTTTTCGTTTAGGGAAAAATACACTTTTAGTCCCTGAGGTTTGAGTTAGGTTTCATTTTGGTCCCTGAGTTTTCAAACTCAACAATTTAGTCCCTGAGGTTTGGTTTTAGTTTCATTTTGGTCCCTCCATCTATTTTTCCGTTAAATTTTTACAGATTGCTGACGTGGCACCTATTTTTTATTAAAAAAATTATTTTTTCATTTTTTAAATAAAAATTAATTAAAATAATAATTTTTAATATTTTTTCTTTCTTTCTTCTTCTTCAACCCCTTCACCACCTCTCTCATTCTTCTTCTTCAATACTCGCACCATCAACTTCCTGCCGGCGACCAACCGCCGGCAACCGCCACTCGCCGGCGACAAACCGCCACCGCCGGCATCAATTTTCTTTTCTTTTCTTCTCCTTTCCTTCTTCTTTTCTTTCCCTCTTTCTTCCTTTCCCTCCCGATGAAACTCTTTCGAATACGTGATCACCCCTACCTCGAAGATCAAATCCTCGCCGGAATCGAGCACAACCGCGAAGCACAGAAAAATATCTCTCTCGGTTGGTGGCGTGGGTTTCTCTCTCTTTCGGTAGTCTCTCTCCCCGTTGTGCGAACAAACCTCCACTGAAAGATTTTGTCGCACGCCGAAATGGTTGCCAGAGACGGAGAAGCGAGACCCACACGTTTCAGTGGAGGCGTTCCGACGAAGATGGTCGCCAGATCTGGGCACTTTTTTTCCACATTCCAAATCTGGGCACGCGAACACACCTCCCAGATCTCGACACCGGAAACTGTGGGTCTTGCCTGCACAACAGATACTAGTCGCCCCGTATCTTCGAACACAAACAAACAGACGCGGCGTGGGTTTTTTCAAGCTACAACAACACAACCGTCGGATCTAGAGTAGTGGGTTTTTTTTCGAGCTACAACAACCCAGACGCGGTGTGGGTTTTTTCGAGCTAAAACAGAACAGTCGCCGAATTTGGAGCAATGAGTTTTTTTTTCGAGCTACAACAACACAGATGCAACAATCTCTCTCTCTTGTGTAGGCGTCGTTGACGACCAGCAGCTCCAAAGAAGAGCCATTGCTGTAAAGCCCAAACGATCAACCCCACAGCCAGAACGTGAACGGATCGACCAGATACGAGATCTAGAAAAACCCACAGATCGACCAGACACGCACCGACTGTCTATTACGCATAGATCTGGAAAAACCTAGACATGAGAGGGAGAGAGATCAACTTGAGGAAGAAACAGACGGTGGGCACAAAAAAAAAGTTCGCCGACGGTGGCCGATGGCGGCGACCAGCGACAGAGAGCTAGAAGAAGAAGCAGCTGACGATGGAGAGCTGGACGAAGAAGGAGACAAAAGGGGAGAGAGAAATGGAGATAAAAATGAAATAATAAAAAATAATAAAATAATAGTTTTTTTAATTAATTTAATATTTCTTTTATTTTAAAATTTGAAAATTTGTTTTTAAAATAAAAAATAAGTGTCACGTCATCATTCCGTTAAAATTTAACGGAAAAATGGATGGAGGGACCAAAATGAAACTAAAACCAAACCTCAGGGACTAAATTGTTGAGTTTGAAAACTAAGGGACCAAAATGAAACCTAACTCAAACCTCAGGGACTAAAAGTGTATTTTTTCCTTTCGTTTAATTGTTTTTCTTTTCAAAATAAATGACCAATTTATGATAAGATAAAGGATGATTTTAAAATAAAATATGGTAATTGTGTTTTAAACGCGTGTTGTAGGGGTGCTAGTACCTTCCCTACACTCAATCGACTCCCAAACATAATTTTTGGTTTTCAAAGATCGGTTTTTCTTTAAAATGGGTGACTAATCACACCCCAAGATGATTGGTGGCGACTCCAAACCTCTCTACTCAAAAGAGACCTGTAGGGAAGGACGTCGGCCGCTCCACGCCGCGATGATGTTGCGACACTGGTTTTCTCTCAATTTCCTTACCATGATTTTCATTTTTGTCAAGTAGACATTTGAATTATTAGCCAAATTCCAAAAACAAGTTTTTGAAAATTGCTTTTTTTGCTTTTAAAATTTAACTTGGTTTTTGAAAACATGACAATGTTGTAGATAAACAAAACAAAGAAAGTTGTTGGTCAAAGTAGTATTTATAAGCTGAATTCTCAAAAACCAAAAACAAAAAACGAAATGGTTATCAAACGAGGTCTAAATGGTTTTTGATGATCATACATTTCTTTCAATTTTTGCACATAGAATGTAGGGATTCTTTACCGTAAGATATTCAATTTTTAATCCCTTGTGAAAATGATGGCGAAAGAAAATCATGGCTTTTGCCTTTTCTTGATTTGAAGTCGTATTTCTTTCTTTAATTATATCTCCAAGATTCATGGCATCTAAATGACAACATCAAGCACCCATGACAAATGGTTATTTCCATTGATATCTGGAGCTACAAACTCTAATTTTGTAAGGTTTGTCATGATAAAGCTATCATAAAGAAATATATTTATATTAGAATTTAATAAATATACGAAACATGCATGCTAAAATTTATAGGTAGTAAACACGTTGCAATTCTTATCTAAGATATATATATGACTATAACATGTTTTATATATAAATGATCTATATGCAATATATCAAATACTCTGTATATATATTAAATGCACATGATATAAAATATACAGAGGATGATGTACAGCCTCAAACATTCCTATTGTGTCCTCAACATCATCGTCATCTTCAACTTCAACTTTTCCACTAATAGACGCATTTCCATTGTCTTCCTTATTTGATTGTGATTCACCATGCCAAATTCATGTCTTATAGCTTTGATCAATACCATGAACAAACAAGTGGTGTCTTACTATATTCACATTTTGAAACTTTACATTCACACACTTCAAACATGGACAACGAATGATATTCGGTCTATTCGAATGTCGTAATCCATTTTCAATAAACATCTCAACTCCGAAGCAATATTCTTCTGACATTCGACTTTTTGTCATCCACGACTTATCCATTACTATAATTGTGTTGCTTGAGAGGTTAATCTACAAAGAAGAACAATTATTACTTAAACTTGTGTACTTTTTAGTTCATTAAGAAGAAAATGAGTGAAATTTGAACTACTAACGAGTTCCTTGTTCACTCAAGTCCACGATCTTGACAATAAAAGTCAAGATCATGATATAACATCTCAGTTGCAAGAGATAACTCAACAAACCATTTCAAAACATCACTTAAGTATTTATCAACTTCCACCTAAACTCGACTAAAACCATAAACTAAAACAACCAACTTTAAAATCCTAATTAAAGCATTTGATCTCAACTTCTCCTCCACTAAACTCAAGTAAAATAACGAATTATAACAAAAAATTTCAAGAGATATCTTGAGTATCAATCAACTTCCCATAAAACTAAACTCAAACAAACAATTTCACAACATGACTTAAATCCATCAAATTCCCAATAAATCCAACTAAGAACATAAACTCACAAACACCTTCAAACCATAACACAACCCCCCCCCCCCCCCACCCAACTCAACTAAACTTATAAGCACACACAAACAAACAATTTCACACCATAAAGAAGTATTTCTCAACCCTCAACTTAACTAAACTTACAAACTAACACCAACAATTTCAAAATTAAATTCAAGTATTTATCAACTTCCACATAAACTCAACTAAAACCATAAACTAAAACGACCAACTTTAAAATCTTAATTAAAGCATTTCTCAACTTCTCCTCCACTAAACTCAAGTAAAATAACGAATTATAACAAAAAATTTCAAGAGATATCTTAAGTATCAATCAACTTCCCATAAAACTAAACTCAAACAAACCATAAACTCAAATAAACCATTTCACAACGTGACTTAAGTATCCATCAAATTCCCAATAAATCCAACTAAGAACATAAACCATAACACAAGTATTTCTCAACCCCCCCCCCCCCCCACCCAACTCAACTAAACTTATAAGCACACACAAACAAACAATTTGAAACCATAAATAAGTATTTCTCAACCCTCAACTTAACTAAACTTACAAACTAAGACCAACAATTTCAAAATTTAATTTAAGTATTTATCAACTTCCACCTAAACTCAACTAAAACCATAAACTAAAACAACCAACTTTAAAATCCTAATTAAAGCATTTGATCTCAACTTCTCCTCCACTAAACTCAAGTAAAATAACGAATTATAACAAACAATTTCAAGAGATATCTTAAGTATCAAACAACTTCCCATAAAACTAAACGAAAACCATAAACTCAAACAAACCATTTCAGAGCATGACTTAAGTATCCATCAAATTCCCAATAAATCCAACTAAAACATAAACTCACAAACACCTTCAAACCATAACACAAGTATTTCTCACCCCCCCCCCCCAACTGAACTAAACTTATAAATCAACACAAACAAACAATTTCAAACCATAAAGAAGTATTTCTCAACCCTCAACTTAACTAAACTTACAAACTAACACCAACAATTTCAAAATTTAATTCAAGTATTTATCAACTTCCACCTAAACTCAACTAAAACCATAAACTAAAACAACCAACTTTAAAATCTTAATTAAAGCATTTCTCAACTTCTCCTCCACTAAACTCAAGTAAAATAACGAATTATAACAAAAAATTTCAAGAGATATCTTAAGTATCAATCAACTTCCCATAAAACTAAACTCAAACAAACCATAAACTCAAACAAACCATTTCAAAACTTAATTTAAGTATTTATCAACTTCCACCTAAACTCAACTAAAAACATAAATTAAAACAACCAACTTTAAAATCCTAATTAAAACATTTCTCCACTAAACTCAAGCAAAATAACGAATTATAACAAACAATTTCAAGAGATATCTTAAGTATCAATTAACTTCCAAAAAATCTAAACAAAAATCATAAACTTAAACAAACACTTTCAAAGCATGACTTGGTTGGTTTTTGTTTGGTTGTGAGTTTCATTTTCCAAAGCTAAAAAAACTCAACATTTTAGGGCATTTTCCCTCTCTTTTTGGTTTGGGATTCAACAAATAATGTGTTTCTAAGAAAGGAAAGGCCATCATTTCTTTGACCCGACACCTATAATTTTGTGGGGAACATGCAAAGCAATTGTAATACACACACACAATACAATAACAATGCCAAAACCAAAATCAAACTTTATCATTTTCAACACAACACCCAATTTTGAAATCATTGTCCAAAACCAATACTATATACTACTACACTCTTTCACTTTTGTGTGTGTAAAATATATTCATCCACACACCATCTTTAGGTACATGCGAATTAGGTACATGCTTCCAATGCACAAACGACCAACAAAATTTATTTCCATTCCTTGAAACATGCTCCAATGCACAAACGACCAAAAATAAATAAATAAACTCTACATTTTATAAAATAAAAAAAAAAAGCAAAAAAAATTTACCACTCAAATCTTAGAAATCGAACAGATCGGACTAAATCGTGTCGGATTTGCTACCCACGACCTCAGATTTACGCACAAACGGCCACGACCACCACTAATTCGTACCAACGAACAGAGACGAGAAGAAAAATGCCACTGTCAGATCTGAACCACGACCACCACGAAAGCCCACCTGCCGGAGATGAGAAGAGAAATGCAGTTGTCGCCGTCGGTGAGATGAAATGTCGCAGTCGCCGTCGATGAGAGAAAGAAAGTTGCCGTCGATGGAATGCCCAGTCGCCGTCGATGAAGGAAGTTGTCATCGATGGTCAGTGAGAAGAGAAAGGAACTCGCCTTCGATGAGAGAAAGAAACTCGCCGCCGATGAAATGCCCAGACGCCGTCGATGGTTGAAGGGAAATGAAGTCGTCCGAAGGTTGAAGAGAAAGAAAGGGTTTCACTGTTTGAGAGATGAGCTTTCTGTCGGGGAGAGAGAACTTTACTCTTTTAATTTACCGCTTTTTCTTTTTACCATTTAAAAAAAAATCCTTTAATGTCGGGCAATGCCGGACATTAAACGTCTCTTTTAATGTCGGGCATTGCCCGACATTAAATGTCCGAAAATTTCAAAATGTGCGCGTCCGACATGAAAAGGCCCGCGTGTTTTTTTGTCCGACATTAAAAGCCCCGCGCCCATTTTTTTGTCCGAAATTAAAGCTATAATTTGTTGTAGTGTGTGGAAATTATACCGAACAAAGAATACATAAACTAACGAGATTAATCTACAGTAGCAAAGTGGAAAAGTTTAGAAGATGCACATGATTTAAAATTGTGACATATACAGGGTATATATGTGCATCATATTCATTGAATATGCATTGTACATTCTAGATTATTATAGAAATAATTAGAATATAAGATACTCTCAATATCTCAATTATTTGGTCAATATAAATATCATAAATATCATTGTGAAATATAGAATCATAAACAATAAAATAGATTCAAATGTTAACATCATCATAAATAAATATGATACTTACTAATCTCATATAGTATGCACAATAATATAGAACATGATAATGTTGCATAAAACATATGTTATCAACGTTTAATACACAATGTATATACGAGGTATATATAATACATATACATTGTATATGTGAAACGTACCGAAGACAAGTACAACTAATAATGCAAAGTAAAATGAACCCTACCTTAAATTGAACAGAAATGGCAAAGACTCGTGCTGAGAACGTGTTATAAAACGTGAAAAATAACAAGAACACTAACAATAAAAGAGAAATAGAGAGAAAAGGTAGAGAGAAGAGAGAGCAAATGAATTGCATTCAATTGTGTTGTGTTTAACCCTTCATACATCTCCCTATTTATACTAATACAATAGGGATGATTACAACCTTAAAAGACCTAAAATAGGAGGGAGGGAGAGTCTTGTGCCTAAAGTTAAGGAGAGTCATGGGGAGAGTCCTAAAATAGTGGGGTTGAATGCCCTAAAAATGGATATCTATAAATACATTTACAGTGTATTTGTAACATTTTCATAAATATAACCCTTATATTTTTTACTAAAATAATTTCATGTTCAATGCTTCTCAATTTTCATCCATTTAACATAACAATTTATATTAAATAATCATGAAAATTAAATCCATACATATTACATAATTATAACATTTATAATAATAATTATGCATGAATATGCTTAACCCATGGTGGGAATTATTTAAACTATATGACATTCATATAGCAAATAAATAGCTGAGTATACGGGTTTTGGCATCCTAAAACTCAATAAATTAGAAAAAATTACATTAATTTATCTAATAAGGTCATATCTTGTCGTGAACCAGCCCGAACTGCGTCCAAACCCTTCGAACTAGCAAGAAAATGGGTTGAACCATGCTGAAATAAGACTGAATCGGCCCAAAATCCGTCCAGACCGCACAAACCAAGCAAACAGTCACACGAACCAGTCAAAAACCAGCTAAACCAGTCAACTTTCGCCTGAACCACGGTGAACCGCCGAGAATCGGTCAATGGACAGGTCAAAGCTTCATGGACCGTGCCTGAACCATAACTTATGAACCGAACCGAGTCTTATTGACCGCCCCACGCACGCACGAAAACTGCCCACGAAAAAAAATAACTGCACGCTCGTCTGCTCGAACCGCCGCTCTTGAAATCGAATACCTGACGCCCGAAGCAATCGCTGCTTGACACGTGTCTGCCTCCAGCTGGTCACACGCAAACGCACTCCAGCCGCATGCGTTCGAGCCCAAACGAAGACGTTTTTCTCATCATTTTTTTTCATTTTTCTACGCGATTTCGTTCAGCTAACATAGGTCGCATGCATTCGAGCCCCACTGCTGCCTTTTCGACGGTTTTTATTTTATTTTCATTTAGTGTGCGTTTTCGTTCGATTTTCTGGGCAATTCCGCCGACGTCGAGACATCGTTGAGTAGCATCTCGACATGGCTCTTGACTTTCCAGAAATTCTTCGATTCCAACGTCGTTTCCATCCAATTTGATCCCAAATTGCACTGAATTACTCCAATTTTCTTCCTCAATTGATACAATATCAATGACACGGACTTACAAACTCTTTTGAAATCAAAATACCCAAAAACAACAGGCCTTTACATGATCGAATCAATGAAAAATTGCAAAACTAAATGCCAAAACCCTGTCTTTCACATTGAGAGAGCGTATGAGAGAATTTTTGGATGAGAGAAAGTTAGTTAGAGAGATTTTTTTAAAAAACTGCAGAATGAGAATCTGCCTTAGAGACCCCTCCAACATGAGTTTTACTTGATATGAAGGAGGACAAATCACCACCGTCCGATGGTCCTGATTATCATATAACCATCTGATTTAAAATTAATTAATCAAATGATATACAATTAATTTAATTAATCAATCAAATGTTAATTAATTAATATGACCTCATGTACATTTAAATCATATTTAAATGCATTGCCCTCACATAATATATAGTTTCAATTAATTTAATTAAATCCAATTTAACCAAATTAATATAAACTAACTAATTAATTAATTCAATGATTAACTAAGTATCACATATTTAATTAATCCATCATTTGAACCATATTCAAATATGCATCTCTCTTATAACCTATAGTTTTAATATGAATCTAATTCACATTAAAATTAATCTATAGATATTAATTTAATTAAATCATATTTAACTAAATTAAATTTAACAAATAATTATTGTAATTAATTAAATATCACATATTTAATTAATTACATATTAGAATCATATTCCAATTTAGTCTCTCATATAATATATAGTTTAATTAAATCACATTAAATTAGACTCAATTGAATAATTAATTTATTCACTAATTAAATATCACATATATTAAATATCACTAATTAAATATCACATATTTAAATATCACATATATTAAATATCACTAATTAAATATCACATATTTAATTAGTTATATATTTGAACTCTTTCAAATATATTATTCTCTCAATTTAATAAAGTTTAATTACATATATTAAACTTTATATTATAATGTATCACTATACATTATATTAATTGTATCTCGTACAATTAACTTTATTCCCAAGATGAATTTGAACTTTTCAAACTCTTTCAAGATAAATTGTTTCCAATTACTCCTTAAGAGCTAGCAGGGGGACCTAACAGACCTACAGACCAGAAACTCCAATGATATGAGGTTAACTAACTAAACTTATTAATCGAGTTAACCAATATTCATTAACTGTGGATCACTCCACTAAAGACCCACAACTGCACTCTTCTCATTGTAGAATGTTTCTGTGCCCAGGGATATTGATCAATATCGGAAAGTCAATCCTTCACGAGTTTTCATAACTTACAGCTGGGTCACCGTTTTACCCTCGTGTTACCTCTGTTTCTTTAAGTATCAGTGGTCCTCTAATGAACAACTTGTTTATGGTCCAACCAGTAAACAGAAAATCCCTCTTAAGCCAGTGAGAGAGTAGGATCCCTTTGTTCAAGACCCGGAGTCACCACTTAAGGGAACACTCATCTACCTCTCTTAGAAGCGGGAAGGGGTGAATTTCATCTTGTGTTGTCATGTCCCCATCCCCCCACTCGGTATCGTCCCCAAGAAGGTAGGCTTATTGAGTCGACGTGGAGGCCACTCTTACCCGTACTAATCAAAGGACAATCCCTCGTGAAAAGGAGTACATGACACACTCAGGATTAAGACTGAGTTACCTAGGTCCTCCTATTGAAATAGTAACCTAACTAGTTAACGGTGTTACATCTAGTGGTTTACTATTTTGTGGTCCGGTTTTATGCAAACTCATTGCATAGGATACCCTCATTCGCATGTCTCATACATGGACGCCTTGGATCAATATGACTGTATCAAATACAAAGCGGGTTGTATCTCATAGTGTTACCAGGATAAGGTACCCAACCTTATCCCTGTACTATAGACCTTTTAGGTTGTTACTTGAACACTGATCCCCGTATGTCCCCACATACTAGTTCAAGTTACATATACACAACCTTGGATCTTAGTTTATTGGATTTGGGTATTGTGCAATTTTAGACTTAATATGACAATAACACTTTATTGATACAAGTGTATAATTCGTTAATATTCCCTATCTACGAGTTTTAGGACATAAAATCCAACACCTTGGATATTAGTTTATTGGATTTAGGGTTAATTAATGAAAACTCAATTATTCAATAACAAATTATTGAATCACTCAAATAACACTTTATTGAGATCGATTAAGTTGTTTCATTTACTATGTACGAGTTTTAGGGCATAAAACCCAACAAAGTTTGAAGCCCTTGAAATGTTCAAAGGAGTATAAGGTCAAGGTTGAGAAAGAATTAGGTAAGATTGTAAACACACTTCGATTTGATCACTGTAGAGAGTATATGGACTTGAGATTCCCGGACTGATAGAACATTGAATTACGTCTTAAACTCTCAGCACCAGGTACACCTCAACAGAATGGTGTATCATAAAGGAGAAATAGAAACTTATTAGACTTGGTTCGTTCGATGATGAGCTATGCTCAGTTGCCTAACTCGGTTTGGGGTTATGTAGTAAATATTGGGGTGAAATCCCCACGCAGCAGAAGATTTAAAGAGATCCAACTCAGTGATTAATCAACAATTAAAATACCAATACAATTGGCAAACAATTTACAGTAAAGAAAACATTTTGACTACAGTAAATCTATGTCTAAAACATGATGTATGATGTGCAAATTTCATACCGCAAGTGTACGACTCAAGTAATAATATAGTGATATGAAATCGAATGTCGTCCTCTAGATTGGTTTTCTAGTTAAACTAATTATCGTGAATACTTTCGCCTAATTTTATTTAGAGATGAAAAAAAGGAATGATAATGTGAAATCAAATCAAAGGTAATGCAAATTAAGAGTTGAAAATTCAATTGAAAGAATTCTCAGGGAATTGATTTCGCCAATTTAGATTAGGATTAATTAAAGGAAATTAATTGTAAGGTGTAATTATTTTATAAGTCTAAGAACAGTAAATCACACCTATATCTCCCGAGCATAATTGATTCTCATGCATACAATTAACTTGATGTTCCTATCTAAGTTCATTAGCATGCAAGGCTTTGAGTTTAGTTCTTGTAACAACTTCTAAAGCTATTCTAAATCTCTCGATCTTAGAATTCTACTTTAGTCATGCAATTAGTAAAGTCTACGCTAAATCTCCTCTTTCTAGCAAGATTCAACACTTAGATCATTCAACTAGTGGCTAATTAATTGAAAGCATTTAAAAACAATTGCATAAATAGAATAAAAGCACAAAACATCCCAATAATCAATCCATAATCTTAAAATGCTACATCAATCCCTAAGAAACACACCTAGCTACTCATACATTGCGTTACGATATAAGCTAAGCATGAAAAAATCATAAAAACTAACTAGAGATAAGGTAAAGAAGTGAAAACCTCTTAAATCCATTGAAACCACCATGTTCTCGTCACGATCTCCACGTCTTCAAGCTTGGTTCCCACTCCTAGGCCTTGCTTCAGCTCCCACAGAATGTCCCTTGTCGAAATTAGGGCTAAAAAATCCCAAATTGAACTCTCCTTTGGTCGTGCAAGATAAGGATGTATTTATAGAAAATCTGTCGACAACGTCGAGACGCTATGGACAGTGTCGCGACGCTATCCTGTTTACCGCCATATTCAGATTAGGAAATTGTGTAGTGTCAAGACGCTAAGGAGGCAGCGTCTCAACGTTACCTCTCAGGTTTGCAACATTTGTTAAGCTTCCAACTTGATTCTTTTTCACTTCTTTTGCTCTTATTTATGTCCCGATGACCCGATCAACTTCAATTTCTCTATTTTATCTTCAAAACTCAATTTCCTACAAAATAATATAAACATTAAAGTGCATAATTTGGCCAAATAATACTCAAAGGCTAACTAAAATGAACCGAGAAAAATAGCTCACTAAGCGCGCTATCAATGTACAAATAATGTAATTTAAGATCTAATCTAATTTACATACAGAGAAGAAAAGATTTTAGAACAAACCTATGTGGATGACTCAGATCAAATTTCGCTAGCGATTTGGAGTGTAGATCTCTACTTCTCTGCAACTCACGATCAACACCAAGGAACTGTTGGGTTTTATGCCCTAAAACTCGTAGATGGTGAATGTAACGGTTGACTAAGTATTAATGAAATAATATTAAAGTATTTTTTCAATTAAGTATTATTATTTATATTATGTTTGTCTTTGCCTAAATAACCCTAATCCAATAAACTAGACATCCTAGGCTATATTATGAGTCTTGAACTGTATGTGGAGACATATGGGGATCACTATTCAAGATACAACCTAAAGGGTCTATAATATAGGGATAAGACTGGGTGCCTTATCCTGGTAACACTATGGATACGATCCACTTTGTATTTGATACAAACGTCATGATCCAACATGTTCGTGTAGGAGACATGTGAGTGGGGGTATCCTATGCAATGAGTTTGCATAAAACCAGACTGCGAAATAGTAACCACTGGTTATAACACCGTTAACTAGTTAGGTTTCTATTTCACTAGGACGACCTAGATAACTTAGTCTTAATCCTGAGTTGATTATGGACTCCTGCTCATGAGGGATTGTCCTTTGATTTGTATGAGTGAGAGTGGCCAATACGCCGACTCAATAAGTTTATCATTTTGAGGACAAGACCGAGTGGGGAGCTGGGAACATAATCACAAAAGATGGAATTCACTCCTTCTCGACTTTAGGGAAGTAGATGAGTGTTCCCTTAAGTGGTGTTTCCAAGTCTTGAACAAAGGGCCCTACCTTCTCAATGGCAGGAGAGGGTTTTCTGTTTGATAGTTGGACCACAAACAGGTTGTTCATTAGAGGATAACTGGTACTTAAGAAAATAGAAGAAACCTAGGGGTAAAATGGTAATTTGACCCAACTGGTGTTACGGACACTCGTGACGGACTAACTAGTCGTTATTGGTCTATATCCGTGGACACAAAAATATGTCTGCAGTGAGAAGAGTTCAACTGTGAGTCTATAGTGGAATGTACACACAGTTAACAAATATTGATTAATTTGGTTAATGAGTTTGACCAATTAATCTTACATCGTTGGAGCTTCTGATCTGCAAGTCAATTAGGTCCCACTGGTAGCTCATAAAGTATTTTGAGGACACTAAGTAATAAACGTAAATTGAAAGTGTTCAATTTACTAAGGGAAACAATATAATATATATTGATATATTATTATGAGAGAAATAAATATTTGAAGAAATTCAAATATTACAAGAATTTGATTCATATTAAATTTATAGGATGTACGAGAATTTGAAGGAGTTCAAATATGAATTAAATAATTAATTTAAGGCCTAAAATCAAATTGGGCAAAATTAATTAATTCAAGGCCGGAAATTAAATATGTGATATTTAATTGGTGATTAATTAATTAGAGAATTAATTAATTGGGAATTAATCAATTATGGAAATGATTAATCACTTATGGAAGTAATCAATCATTTATGGAAATGATTAAATCACTTATGGAAGTGATCAATCATTTATGGACAAGATTAATCAATTATGGAATTGTTTAATTATGGAAATAAAGATTAAATCAATTATGGAAGTGATTGGTTTTAAATGAATATTTTATTCATGACCTTTCTCCTATAAATAGAGCACTAGACCTAATGGTTTAGGTGCCCTCTTGCTCTTAGATTCACAAGACAAGACTCTAGCATTCTCTCTAGCCTCCCTCTTAGAGAAAGACTCCCACCAGTCCATTGTCTCCTAGACTTAGAGATATACCGGTGTAACCTCTGTGGTTGTGTGTTCTTGGAGAAGAAAATTCCAGTGAAGACTCTAAGGGGATGCTGCGTTTTTCAACGTTGGAGCGTTGTTGTCAAGAATAGGTCAAGTCTACAACGAAGGTTTGTAACGGTTACTCTTTTCTTTAGAGAAGTATGAAAAATAAAGTAGTTTATTTTTATGTTTTTCTAGCATGTTTAAACCAATTTACAGCGACTTTAAAGCATGATTAAAGTAGCGTTTTGCCTTTTCGTATTGGTATTTTATGTCAATTAATATATGGGGTGAGATCCTCTCGATGCGCTTCCGCTGTGCCGGGGCTTTCATCCCCTACAGGAACACCACCGCTAGGTAATCACCAATATTCTCCGAAGGATTTAAGAGAAGGCTCGTGGGAACCTTTGATCTCTGTAGGGAAATCTTTTAGGAGAAATTTTGGGAGAGCAAACTTCTCTGGAATGCAGTTGTTCAGAGAATACAGAATGAGAGATTTCTGAACTATCACCCACATGCCAGAATAGGGAGGAAGACCGAATAACTCGCTCCAATCGTGTAGACATCGGTTATAGTAGGGAGACTGACAAGATGCCAACACGTGTAGATGATCAGTTAACCAACTTATCGTTTAAATTTAATTTAAATAAATTAATTTAATTTAATTAATTAACTAAATCAATAGTTAATTAAATCAATATTTAATTAACCATTTTTCATTTAAATCATACTAGTTTGACCTACGTGTGTTGCACGTGTTATAATACCTTTTAAAGTATAAGTTAATTAGAAAATTTTAAATATGACTTGATATGTAGACCCCTAAACTTGTCCGATATTTTATTCTTGGGAAAAATACACTTTTGGTCCCTGAGGTTTGGGTTAAGTGACAGTTTGGTCCCTGAGTTTTCAAACTCAACAAAAATACCCCTGAGGTTTGAGATAAGGAGCATTTTGGTCCCTGCCGTCAACTTTTCTGTTAAATTTTAACGGTTGCTGACGTGGCACAATTATTTTAATAAAAAAATTTAAATTAAAAAATTTAAATTAAAAAATATTAAAATAATAAAATATTATTATTTTTTAATTATTTAATTATTTCTCCATCTCTCTTTTTACTTCCGTTCTTCTTCCTCTTCATCCTTTCCTTCTTCTTCTTCTTCATATCTCCGGCGTCTGTGGCCACCACTCGCCACCGCCGCCGGCAGCTGCTGACGACTGGTTTTTTTTTCCCTTCCCTTTTCTTTTTCTTCTTCCTCCCTCTTTTCACTATTTTTTTTAAAAAAAAAAGAAAAAGAAAAACAGAAACGAAGGGGGGAAAACCCCCCTTCGATTCCAGCGTCGGAGAGGGATGAGGGACCTCCCTTCTCCATGTCTTGTGCCGGAGATGGAGGAGGATGTCGTCCTCCCTCCTCGTTCCAGATCTGGAAAGGGGAGGACCTCCTCCCTCTCCAGCGCCGGAATCGAAAGGGGTTTTCCCCCTTCGTTTCTGTTTTTCTTTTTTTTTTAAAAAAAATAGCGAAAGGAAGGAGGAAGAAGAAAAAGAAAAGGGAAGGGATAAATTAGAAAAAAAAAAAAAAAACACAAGTCGTCGGCGGCGGCGAGTGGTGGCTGCCGGCCGTCGGAGATATGAAGAATAAGAGGAAGGAAAGAATGAAGAGGAAGAAGATGGAGAAGAAGAAGTGAAGTAAAGAGAGGGATGGAGAAATAATTAAATAATTAAAAAAATATAATATTTTATTATTTTAATATTTTTATTTTTAAATTTTAAAAAATAATTTTTTATTAAAATAATAGTGCCACGTCAGCAACCGTTAAAATTTAACAGAAAAGTTGACGGCAGGGACCAACGTGCTCCTTATCTCAAACCTCAGGGGTATTTTTGTTGAGTTTGAAAACTCAGGGACCAAACTGTCACTTAACCCAAACCTCAGGGACCAAAAGTGTATTTTTCCCTTTAATTTTTTAATTTATTTTGTCATTTTTTTAAAAAAAATAAAAGAAAAAATAGGAGTATTCTAGAACATTTAATTTGTCAAATTATATTTATTAATTTTGGTAGGAATAATTAGGTCAAATATCTTATTTTGATTAATTGATTTGCCAAATCAAATATTAGGTTTATTTGGCAAGGTTAATTAATTAAAATATTTTGTTTCCTTGGAGGATTGGTTGACAATTAAAATGTTGTAAATATGGGAGGTGAAATTTGAGTATTTATTTGATTTCTATTTCATTTTTATTAGATTTTATTTTTTTAAAAAAAAAATTATTGATCACCTTCCTAATATGTGGTGGTTGGAATTGGCAATAAATAGGGATCTCTCCTCACCCTTGCATTTCAAGAGCCTGGGAAGATCATTCTACACGTTTTTTTTTTGTGGCTAAAAATATACTCCCAAATCTCTCTCTTTTAAAACCTAGATACAATTTTCTCTCCTCCCCTCCCCCTTTCACATTTTTCTCCTCATAAAAAAAGATCTTAACCACATTTTTGTATCTCAATTCTGTCTCACATATTGTTCTCCTTTTACAACGAGAAAACAAACATCGTCATTGTAGCCTTCTCTCTCAACCAAGAGGTCTCCTCTCACTTTTAGTCATGCATTCCTCTCATTCTCCATCCTAGGTATTTATATATTTATTTCTTTTCTTTTCTTTTTTATCTTCCTCAATCAAGATTTATTTTCTATATTTTATTTCCTCTTTAAATTTGCATCTAACATGTTATCTTAGAATATTGACTAAATGTTATGCATAAACTTTTTATATATCACATGTCTCTTTGGTATGTTTTATTTTATCTTCATAATACCATATTTTGTTATCCTTCTATTATTTAAAATGTTG
Organism: Luffa acutangula; assembly: GCA_036850905.1. Lineage (NCBI taxonomy): Eukaryota > Viridiplantae > Streptophyta > Magnoliopsida > Cucurbitales > Cucurbitaceae > Luffa > Luffa acutangula. The sequence continues at coordinate 29,349,574 of CM072090.1, read as the reverse complement.
TGTAAAAAAAAAAAAAGAGTTCTAGAGTCTACGTTTTCTAATTAGCAATCTTTAATAATTGTGATTTTTTTTTTATTATTTCTCCTTGTTGCATGTTAGTATAACTACAAAGTTTAAAATTAATTGTAAAATATAGTTATCCTTCTATTGATTCTTGTATCATTACTTTTCTAAAACCAAGATTCCTTTGTTATTTGCATTCAAAATATATAAAAAAAAAAAAAAAAAAAAAAAAATTAAAAAAAATCTCCAATGACGAAATCTCAAATTTTTTGGATGCCAATGTTGAGTTTCTTGAGGTAATAAATCATGTCTTGGAATGCCAAGATTTGATTTTAATATGTTTCCTTTAAAGCAATTAAAGTTTATTTCTTGTATATTATAGTTTTTATCCCTTTTTAGATATTTTCTCTCAATTATATGTTTTTTTTCTCTAAGTTATGATATTTAATTCATAATTCCCTTATAAATTTCTTTCCCTTAATTAAATAGTTTTCAAAACAAAAGTCTTCCAACGATGGAATCTTGAATTTTTGGGATGCCGATATTTGAGTTTCCTGAGGAAAAAAATTAAAATCTTGGGATGCCGGGATTTGATTTTAATATTTCTTTCCTTATAAGTATAAATCGAAATTATTCATATTTTCCTTTTAAAACTTCTGTTTTAAAGAAGTATATTTCATAAAAAAAAATAAAATAAAAACATTTTCTTTTAAATTGAATGTTTTGAGAGATTTGCTAAAATTATTCTATTGGTCTTATTTTATAATAATAAAAAAATCAATTCAAACAAGCTATTTTCCATAAAAGGCCACTTCTTTAAAAATAAAATTAATTAAGAGTTTTCCTTAAAAAACATTCTTTACTCACACAATTTTCAAAAATAATAAACCAAATGTTTAAATTTGGGATGCCAAATTAAATTCATGCAAATTTTGAATGGCTTTATGCCACCCACAATTATTGCTCATTATTTATTTAAGGAATAATGAGAAGTAAAATGTGAGACATTTAAAAATCAACAAAAAAAATCTTCTTTAGTATTTCACAATAGCCAATTTCCTTAAATAACACAAGAAAAGTAAAATTTCGTTCTTTGAACGAGTGTTGTGGGGTGCTAACACCTTCCTCATACACAAAAGATCCATGAACCTTAAATCTTTTATTTGCAGACCATTTTAGCATATTTTTTGGTGCCCAGTCACACCCTCTAAATCAAGATTGGTGGCGACTCCATTTTCCTCCTCTTGGGAACAAGGTCGACCGCTCCGCATTGCAAACCCGTAGCGACATGATAATGTACCAAAAAATATAAAAATGAATAAATACTACACATGAATTTATAATTATTGCAAAAATTGATCATATTTAGATGTAGGTGACCAAATTGAACCAAAATCAAAAGTATAGGAAGCTCACATTCTAATAAAAATGGTTTATAACCACTATCATGTATATAAATCATACCTTATACAATATAAAATTTTAAAAGTTTTTTCTTTATTGCAAATTTAAATTCTCAATATTATTTAGATGTATAAAATTATCATATTTATTTTATTTATTGTTATAGGTAATTTTGGACCACTGTTGGTGGGCGATTACCGCAAGTGCACGGGTCGTCACAAGTAATATAAAACGGTAGGTAATACCGAGTATCGAATCAAGGAGGCGAAGCGAAAATTAAGCGAAACAAAGATTCCTTGAGCACTAAAAGTACTTGGGATAAATAATATTTAGGGACCAGATCATGCAATCAAAGAAATTTAAAAACCAAAGAAATTAAAGAGAAAATTTGATCAATCGAGAAAAATAAAATATGGAGAAAGAGTCTTTTTTAATGGGAAGAGGTGTCTTGAAAATCAATTATTAGCTAAACATTTATTATAATTATCCTATCTCATTGCCCAACTAATTATAATCCTAGAATCTTCGTTAATCACATAGGTTCTCCTGTCAGTCTCCCCTAATTGCAATTAATTCATTTTAACAACCTAAGTGTCCTTAGATTTTAGGAATCTAAGTTTAATCAACTAATCTCATTGTCACGACGGGCAATTAAACTAGTTGCATGGATTACGATCTATCCTAATTTCTCTCTATCGAGATTCCATTAAGAATCAGATCAATACACAATTGGCCAAATTGCATAAAGCATTTTGCACATCCAAACAAATAATTAGGAAAAAGGGCAAGAGACAAGTAATTATAACAACATTTTGACTATAATTTCATTTCAAGACCCCAAATTGGGGTTTAGCTATACATAGCTAAAATATCCACAAAATTTACAATGGAAAGTATAATTAAGAGCATAATAAAAGGAAAGGAATTGACCGTCGAAAAACCCCTTCGCTGACGCTCGGAGTCCCGCCGAACACTCCTTGAGCCTCCTAGGATGCTCCTCAAAATTCCCCAAAATTTTCCCACTAAAAAAAGCTCTAAAAAAGGATAGAAAGCGTTGAGAGAGGCTCCAAAGGAGCCAAAGGAAGGAAGGAAAGAATGGAGGAAATGGTGATTGATGATGAAATGAGGCACCAAGGGGCGCCTTTTATAGGCTTGGACAGGGGGTAGCGTCGCGACGCTGATTGGCACAGCGTCGCGACGCTGTGACGCAATCAGCTTGGCGCCCAAGAAATGGACAGCGTCGCGACGCTGTCTACACAGTGTCTCGACGCTGTGCCATTTTCCAGATTTTCCAATTGCGGTTTGGGCTTCTTTTCTTGGGCCAACTTCAATTTTTTGGGCTTTATCTTCATGGTTGACTTCTTTTGACTCCCCTTGACCCAAGCATGGAAATTGGGCTTGAGTGGCTTCATTTTGGGCACTTTTTCCCCAAAATCCACAACTTTTCTCCTAAAGACCAAATGACAAATTACATTAAATATTTTCGATAAAAGCACAATTAAAGCACAAAAAAGCCTAATAAATTGGGACTAAAATAGCGACATTTCTGCTCGCTATCACACCCCCAAACTTAAGCTTTTGCTAGTCCCGAGCAAAATAAATTCTAAAGATGCATGAAATAGAATCGCTCAAGCCTCCATGATTTTGGAATTCTTAAGATAGAATGGAAAACATGCAAGTGGAATAAGCAAGCACCGCATACTTTTGAAGAAATCTTAAACTAGTTTGAACTTAAGATTAATGAATAGCATGCTCAAGACTTATCTATTGATTCTTTTACTAACCTAGATTAGTCTTATGGCTTACTCCATTTGTTTTCCCCCTACACTGGCTAAGAGCCTCTAATAGGTCGGAGTTCTTCTATCATGCGAAAAAAAAAAAAGAAACTAGGGTGCGTGATATTTTCTTTTTCATGGGGGAGCAAAACTCACAGTTATTTTTACTTTCCTTTTTCTTTTGCTACTCCCCCAAACTTGCATTTTGATATCTAATGGTAGTAGCTTTCACACTACGGTGCAGGGACCCTTAACCCGAATTTTATTCTTTGGTTGGCCTAATTGATCACACGCAGGTAGCTTTTTTTACCCTAGACTTTTTCTTTTGTGCAAGCAATTTTTTTTTTCTTTTTCAACAGATTTTTCTTTTCTCTCATTTTCTTTTGTTGCTTTTACTTTTCTCTCAGCAGGCATAGTATTCTTTTTTCTACCTAGCTCTTTAGAACAATCAAGCATGAACTTCCTAATATTAGAAACTAAGCCTAAAAGGTCTATAGTACAAGGATAAGGCTGGGTACCTTATCCTGGTGACACTATGGATACGACCCACTTTGTGTTATGATACAAACACAATGATCCAACGCGTTCATGTGTTTGACTTGCGAGTGGGAGTATCTTATGGAATGAGTTTGCATAAGACCGAACCGCGAAATAGTTAACCACTAACTGTAACACCGTTAGTTGGCTTGGTTTTTATTTCACTAGGATGACCTAGACAACTCAATCTCAATCCTGAGTGGATTATGGACTACTGTTCACAAGGGGTTGTCCTTTGATTTGTATGGGTGAGAGTGGCCAGCACGCTGACTCAATAAGCCTACCATTTTGGGAACAATACCGAGTGGGGAGCTGGGAACATAATCACACAAGATGGAATTAACTCCTTCCCGACTCTAGGGTAAGTAGAGTTGTGTTCCCTTAAGTGGTGTCTCCGAGACTTGAACAATGGGCCCAACCCTCTCTATGGCACGAGAGGGACTTCTGTTTGTTGGTTGGACCTCAAACAGGTTATTCATTAGAGGAGCATTGGGGACTTAAGGACAAAGATGTAAACCAGGGGTAAAACGGTAATTTGACCCAACTGGGATACGAACACACGTGAAGGACTGACTTGTAGTATTGGTCGATATCCGTGGACACAAAAATATTCTGCAGTGAGAAGAATGCAGTTGTGGGTCTTTAGTGGAGTGACCCAGAGTTAACGAATGGAGACTAACTTGGTTAATGAGTTTAAGCCAATTAGTCTCGTATGGTTGGAGCTTCTGATCTGTAGGTCCATTAGGTCCCACTAGTAGCTCGTAAAAAGACTTGAAGCCATTAAATATAAACTGTAAATTGAAAATGTTCAATTTATTTGGGGAATCATATAATGTATGTTGATACATTATAATATAAAGTTTATGAAACTTTATAATATAATTTTTGAATTAAATTCAAAAATCAATTCTTGAGAGAAAATATTTGAAAGAGTTCAAATAAATTTAATATGAATTGGATTCATATTAATTTTAATTTTAATAAAATCTCTAAGATTAAATATATGATATTTAATTGGGTAATTAATTAATTATGAAATTAATTAATTATTTATTAAAATTAGTTATTGTTCAGATAATAGATTTGAACTTATTAATAGACTTTTTTCTATTAGGAAAAGGTCTTGGCCTTTACCTATATATAGGACCCCTGGGGTGGGGTGAAAGGCATCTCATGGTCTCTCATTCTCTCAGAGATCTCTCCCAAAAGACTCCCACAAGTCTCCTGTTTCAAGAAGTCTTCGAGATATACCGGTGTAGCCGATTGGTGGTGTTCGCACAAGAGAGTTGCTGCGTTTTCAATCTTATTGGCAAGAAAAGGGGAATTGATCAAGGCTTTCCACAAAAGTAAGTTTGGATTTATGCATTATGAATGTTATGGTTTGCTTATAAATGGTTTCGATTAATTTGGCCATAGATTTACAATTTTTTATGCGATTAAATGTAAAGGCCCCTGCGTTTTTGGGCAATTTAAATTGTAAATTAGTCTCTTTAAGTCCGGGTCTAGTTTAGATTGAAGAACGATGAAGATCGGGACCAAATTTGGCAAAAAACGACAGAAAACAGCGAAGAACAGCGGCTGGAACAGTGCAGAAATTCTAATTATTAAATAAACAATATAAAGTAAATAAATATTTCCGTAAACCAAGACTCAAAATGAGGATTCGGCGTGGTGTTATGGTAGTTCGCTTATTCTCCTCGAGGGCGCGGGTTCGAGACTTGACTTCTACAGATATGCGCGAATGTTTTTCCCGCGTTCGGTTCATTGGTATTTGACCGGTCCAGCGCGGTTCAAGCGAAAATTCACCGGTTCGTTGACTTTCTAGCTTGGTTCGTTGACTGGGCGGTTTTTTGAAGCTGGTTCAGTTGTTTTTCGGTCCGGTTCGACAATTAATCGGTTTATACGCTATTTAAATGCTTTATGGATGTCATTTAGATTTAAAATCCCACCTTAGGTTATAAAGCATGCTCGTGCATTTTATATACATTATAATTAGTTATAATGTATGGATTGAAATGCATGGTTTATTTTCATGAGTTTTTAATATATAGTTGAGTTATATTAATATCATGAAAAAGGATAAGCATGATGCATACAATTACCTAGTTAAATATAAATAGTTATATTCTTTTCAAAAAAAAAATATAAATAGTTATATTTAATAAAATTGTTTGCAGCATGCTACTTTGATTTACCATTTTTGGCAATAATTTAATTGTTAATTTATTAATAATGGAAATCAAAGTTGTATCGAGCATGAAACATCCATAGGTTAATATAATTGTTATATTAATTTCATGCAATGCAAGGCAATATATATAGTTTTATTATATTAACTTGAATATGATTGTTAATTATTTTAAAACTATAGTATGCATGATTATAGGACTAATCATTAAAAATTTTGAATAGTTTAAAATTGATGATTAGAAACCGTCAACCTATGATAAAGATTGCATGCAAACATAGGATCATAGGTAAATGAATTAATTTTTAAATGTTTAAAATTAATCAGACCTAAGATCTCGTTAATTCTAATAGGATTAGAATTAAGTCTTGCTTAGTTTTTTAAAATTAGTTTTAACCTACTAAGTAGGACAAATATTACTATGATTATAAGGGAACTCTACCGGTAAAGTTCTGTCTAAGGTTGGGGGTACTTAAGTTGACGGTTTACGGAACACCTCCTACATGAGAACTGACCCGGAATACCAAAGATGAATTAATCATGGTTAAATGTTAGCATGCAATGTCACTAGATTTATTAAAAGAGTTTAATACACCTAGATCTTTAGAGTAAAGACTTCACATTACTATGGTTAAAAGGGAACTCTCTCGGTTACGTTCTGTCTAAGGCTGGAGGTATTTAAGCTAACGGTTTACGGAACACCTGCTACTTGGGAACAAACCCGGAACCTGAGTTGAAATAACCATAGTCATGTTAGCATACGGTGTTGCTAGGTTTGTTAAAAGAGTTTAACTCACCTAGAACATTACAATTCTATTTATAATAGTTATAATAGGATTAGACTTAGATAAATTGAATTAGTCGGATTTATCTAGGTTAATAAACCCTAAAATGTACGGTAGGTCACTTTAGTGGGAGGTAAATTTTTTACTCCTACGTCCCTATATTTACAACGTGAGATCCATGCTCGGCTTCGTGTCGTTTTAGCACGACCTCCCTTCGGAAAGTGTTTGCATGAGTCAATAACAAGGTGAATGGGGAAAGTTCCCATAGTAAGTGGGAGTGGGACACGTGTCAACGTATCCCTCGGTCTCCACCCATAGGTCACACCGTGAGAGTCTTATGATCCGCCTGCGTGTTGTCCTGGAGCAACCATCCCTTCGGAGGGCTTGATCATAAGATTCGTAACACCGTGAACTCCTGGAAAGGATAGGGTCACTTAGGCTAATTACCAACAGTTGTCTTTCCCTTCGGTAGCCTGTTGGTGCGTGCCTCTGGGATCTGAAAGTGGGAGGGTTACACTTACAAGGTAGTTATTTAGGCTCCATTTATATAAGGATTTGTGTGTCTTTAATGCTTAATAGGGTTGGTTTTATAGAGATATTACATGATTTAACCCATTTGGAAGAATGGAAGCTTTGGAAATCAATTTGTGCAGATTATGCTGCTGAGCGACTGGAAGGAGCAAATTCTATGCTGCAGCAAAACTGGGAGCAGAAACTGACACATCACAGCTCGTTAGCCAACTTCATGAACCGACTTCTATTGAGATATTTTCGGGATAAAGGATCAAGGGGAGCCTTACACGTGTCCTAGTTGACCTAATTCAAGCCTCCCACCCTTCTATAAAAGGAAGTAGCCGTCAAAGTCAAATTCATTCCATGTTTTCCCTTGGAAGCCGAATAGTGTAGGGATTGAAGATCATCAAGTACACCATCATCCGCAAGCTGATTAGGGAGTTTATTTTCCTTCTTAAATTGTGGTTATGGACATGCATACTCAGATTGTAATTCGTGTTCCCATGCCTATTATGAACTAAGTAGCTAGGGTGTTGGTTAGGAATAATGTGATTACTGTGCTTCATCTCTAGTAATAAATTGACTATAGCATTTTGGTTAATTGTTGTGCTTATTCTTATTTTATGCCCGCCTGGCAAGCCGGTATGGATAGCTCTCTCTAGTTTCAGGGATGATTTAGAGAGTGTGTGGCAATTCTCCACATTACGATCATTGTGTATTGGTGAACGCCAGTGATTGAGCTAGAGATAGCCAGTTGCCTAGTGCCTGATCGGTCGCACTTCATTGGGGTTGAAACACATCCCAAAAGATTCGGAGTTCCGGGAGGAATCCGCTAATAATACTGCGGGAAATGCATGATCAATAATATTGCTAGAGCATATTTTATAACAATCACTAAAACCTAACCAGCGCCTGTCTTTAATCTATCTGTCTATTTGTTTACTCGTTGTTCTGTCATTTATTTTGCCTCAACATAATTCCGATAAAACCCAACATTTTTATTATCTTTGAAACCATTAGGAAGTTATACAAAACAGGTAAAGTGGAAACTCATTCAGACCTTGGATTGATAATATTACTTGCTGCAGACTGTGTATACTTGCACAGTATTTTGGAGTCAATTTATCTCATATTTTTAACCACTCCAGAATTGCAACAAGTTTTTGGCGCCGTTGCCGGGGACTTGAATAAGTTTTTATCTGATCTGTTTTGTGTATGTGTTTTAGTGGTTTGGTGCTAGAACTTTTTGATTATTTCTTTTGTTTTTGCAGGTGTAATTTTGGTGCATGAGCGATCCGCTTGGGGTACGGTTTGAGCTTGATCCAGAAATTGAAAGGACATTTAGGAACAGAAGGAGGGAGCAACGCAGAAACCAGATGGAGAACGTGCCGCAACTCCCGCAGGTTCCTGAAGGTCCAGTAGTAGTGAACCCTCAGCAGAATCCGTTGCTGCAGCAAAACCCACTGTTTGAGCAAAATGAGCAGCGAAATAATCAGGCTGAGAATCCTATCTTGATAGCGAACGATAGAACCAGAGCCATTCGAGCATATGCTGTCCCGATGTTTAATGAGTTGAATCCAGGGATTGCACGTCCCCAAATCCAAGCGGCGAATTTTGAAATGAAACCGGTAATGTTTCAGATGTTGCAAACCGTGGGGCAATTCCATGGTTTGTCATCTGAAGACCCTCATTTACATCTTAAGTCTTTTCTAGGAGTTAGTGATTCTTTTGTAATTCAAGGAGTGCCTAGAGATGCTCTTAGATTAACTTTGTTCCCGTATTCTCTTAGAGATGGAGCAAAATCATGGTTAAACTCTTTTGCTCCAGGATCAATTAGGACATGGGATGAGTTAGCTGAAAATTTTTTGAGTAAATATTTCCCACCTAATAGAAATGCTAAATTAAGGAGTGAAATAGTAGGGTTTAGGCAACTTGAGGATGAGACTTTTAGTGAGGCTTGGGAGAGGTTTAAGGAGCCTTTGCGAAAGTGTCCCCACCATGGGTTACCTCATTGTATTCAAATGGAAACATTTTACAATGGTTTGAATGGAGTAACCCAAGGTATGGTCGATGCTTCGGCTGGAGGGGCCCTTTTGGCAAAAACTTTTGGTGAAGCCTATGAAATTTTAGAAAGAATATCTATTAATAGTTGTCAGTGGTCGGATGTTAGAGGCACAAATAAAAAGGTTAAGAGTGTGCTAGAGGTTGATGGTGTGTCCACCATTAGGGCTGATCTTGCTATGATTGCTAACGCTCTTAAGAATGTGACAGTAATCAGCAGCCACCAGCTATGGAGCCTGCAGCAGTGGTGAACCAAGTCACGGACGAAGCATGTGTCTATTGCGGTGAAGACCACAGCTACGAGTTTTGCCCCAGCAATCCAGCTTCTGTGTTTTTTGTAGGTAACCAGAGGAACAACCCTTATTCTAACTTCTATAATCCAGGTTGGCGCAACCACCCCAACTTCTCATGGGGAGGTAAAGGAAATAACGTACAAGCGCAACAGAAGATGAACCAGCCAGGATTTGCTAAAACGCAGGTAATGCCCCAGCAAAATAAGCCGGTTTTGCCCCAGCAAAATTTGGGAAATTCTCTCGAGGCAATGATGAAAGAATTTATGGCTCGCACAGACGCCGCGATTCAAAGTAATCAAGCTTCGATGAGGGCCCTGGAATTTCAAGTGGGTCAGCTGGCTAATGAGCTAAAGGCGAGGCCTCAAGGGAAACTTCCTTCGGATACTGAACACCCGCGAAGGGAAGGTAAGGAGCAAGTAAAGGCAGTAACTCTTAGGAGTGGTAAGCCATTAGAAGAGTCTAGAAAGACCCAGGATTTAAATAGTAATAGTGATAATATTGTTATTGTTGAAAAAGAGTTGGAGTCTGGTCAGGGTGTTGGAGGCAGCAAAGAAAATGCTGGAGCAGCTGGTTCTGCGCCAGATGTAGAACCACCATATGTGCCGCCCCCACCTTATGTACCACCTCTACCTTTTCCACAAAGGCAAAAGCCTAAGAATCAGGAGGATCAATTTAAAAAGTTTTTAGAAATTCTTAAGCAGTTGCATATAAATATCCCTTTAGTAGAAGCTATTGAGCAAATGCCTAATTATGCTAAATTTCTTAAGGATATTTTGACTAAAAAGAAAAGGTTAGGTGAGTTCGAAACTGTATCTCTTACTGAGGAGTGTAGTGCTATTCTTAAGAATGGGCTACCCCCCAAGGCTAAGGATCCAGGGTCATTTACTATACCTGTGTCTATAGGTGGAAAGGAATTAGGTAGAACACTCTGTGATTTAGGTGCAAGCATTAACCTTATGCCTCTTTCAGTCTATCGGAAGTTAGGTATTGGTGAAGCTAGACCTACCACAGTTACGCTCCAATTAGCTGATAGGTCTATCACATATCCAGAGGGTAAAATTGAGGATGTCTTAGTAAAAGTTGATAAATTCATATTTCCTGTTGATTTTATTATTTTAGACTATGAGGCTGATAAAGATGTCCCAATTATTCTAGGTCGTCCATTTTTGGCTACTGGTAGGGCATTAATAGATGTTCAAAAAGGAGAATTAACAATGAGAGTCTGTAATGAGGAAGTGAAATTTAATGTGTTTAAAGCCATGAAATATCCAGATGAAATGGATGATTGCTCCTTCATCAGGATTCTGGAGAGCACAGTTATTGAGACAGCAATACAGGATTCGGCTGATAAGCATTCAGAAAAGCATGGAGAGGTTAGTGTAGAAGATTTTGAATTTTGTTCTTTAGATAGAAAAAATGAAAAAGAATTGTTTAGGTGTGAGGATGTTTTTGAGTCTTTAGATTTAGATCAAAGAAAGGCTCCCCCAATTAAGTCATCCCTAATTGAGGCACCCACTTTAGATTTGAAACCTTTACCGGATCATCTAAAGTATGTGTATCTTGGGGAGAGTGATACGTTGCCCATTATTGTTGCATCAGATTTAATGCCGGAGCATGAGGAGGCCTTAATAAAATTGTTGCAGCAATACCGCAAAGCTATAGGTTGGACATTGGCTGATATTCAGGGAATTAGCCCATCTTTTTGTATTGAGCAACAAAGAAGGCTTAACCCTGCAATGAAAGAGGTTGTTAAAAAGGAGGTAATTAAATGGTTGGATGCTGGGATCATTTATCCAATTGCCGATAGCAATTAGGTAAGCCCTGTCCAATGTGTTCCTAAGAAAAGAGGTGTCACTGTGGTGAGCAATAAAGATAATGAGCTGATTCCAACCAGGACAGTAACTGGCTGGAGGGTTTGTATGGATTACAGAAGGCTTAATAAAGCCACTCGAAAGGATCATTTCCCTCTACCATTTATCGACCAGATGTTGGATCGATTGGCTGGTCAGGCCTATTACTGTTTCTTGGATGGTTATTCTAGGTATAACCAGATTACTATTGCTCCTGAAGATCAGGAGAAAACCACTTTCACCTGCCCTTATGGGACATTCGCTTTTAGGAGAATGCCTTTTGGCCTTTGCAATGCTCCAGCAACATTTCAGCGGTGTATGCTAGCAATTTTTTCTGACATGATTGAGTCCACTGTTGAAGTCTTTATGGACGATTTTTCAGTTTTTGGAGGGTCTTTTCAAAGTTGTCTGGATAATTTAGGAAAGGTATTAAAAAGATGTGAGGATACCCATCTAGTTCTTAATTGGGAGAAGTGCCACTTCATGGTGAAGGAGGGCATAGTGTTAGGTCATAGGATTTCTAAAAATGGTCTAGAAGTTGATAGAGCAAAAGTTGAGGTTATTGAAAGGCTAGAGCCACCGAATTCAGTGAAGGGAATTCGGAGTTTTTTAGGACATGCTGGATTTTATAGGAGGTTCATAAAGGATTTTTCCAAAATCAGTAAACCTCTTTGTAACTTATTGTGCACTGATCATGTTTTTGACTTTAATGCAGATTGTAGGAAGGCTTTTGAAATGTTAAAGGTTGCTTTAATCTCAGCACCCATTCTCTGCGCGCCTAATTGGAATTTGGCATTCGAGGTAATGTGTGATGCGAGTGATGTTGCGGTAGGTGCGATGCTGGGGCAAAAGCAGGGCAAATTTATTCATCCTATATATTATGCAAGCAAGGTTTTAAATGAAGCACAGGTCAACTACACAACTATTGAAAAGGAGTTGTTAGCTGTTGTGTTTGCTTTTGAGAAATTTCGACCATATTTGGTTGGATCTAAAGTCACGGTGTTCACGGATCATGCAGCAATAAGGTATTTAATGTCTAAGAAAAATGCAAAGCCGAGACTAATTCGTTGGATTTTATTACTGTAGGAATTTGACTTGGAGATAAAAGACAAGAAGGGATCAGAGAATGTCATTGCAGATCATTTATCTCGTCTTGATCCATCATCATTTTTGCTGGAGCAATCTACCATTTCCGATTCTTTTCCAGATGAGCAGCTTTTTGCTGTTCAGGTAAAGGTAGTCAGGGATGTCCCTTGGTATGCTGATATTGCCAACTTTTTAGTAAAAGGAGTCACCCCTATTGATATGGATTGGAGGCAGAAGAAAAAGTTTAAACATGATGCGAAATTTTTCTTTTGGGATGAGTCGTTTATGTATAAGCAATGCTCTGACGGTATTATTCGTAGGTGTGTTTCAGGTGCTGAAGCAAAAGAAATCCTGGAGCAATGTCACTCTTCGCCGTATGGAGGTCATTTCAGCGGACAGAGGACGGCTATGAGGATTTTGCATTGCGGATTCTTCTGGCCTACATTATTCAAGGATGCCCATTGGTTCTACAAGCAATGTGACGCTTGCCAGAGGAGAGGAAATTTGGGACCAAGAGATGAAATGCCTCTTACTTACATTTTAGAAGTTGAATTATTTGATGTATGGGGTATTGACTTTATGGGGCCATTTCTCCCTTCTAATGGCAATGTTTTTATCTTATTGGCAGTTGATTATGTGTCCAAGTGGGTGGAGGCCATCGCATGCCATCAGAGTGATGCCAAGACAGTAGCAAGGTTTCTTCAATCGCACATCTTTGTGCGGTTTGGGACACCTAGAGCTTTAGTGAGTGATGAGGGTACACATTTTGTTAATAATATCTTAACTAAGCTTTTAGCTAAGTATGGGATTAAGCATAGGATAGCTACCCCTTATCACCCACAAGCAAATGGTCAAGCTGAAATTAGTAATAGGGAAATTAAAGCTATTTTAGAGAAAGTAGTCCATTCATCTAGAAAGGATTGGTCCTTTAGGTTGGATGAGGCTCTTTGGGCTTATAGGACAGCTTATAAGACTCCTTTAGGTATGTCTCCCTATAGGTTAGTATATGGGAAAGCTTGCCATTTACCATTAGAGCTTGAGCATAAAACATTTTGGGCTTTGAAAAAATTAAATTTTGATTTGAGTCGTGCAGGAGCAATAAGAATGCTGCAGCTTAATGAGTTAGAAGAATTTCGTCAATTTTCTTACGAAAATGCGAAAATGTATAAGGAAAAGATTAAGCTGTGGCATGACAAAAAAAATTAAATCTAAGGAGTTTGTCAAGGGTCAGAAAGTTTTGCTTTATAATTCTAGATTAAAATTATTTCCTGGAAAATTAAAATCTAAATGGTCAGGACCGTTTATTGTGATTGAGGTTTTCTCCAATGGAGCAATTACTTTGCAGGATGAAAAAGATGGGAGAGTATTCAAGGTGAATGGACAGCGTGTGAAGCATTATTGGGGTGAGGAGTTTCAGTCGAAATATCTTTCCCTAAGGTTGGTCGATGTTTGAGAGAGCAGGACTTTTGCGGGAGCATTTCACAGAGCAAAATTTTGAGCTCCCGAAGTTTGAATTGATTTTATTTTCCGTTAATTTGATTTTATTTTTCAGTTAGGTAGATTTAATTTTGCATGATTTATTAGATTTTATCTTTTAAGTATTTTATTTTTATTTTTGGTAGGTTAGATTTGATTTTATTTTATTTTCGGGTTCTTTATTTAAATTATCTTGAAATTATCTTTTAGATAGTTAGATTTTATTTTATCTAGATTTTATTTTTGGTTATTTGAATTCTAGTTTTAATTAGTAGAGATTTTCTCTAAGTTATTCAGCTTCTTTTGAGAATAACAGGTTAAGTTTGCTTTGATTGGTTCAATTTGAAAGGATTTGATTTGTCTATTTTAAAAATTCAAATTCCGTATCTAAGATTCTTCAGGTTCGGCAGGTTGTTGCGGCAAAGATATTGCTGGAGCAAAATATGCCGAGTTAGAAGGATTTCCGTTGGAATTTATTATTGTTACCGTTGGATTTGGCTTTGAATTCTTGCAGGTAAATGTGCGTGCATTGTCTGATGAGGCCACGTGGCGCAGAGAAATTATCCAACGACTTCAATGATGACAGTACATCAATTTTACCATGGGCGTTTGGAATCCGCAATTTTCCCGTTGGTAATTTTTGAATTTCAGGTTTGCATTTTTAATTACAACGGTAATAATAGTTATGGCAGGGCAAATCTTTTTGGTTAGGATTCTCTTTTGCTGGAGCCTTATTTATTTGCAACTGCTGGTAAGTCTTCGGTCTACTTCGTCTTCTTGATTCTATCTTTCCATCTACATTCTTTCTTTCTCCTTTTCATTCTTTGCAAAACCCTTTGAGTTATCCATGGCTAAAACAAGAGCGAGGAAAGAAAGAGAGAGAGAGAGTGAAGAGGAAATACCCATTACCCCCGAAGTTCCGAAGGTGAAAACTAAGAAGAAAAGAACACCGGAGGGAAAGAAGCTAAAAGAAGAAGGCGACAACAGAGGGCAGAAGAACAAGAAAAAGTGGCAGAGGATGAGGCTGCTGCAGTGGTTGAAGAAAACCTGGAAGAACCGCAAGAACAGATCCCAGGTGAGACTGATCAGAGACTTACAGATACGACTCGAGGGGAAAATGTTGAGGAAAATCAAGAACAACATGCTGAGATGGTGAGAGACGAACAGGTAAACACAGTGTCTGAAAGAGGAAACGAGCAAGACCAAGGAGCTCATGTTGAGGTAATCATGCCCGAACCGCCGAAACTCTACCGCATAAAAAGGAAGGTCGGTCGTATTCAGGTGATTCGGACTGATACCCCGTCACCACCATCGTCAGATTCTGAGAGAGAAAAGGCAGAGCGCGAGGAAAGAGAGAGGAAAGAAGCTGAGGACAAAGAAAGAGAAGAAACAGAGAAGAAGACTGAGGAAGAGCAGTTGCTCAAGCGCAGGGCAGAAAAGGGCAAAAATATTGCTGAAGCATCAGAAGAACACAAGGCGATAGAAGAACAACAGGTTTCATTTGATCGCTTCGTCAACAATTTTGCCAGAGCAAAATACGCTGAGCTTCTGAAAAGGGATTTCTTGTTCGAGCGCGGTTTCAGTGGTGATCTTCCACAGTTTCTGAGGACCGGTATTGCAGACCACGGCTGGGAGCTGTTTTGTGCAAAGCTTGAATCTGTAAACGCACAGGTAGTGCGAGAATTTTATGCTAACATTGTCAAGGAGGATGGTTTCCAGGTAATTGTCCGAGGAGTCGAGGTGGATTGGAGTCCAAGTGCTATCAATGCACTGTACAACCTTCAGAATTTCCCCCATGCGACATATAATGAGATGACTGTGGCGCCATCTGATGAGCAACTAAGTGAGGTTGTAAGGGAGGTAGGAAATGAAGGGGCACAGTGGCAGTTATCCAAGACTCAGAAGAGGACATTCCAGTCGGCTTATTTGAAAAGGGAAGCGAACACATGGATGGGATTTATTAGACAGAAGATGCTTCCAACAACACATGACTCGACAATCTCCAGGGAACGGGTTCTCCTAGTTTTTGCCATCTTACGGTCTCTCAGTATTAATGTAGGGAGGATTATTGCGAATGAGATTTCTGGATGTTGGAAAAAGAAGGTGGGGAAACTATTCTTTCCGAACACAATCACGATGCTGTGCAGAAGAGCAGGGGTTCCGGTGGATGAGGGGGATGTAATCCTGTTTGATAAGGGGATCATAGACACGCCCAATTTGGCACGGCTCCAGCGCATGCAGGAGGTGCGTCAAGGTGGGCTTATCCATGGCATCAACTCGATTCTAGAACAACTTGCACTTTCGGTCAGTAGGCAGGAGTTTGCTGAGAGGCAGACTTTAACCTTCTGGAACTATGTTAAGAATCGGGATGCCGGCTTAAAGAGGGCGCTGCAAGAGAATTTTTCAAAACCTTATCCAGCCCTTCCAGCATTCCCTGACGATCTGTTGAACCCCTAGATTCCACCCCCACCTGTTGAAAGAGGAGAAGAGGATGATGAAAATGAACCGGGTCAAGAGGACTGAAGGATGAAGTGGCCCTGAGCGAGCATGATTTTTGTTTTTAATATATAGTTGAGTTATATTAATATCATGAAAAAGGATAAGCATGATGCATACAATTACCTAGTTCAATATAAATAGTTATATTTAATAAAATTGTTTGCAGCATGCTACTTTGATTTACCATTTTTGGCAATAATTTAATTGTTAATTTATTAATAATGGAAATCAAAGTTGTATCGAGCATGAAACATCCATAGGTTAATATAATTGTTATATTAATTTCATGCAATGCAAGGCAATATATATAGTTTTATTATATTAACTTGAATATGATTGTTAATTATTTTAAAACTATAGTATGCATGATTATAGGACTAATCATTAAAAATTTTGAATAGTTTAAAATTGATGATTAGAAACCGTCAACCTATGATAAAGATTGCATGCAAACATAGGATCATAGGTAAATGAATTAATTTTTAAATGTTTAAAATTAATCAGACCTAAGATCTCGTTAATTCTAATAGGATTAGAATTAAGTCTTGCTTAGTTTTTTAAAATTAGTTTTAACCTACTAAGTAGGACAAATATTACTATGATTATAAGGGAACTCTACCGGTAAAGTTCTGTCTAAGGTTGGGGGTACTTAAGTTGACGGTTTACGGAACACCTCCTACCTGAGAACTGACCCGGAATACCAAAGATGAATTAATCATGGTTAAATGTTAGCATGCAATGTCACTAGGTTTATTAAAAGAGTTTAATACACCTAGATCTTTAGAGTAAAGACTTCACATTACTATGGTTAAAAGGGAACTCTCTCGGTTACGTTCTGTCTAAGGCTGGAGGTATTTAAGCTAACGGTTTACGGAACACCTGCTACTTGGGAACAAACCCGGAACCTGAGTTGAAATAACCATAGTCATGTTAGCATACGGTGTTGCTAGGTTTGTTAAAAGAGTTTAACTCACCTAGAACATTACAATTCTATTTATAATAGTTATAATAGGATTAGACTTAGATAAATTGAATTAGTCGGATTTATCTAGGTTAATAAACCCTAAAATGTACGGTAGGTCACTTTAGTGGGAGGTAAATTTTTTACTCCTACGTCCCTATATTTACAACGTGAGATCCATGCTCGGCTTCGTGTCGTTTTAGCACGACCTCCCTTCGGAAAGTGTTTGCATGAGTCAATAACAAGGTGAATGGGGAAAGTGCCCATAGTAAGTGGGAGTGGGACACGTGTCAACGTATCCCTCGGTCTCCACCCATAGGTCACACCGTGAGAGTCTTATGATCCGCCTGCGTGTTGTCCTGGAGCAACCATCCCTTCGGAGGGCTTGATCATAAGATTCATAACACCGTGAACTCCTGGAAAGGATAGGGTCACTTAGGCTAATTACCAACAGTTGTCTTTCCTTTCGGTAGCCTGTTGGTGCGTGCCTCTGGGATCTGAAAGTGGGAGGGTTACACTTACAAGGATGAGTTAAGTATGTTAACAAATGCTTGACCAAATAACGGTGGCTAATGCCTGTAGGAATATGAGTTATTCCAGAATTAGAATTAGCTGAGAAGTGTCTCATTTCAAAGGAGGAGTAGTTGATCACCCTTCGGTGGTTGTTGCTCTAAACCTCTGAAACATCGTTGCAAAACTAAATCAATAGTCTTAGGGTTCTATGATTGCTTGTTTTTGCTAAACTAATTGGATTGTATGCAATTGTTTGTATTGCTCTTGTAATGGGTTAGTGCGATAAATAATCAAGTAATTTGTTATTTCAGCAATTCAATGATTAAATATGTGCATAGTCTTACGCCTATAGCGGTGATTATACAACAAACTTAAACGATTAATTTGTGGCGAATATTTTAAGTTTAGTCTTAACAGAGAAATGTTCTCATGCCCCAAATGTTTGATTCATTAAGAAGTGTTATTAATGAATATGTGACATTGAGCCTTGCTCAGCCAAAGAAGACTTGTCCAAAGACAGTAAATTCGATTTACTAGTCTTGGAAGCGTAATTTGTGAAGAATGGTGATTCTACCCGAATACTTGATTCATAGTCACAAATCACGTTTGTTCTTCTTATTGAAAGGAATGAATTTCTGGCAACAGCTTGATGCTATTGAGATAACTCTCAAAGTTTTGAACTAGAGATGTTATCTTGGCTGTAGCAATGGGGAACGTTAAGTTATTTTTTCCAGTGGGAGCAAATACATATTATTAGATAATGTGTATATAATTCCTAAGATAATAAGAAATTTGATTTCTGTATCTTATTGGCTGGAACAATGTTACTCTTTACCTTTCCCTGCTAACGCAGTTCATTTCAAGAAAGGGAGTTAACTTTTGTTCAGCTGAATTGAAAAATAACATAAATGTTTTTAAGACTAATCAAGAGTAAGGCAGTCATAAACACTACGTTGCCTGAGGCTGCTACTACTCAAAGAAATGAAAGGCAAAAGATTTCTCCTAAAAGAAATACCTTTCTTTGGTTCTTAAGATGTTAGGCTAGTTTTGATCTCAATATGATTGGGAGCTTAGTCTAGAGTATACTTCTAAGTTAGTTAGAAGAACACTCTCTAATACCAATTAAGTCATGCCTTATGGGCAATATGACTAATAGATCTTTTACTGGAAAAGAGCTAAAAGAGCCAAAGAGCCCTTAAAGCTTGTACATTTGGATCCTTGTGGTCTAATATGTTAAAGCAGTGGGAGGGCATGAATAATTCATCTATATTATAGATAATTATTCAAGGTATGTGTATCCCAACCTAATGCAACTTAAGTCTAAAGCTCTTAAGAAATTCAAAGTGGTTTGAGACTAAAGTTGGAAACTTATTAGGTGAGATGATAAAAACACTTCGATCTGATCGAGGTGTAGAGTATATGAGACTTGAGATTCCAAGACTATTTGATAGAACATGGAATTACATCTCAACTACCCCTGAAGCACCTTAAGGAAACGGTGTAACAAGATAGGAGAAATAGAACCCTATTGGATACGGTTTGATTCATTATGAGCTATGCTCATTTTCCTGACTCGTTTTGGGGTCATGCAGTATTGACTGCAGCACATATTTCGAACAATGTTCCATCAAAAGTGTTTCTGAAACATCTTTTGAATTGTGGATAAGATGTAAAAGTAGTTTACGTTATATTTGGGGAGTTCAACACACGTGCTTGTGGCTAACTGATAACTGCCCAAAAGGTAGTTATTTAGGCTCCATTTATATAAGGATTTGTGTGTCTTTAATGCTTAATAGGGTTGGTTTTATAGAGATATTACATGATTTAACCCATTTGGAAGAATGGAAGCTTTGGAAATCAATTTGTGCAGATTATGCTGCTGAGCGACTGGAAGGAGCAAATTCTATGCTGCAGCAAAACTGGGAGCAGAAACTGCCACATCACAGCTCGTTAGCCAACTTCATGAACCGACTTCTATTGAGATATTTTCGGGATAAAGGATCAAGGGGAGCCTTACCCGTGTCCTAGTTGACCTAATTCAAGCCTCCCACCCTTCTATAAAAGGAAGTAGCCGTCAAAGTCAAATTCATTCCATGTTTTCCCTTGGAAGCCGAATAGTGTAGGGATTGAAGATCATCAAGTACACCATCATCCGCAAGCTGATTAGGGAGTTTATTTTCCTTCTTAAATTGTGGTTATGGACATGCATACTCAGATTGTAATTCGTGTTCCCATGCCTATTATGAACTAAGTAGCTAGGGTGTTGGTTAGGAATAATGTGATTACTGTGCTTCATCTCTAGTAATAAATTGACTATAGCATTTTGGTTAATTGTTGTGCTTATTCTTATTTTATGCCCGCCTGGCCAGCCGGTATGGATAGCTCTCTCTAGTTTCAGGGATGATTTAGAGAGTGTGTGGCAATTCTCCACATTACGATCATTGTGTATTGGTGAACGCCAGTGACTGAGCTAGGGATAGCCAGTTGCCTAGTGCTTGATCGGTCGCACTTCATTGGGGTTGAAACACATCCCAAAAGATTCGGAGTTCCAGGAGGAATCCGCTAATAATACTGCGGGAAATGAATGATCAATAATATTACTAGAGCATATTTTATAACAATCACTAAAACCTAACCAGCGCCTGTCTTTAATCTATCTGTCTATTTGTTTACTCGTTGTTCTGTCATTTATTTTGCCTCAGCATAATTCCGATAAAACCCAACATTTTTATTATCTTTAAAACCATTAGGAAGTTATACAAAACAGGTAAAGTGGAAACTCATTCAGACCTTGGATTGATAATATTACTTGCTGCAGACTGTGTATACTTGCACAGGAATTCTAGAGTATTTCATATCATATTTTTACTCACTCTAGGAACCCAACACTAACCCAAAAAGAAATTAGAACACTGTTCAACAGTATACCTATTTGTAGGCTAACCCATGAAAACGAAAGATGTGGATACTTCTTCAATCCGCAAGAGAATAAAGAATTTGTACCGACAAATGCTACATTCTCAGAAGAATACCACATAAGAAATAATAAGCCACAAAGTAAGGTCGTTTTAAGTAAATTAACTGATGAAACTACAGAAATATCAACAAAAGTTGTTGATCAATCAACAAGGGTTGTTGGTGATGCTGGACCTTTTAACAAGAGTTGTTGATAAGGCCAATACAACTGGTTAGTTACATCTATCTCAAGAGTTGAGAGTGCCTCAATGAAGTTGGAGGATTGTTCTACAATCTGACCGTTCCATGGGCTTAATTGAAGCCCAGATCATCATACTTGATGATGGCTTTGAGGATTCATTGTCTTAGAGCAAGGCAATGATTGGTGTTAACAAGAACCAATTGGATTAAAGCAATGGACCATTAATAAGAGTTGTTGATAGTGTTAACACAACTGGTTAGTTACATATATCTCAAAAGTTGAGAGTGCCTCAATATAGTGGGAGGATTGTTCTACAATCTGACCGTTACATGGGCTTAATTGAAGCCCAAGTCGTCATACCTGATGATGATTTAGAGGATTCATTGTCTTAGAGCAAGGCAATGAATGATGTTAACAAGAACCAATTGGATTAAAGTGATGGACTCGGATTTGAAATATATTCCATCTAGAATCTTGTAGATCTATCTAATGGGGTAACACCTATGGATTATAAATGAATCTACAAGAAGAAACGAGACATAATCTTATGGTTAGACTTATGGCAAAAGGGTTATACCCATAGACAGGGGACTGTAAGATATTCTTATCTCCTGTCGTCATGTTAAAGTCTGTTAGTGTTGGGAGTGCGACCAAAGTCCCACATTGGCTAAATAAGGGGATGATCATAGGTATATAAGGGAGGACTAGTATCTCCATTGGTATGAGGCCTTTTGGGGTGATCCAAAAGCAAAGCCATGAGGGCTTATGCCCAAAGTGGACAATATCATACCATTGTGGAGATATGTGGTTGTCCGGTAGTCCCTTACAAAGAACTCTTGTCCATTTAGAATGGATGTCAAGACTACCCCTTTGAATGGTAATCTTAAGAAGAGTATCTACATGTCTCAAACAGAATGGTTCATTTAGCAAGATCAGAAGCAAAACGGGTTTGCAAGCTTAAGTGATCCATTCATGGATTGACCTAAGCAATTCGATCTTGGAATATAAGATTTGATACTGTGATCAAATCTTTTGGCTTTGATCAAGAACATTGATGAATGTTGTCTTTACAAGAAGATCGTCAATAGTTCAGTAGCTTTATTATTGTTGTATGTGATTGATATCCTAGTCATTGGGAATGATGTAGGTTATCTTACTGACAAGTAAAATAAGCTAGCAGCTCATTTCCAAATGAAAATTTGGGAGAAGCTAAGTTTGTTCTTCGGATCCAAATCGTTAGGAACCGTAAGAAGAAAAGGCTAGCCTTGTCTCAAGTGTCTTATATCTACGAGATGTTATTAGATATAAGATGCAAAATTCCAAGAAGGGTTCACTACCTTTCAAGCGTGGAATTCATTTTGTCTAAGAAACTGTTTCCTGAGACACCTTAAGAAGTTGAGGACATGAGACCAATGCCCTATGCAATAGGGATTGTCAGTAAGTACCAATCTAATCCAAGATTTGATCACAGGAAAACCGTTAAGAATATCCTCAAGTATCTAAGGAGAAAGATGAACTATATGCTCGTGTATGAGACTAAGGATTTGATCCTTACGGGATACACTGACATGGATTTTAAGACTGATAAGGATATCTGTCTGACGTAAAAGAATGGCTAGCGGCCCAATTCCAAATGAAAGATTTAGGAGAGGCTGAATATGTTCTTGGAATCCAAATAATCCAGGATCGGAAGAACAAAACGCTAGCCCTGTCTCAAGCAACGTATATTGACAAAATGTTGTCCCGATATTCGATGCAGAACTCCAAGAAGGGCTTATTGCCTTTTCAAGCATGGGGTTCACTTGTCTAAGGAATAGTGTCCTAAGACACCTCAAGAGATTGAGGATATGAGACAGATTCCCTATGCCTCCGCTGTGGGCAGCTTAATGTATGCAATGCTCTGCACGAGGCCTGACATCTGTTATGCTGTAGGGATAGTCAGCAGATATCAATCAGTATCCATGGTCAAACTTTACAAATGAGCTATAGTGTGGCATAATTACAGTCTTGACCACTGTTGGGTTCCTAGAGTGAGTAAAAATATGGTATGAAAGACTTTAGAATTCCTGTGCAAGTGTACACAGTCTGCAGCAAGTAATATTATCAATCCGAGCCCTGAATTAGTTTCCACTCTACCTATTTTGTGTAACTTTCTAATGGTTTCAAAGATGGTAAATGATGTGGTTTTATAAGAGTTATGCTGAGGCAAAATAAATGGCAGAACAACAAATAAGCAAATAGATAAACAGATTAAAGACAGGCGCTGGTTAGGATTCAGTGATTGTTCTAAAAGATGCTCTAGCAATATTATTGATCATGCATTTCTCACAGTATTATTAGCGGATTCCTCCCGGAACTCCGGATCTTTTGGGATGTGTTTCAACCCCAATGCCGTACGACCGATCAAGCACTAGGCAACTGGCTATCCCTAGCTCAGTCACTGGCGTTCACCAATACACAATGATCGTAGTGTGGATAATTGCCACACAGTCTCTAAATCATCCTTGAAACTAGAGAGAGCTATTCACACCGGCTGGCCAGGCGGGCATAAAATGGAAATAAGCACAACAATTAACCAAAATGCGATAGTCAATATATTACTAAAGATGAAGCACGACAATCACATTATTCCTAACCAACACCTAAGCTACTTAGTTCATAATAGCCATGGAAATACGAATTACAATCTGAGTAGGCATGTCCATAATCACAAGTTAATAAAGAAAATAAACTCCTTAATCAGCTTGTGGATGATGGTGTTCTTGGTGATCTTCAATCTCTCTATACTATTCGGCTTCCAAGGGGAAAACATGGAATGACTTTGACTTGGACGGCTACTTCTTTTTATAGAAGGATAGGAGGCTTGAATTAGGTCAACTTGGACATGTGTAGGGCTCTCCTTGCTCCTTTATCATGAAAATTACTCGACAGAAGTCGGTTCATGGAGTTGGCTAACGAGTTGTGACGTGGCAGTTTTTGCTCCTAGTTTTGCTGCAGCATAGAATTTGCTCCCTCCAGTCGCCCAGCAGCATAATCTACACAAAATAATTTCCAATGCTTCCATTATTCCAAATGGGTTAAAAAATGTAATATCTATCCAAAACCAACCCTAATAAGCATAAAGGACACACAAATCCCTATATAATTGAGGCCTAAATACTACCTTTTGGGCAGTTATCATACCCCCAAACTTGAACTATTGCGCGTCCCGAGCAATACTAACCAACCTCCCTTCAAGAATTAAAAACATTAGACAAAGAATAGCTTAATCAAACCAGACAGCCCAACACTACCTTTAACCTTCACCTGAGCATTCTGCAAAACCAAGCTCTGCTGCAGCAAAATGATTTCTCTGGCATGGAAAAATAATCACCACTTTTCAACTTAATTCTAAGAACTCACCACAACCTAGCTCTATTATCAGACATTTCAAAACATATTTTTAAAGGGGTTTATATCCTTGTTTATCAGACTTAAAGCAGCCTTACAGTCATAAGCTCCTAAGCATGAGATGACCCACTTTATGGTGCAGTATACCCTTGCCTCAAGCTCATCACCAACAAGGCTCAATACTCATTATAAAGCTCAAAAATCCTTAGTTAGTCTATCTCTTGCCCCTCAGAATGACGACATTTTATGATGAAGCTCACCTAAGTTCTGGGAGACAGAAAAACTGCTGGATCATCATTCATCCCTCAAAACTTTTGCTCCATGAATTTTCTCAGCAAAATTTTCAACAAATAATTTTTTTCAGCAAATAATTTTTCTCATTTTTTTTCTATTTCCTAGGTCATCTTTTGACGCGAAGACAAACTGTGGGTATCACAAATGACCTCGGTTACTCAATAACCTAACAAATTTTAATTGAAGGAGAGGAATGCTCGAGCAAAACAATTGGAGTAGCAAAAAGTCCCCCAAACTTGAATTATTCATTGTCCCCAATGAATCATTAATTAAGCAATTATACCCCCAAACTTAAATTTTTCTATCTGAATTTTTAAACTAAACATGGGACTCAGATTAAGCTTAAAGCAGATCATACAAGTCAACACTACCTCCAAAATCTTCTTTTGCCGCAGCAACAGTCCAGGCTAGAAGAAATGCTCAAGCAAAAGGTTTCTGGAGATCAGAATACCTTGATCTAATTAAGCGTAATCAGCCCAAGCTTCAAAAATTCAGAAGAAAATTAGTTAAGTTAGAGTTGCTCAGTGCTCATGGAACAGAAACATTCAGAAATTTCATTAAAAATATTCAAAGAAAAATTACATAGCAGAGATATATTTTTGTCAAAGCAGAAAAATTAAAAAGGAACAGACAAACAGTTATAACAGCGAGCAGGGTCAATATGCGCGAGCAAACAAAAATGGAAAAACAAAAGTAATGCTCGCTCCAGGTCATCCCATCAGTCAGTCTTCCTGACGCAAAAAGGTGGGGGTGGTATCCACAGATTAAATAAGTCATCGGGAAACACTGGGAAGGCCTGATATGGTTTTGAGAAATTGGTTTGCAAGGCCCTCCTGAGCGCATCATCTCTCCTTTTAGCATAAGTCCAATAAGTATGAGCTTGCCTTTCAGCAAACTCTAACCTACTGGCCAACAGAGTCAGTTGCTCTAGGATCTGATGAACTACATACACAAGCCCACCCTGGCGAGCCTCTTGCGTACGCTGAAGCCGCGCCAGATTAGGTGAGTCAATGATTCCCTTATCAAGCATAATCATATCCTCTGGAACCGTGGGCACTCCTGCCCTGCTGCATAACATCGTAATCGTGTTTGGAAAAAACAGTTTCCCCACCTTTTTGCGCCAACAGTCAGCAATCTCAGTAGAAACTATTTTTCCAACATCTATACTCATTGAGCGAAGGATGGCAAAGGCAAGCAATACTCTGTCCCGAGATACAGTGGAGTCGTGTGTTGTCGGCAGTAAGCGTAGCCTAATGAAACCCATCCAAGTGTTGGCTTCACTCTTCAAATAGGCAGCTTGAAATGTGTGCTTGCGCGTCTGCGACACCCTCCATTGAGCCCCCTCAACACCTACCTCTCGGACCGCCGCACTTAATTGGTCGCTCGATGGCGCAACCATCATCTCATTAAAAACTGCATGCGGAAAATCATGGAGATCAAACAAACTATTAATGGCTTCTGGGCTCCATTGTACAGGCACTCCTCGCACTATAACTTTAAAGTCATCCTTAACGTCAAGATTAGCGTAGATCTCTCGAACAATGTTGGCATTGACAGGTTCAGGCTTCGCACAAAACTGCCTCCACCCAAGGTTCGCTATTCCAGACTCTAAGAACCTTGGCAAATCACTGCCAAATCCCCGCTCGAACAAGAAATCACGCTTCAGCACCTTTTGGTATTTTGCTCTCGCAAGCTCGTTGACAAAGCGAAGGAACGGTACCCTTGGTTCCTCAATCTCACCCGATGCTTCGGCAATTCCTTTGCCCTTGTCTTCTCTTTGTTCGCGCAAAATCTCTTCTTCTGCCTTCCTTGCCTCTTCTTCCTTTGCCTTATTTTCAGCTTCCCTTTTCTCTTCCTTAGAGTCCGACGTCGGAGGCGATGGAGTGTTCTGAATCACCCTCACGCGACCCGCCTTCTTTTTGATGCGGCAGCGTTTTGGTGGTTCAGGCATTACGACTTCAACATGAGCCTCCTGCACCGGCTCTGGTGTTTTCTCTTTTTCAGGCATACCTGCGGCCTGTCCTCAACCTCTGTTTCTTGATTTTTCTCAGCAATATTTTCTTGAACCGTATCAGAAATTCTCGGTTCTTTCTCAGGTTTTTTTAGCTCTCTCTGTATCCACATCATCCACTGTTTCTTCTCGAATGACTTTTTGCTCCTCAGCCCTCTGCTGCCTCCTTCTTCTTTTAGCCTTTTTTTCTTCTAGCGTTCTCTTTTTCTTAGTTTTCCCTTTCTGCACTTCCAGAGTAACCGGTGTTTCCTCCTCTTCACTCTCTCTTTCTTTCCTAGCTCTAGTCTTTGCCATGGAGGACTCAACGGTTTTACAGAGAATGGAAGGGAAAAAGAAAGAATGCAGACGACAAAATTGGATCAAGAAGACGAAGTGGAAAGAAACTTACCAGCGGTTGTGAATAAATAAGGCTCCAACAAAATGCAATCCTAACCGAAATGATTTGCTCTGCATTAAATAATATTACCATTTAATTTGAAGTGAATGTAACCTGAAATTTTGAAACCAGCAACGGTAAAATCGTGGATTCCAAACGCCCATGGTAAAAATTGATGTGCTGTCCATCATTGAAGCCTTCGGATGATTGCTCTGCGACACGTGGCTTCATCAGATGATGCATGCAAATTTACATGCGAAAATTCAAAGCCAAATCCCAACGGTAAAAAATAATAAATTTCCAACAGAAACCCTTTTAATTCGGATTAATTTGCTCCAGCCATAATCTTGTCGCAACAACCTTCTGACCCTGCAGAATCTTTGATACAGAATTTAAATTTCAAAAAAAAAATGGGAAAATCACATCTTTCAAATTTAAATTTAACCGACCAAATCAAATTTAATCTTTTATTCTCAAGAGAAGCCGAATAAATTATAGAAAATCTTTATTAATTCAAATTAAACAGAATTAAATAACCGGAAATAGAATCTAATCCTAAAAATCTGATTAATTAAAAGATAATTCAAAGATAATCTAAATAACCCGAAAATAAAATCAAACTAAATTCAAAAATAGATAAAATCTAAACTACCAAAAATACCAATATTTTAAAGATAAAATATAATAAATCATGGAAAATCAAATCTAACCTAACCGAAATTAAAATCAAATCAGCGAAAAATACAATTAATACAAACTCTGGGAGCTCAAAATTTTTGCTCTGTGAAATGCTCCCGCAAAAGTCCTGCTCTCTCAATCATCAACCAACCTTAGGGAAGGATATTTCGACCGAAACTCCTCACCCCAATAATGCTTCACACGCTGTCCATTCACCTTGAACACTCTCCCATCTTTTTCATCCTGCAAAGTAATTGCTCCACTGGGAAAAACCTCAATCACAATAAATGGTCCTGACCATTTAGATTTTAATTTTCCAGGAAATAATTTTAATCTAGAGTTATAAAGCAAAACTTTTTGACCCTTGATAAACTCCTTAGATTTAATTTTCTTGTCATGCCACAACTTAGTCTTTTCTTTATACATTTTCGCATTTTCATAAGAAAATTGACGAAATTCTTCTAACTCATTAAGATGCAGCATTCTTATTGCTCCTGCATGACTCAGATCAAATTTTAACTTTTTCAAAGCCCAAAATGTTTTATGCTCAAGCTCTAATGGTAAATGGCAAGCTTTCCCATATACTAACCTATAGGGAGACATACCTAGAGGAGTCTTATAAGCTGTCCTATAAGCCCAAAGAGCCTCATCCAACCTAAAGGACCAATCCTTTCTAGATGGATGGACTACTTTCTCTAAAATAGCTTCAATTTCCCTATTACTAATTTCAGCTTGGCCATTCGCTTGTGGGTGATAAGGGGTAGCTATCCTATGCTTAATCTCATACTTAGCTAAAAGCTTAGTTAAGATATTATTAACAAAATGTGTACCCTCATTACTCACTAGAGCCCTAGGTGTCCCAAACTGCGCAAAAATGTGCGATTGGAGAAACCTTGCTACTGTCTTGGCATCACTCTGATGGCATGTGATGGCCTCCACCCACTTGGACACATAATCAACTGCTAATAAGATAAAAATATTGCCATTAGAAGGGGGAAATGGCCCCATAAAGTAAATACCCCATACATCGAATAATTCAACTTCTAAAATGTAAGTAAGAGGCATTTCATCTCTAGGCCCTAAATTTCCTCTCCTTTGGCAAGCATCACATTGCTTGTAGAACCAATGGGCATCCTTAAATAACGTAGGCCAGAAAAATCCGCAATGCAAAATTCTCATAGCTGTCCTCTGACCGCTGAAATGACCTCCATACGGCGAGGAGTGACATTGCTTCAGCACCTGAAACACACCTACGAATAATACCGTCAGAGCATTGCTTATACATAAATGGCTCATCCCAATAGAAAATTTTCGCATCATGCTTAAACTTTTTCTTCTGCCTCCAATCCATGTCAATAGGAGTGACTCCCTTTACCAAGAAGTTTGCAATATCAGCATACCAAGGGACATCCCTAACTACCTTTACCTCAACAGCAAAGAGCTGTTCATCTGGAAAAGAATCGGAAATGGCAGATTGCTCCAACAAAGATGATGACGGATCAAGACGAGATAAATGATCTGCAATGACATTTTCTGATCCCTTCTTGTCCTTTATCTCCAAGTCGAACTCCTGCAATAATAAAATCCAACGAATTAGTCTAGGTTTTGCATCTTTCTTAGACATTAAATACCTTATTGCTGCATGATCCGTGAAAACTGTGACATTGGATCCAACCAAATATGGTCGGAACTTCTCAAAAGCGAACACCACAGCTAACAACTCCTTTTCAGTAGTTGTATAGTTGACTTGTGCTTCATTTAAAACCTTGCTTGCATAATATATAGGATGGATAAATTTGCCCTGTTTTTGCCCCAACATTGCACCTACCGCAACATCACTCGCATCACACATTACCTCGAATGGTAAATTCCAATTAGGTGTACAAAGAATGGGTGCCGAGATTAAAGCAGCCTTTAAAGTCTCAAAAGCCTTCCTACAATCTGCATTAAAGTCAAAAACATGATCAGTGCATAATAAGTTACAAAGAGGTTTACTGATTTTGGAACAATCCTTTATGAACCTCCTATAAAATCCAGCATATCCTAAAAAACTCTGAATTCCCTTCACTTAATTCAGTGGCTCTAGTCTTTCAATAACCTCTACTTTTGCTCTATCAACTTCTAGACCATTTTTAGAAATTTTATGTCCTAAAACTATGCCCTCCTTCACCATGAAGTGGCATTTTTCCCAATTGAGAACTAGATGGGTATCCTCACATCTTTTTAACACCTTTCCTAAATTATCTAAACAACTCTGAAAAGACCCTCCAAACACTGAAAAATCGTCCATAAATACCTCAACAGTGGACTCAATCATATCAGAAAAAATTGCTAACATACACCGCTAAAATGTTGCTGGAGCATTGCAGAGGCCGAAAGGCATTCTCCTAAAAGCAAATGTCCCATAAGGACAGGTGAAAGTGGTTTTCTCCTGATCCTCAGGAGCAATAGTAATCTGGTTATACCCAGAATAACCATCCAAGAAACAGTAGTAGGCCTGACCAGCCAATCTATCCAACATCTGGTCAATAAATGGTAGAGGGAAATGGTCCTTACGGGTAGCTTTATTAAGCCTCCTGTAATCCATGCAAATCCTCCAGCCAGTTACTGTCCTGGTTGGGATCAACTCATTGTCTTTATTGCTCACCACAGTGAAACCTCCTTTCTTAGGAACACATTGGACAGGGCTTACCCAATTGCTATCGGCAATTGGATAAATGATCCCAGCATCCAACCATTTAATTACCTCCTTTTTAACAACCCCTTTCATTGCAGGGTTAAGCCTTCTTTGTTGCTCAATACTTCTAAAGGATCCCTCCTCTAGAGTGATTTTGTGCATACAAAAAGATGGGCTAATTCCCTGAATATCAGCCAATGTCCAACCTATAGCCTTGCGGTATTGCTGCAGCAATTTTATTAAGGCCTCTTCATGCTCTGGCATAAAATCTTATGCAACAATAATGGGCAACGTTTCACTTTCCCCAAGATACACATATTTTAGATGATCCGGTAAGGGCTTCAAATCTAAAGTAGGTGCCTCAATCAGGGATGGCTTAATGGGAGGAGCCTTCCTTTGATTTAAATCTAAAGACTAAAAAACATCCTCACATCTAAACAATTCTTTTTCATTTTTTTCTATCTAAAGAACAAATTTCAAAATCCTCTACACTAACCTCTCCATGCTATTCCGAATGCTTATCGGCCGAATCCTGTATTGTTGTCTCAATAACTGTGCTCTCCAAAATCCTGATGAAGGAGCAATCCTCCATTTCGTCTGGATATTTCATGGCTTTAAACACATTAAATTTCACTTCCTCATTACAGACTCTCATTGTTAATTCCCCTTTTTGAACATCTATTAATGCCCTACCAGTAGCCAAAAATGGACGACCTAGAATAATTGGGACATCTTTATCAACCTCATAGTCTAAAATAATAAAATCAACAGGAAATATGAATTTATCCACTTTTACTAAGACATCCTCAATTTTACCCTCTAGATATGTGATAGACCTATCCGCTAATTGGAGTGTAACTGTGGTAGGCCTAGCTTCACCAATACCCAACTTCCGATAGACCGAAAGAGGCATAAGGTTCATGCTTGCGCCTAAATCACAGACTGCTCTACCTAATTCTTTTCCACCTATAGACACAGGTATGGTAAATGACCCTGGATCCTTAGCCTTGGGGGGTAGCCCATTCTTAAGAATAGCACTACACTCCTCAGTAAGAGATACAGTTTCAAACTCACCTAATCTCTTCTTTTTAGTCAAAATATCCTTAAGAAATTTAGCATAATTAGGCATTTGCTCAATAGCTTCTACTAAAGGGATATTTATATCCAATTGCTTAAGAATCTCTAAAAACTTCCTAAATTGACCATCATGATTCTTAGGCTTTTGCCTTTGTGGAAAAGGTAGAGGTGGTACATAAGGTGGGGGCGGTACATAAGGTGGTTCCACATCTGAAACAGAACCAGATGCTCCAGCATCTTTATTACTGCCTCCAGCACCCTGACCAGACTCCAACTCTTTCTCGACAACAAGATTATTATTTTTATCACCATTTTTATCTACACTCTGGGTTTTACTAGGCTCAATTCTTTCTTCTAATGGCTTACCAATCCTAAGAGTCACTGCCTTTACCTGCTCCTTACCTTCCCTTCTAGGGTGTTCAGTATCTGATGGAAGTTTCCCTTGAGGCCTTGCCTTCAGCTCATTAGCTAGCTGACTCACTTGCAATTCCAGGGCTCTCATCGAAGCTTGATTACTTTGAATTGTGGCATCTGTGCGAGCCATAAATTCTTTCATCATCCCCTCGAGAGAACTTCCCGAATTTTGCTGGGGCAAAGCCTGCTTATTTTGCTGGGGCAATACCTGTGCTTTAGCAAATCCCGGTTGGTTCATTTTTTGTTGCGCTTGCACGTTATTTCATTGACCTCCCCATGAGAAGTTGGGGTGGTTGCGCCAACCTGGATTATAAAAGTTAGAGTAAGGGTTATTCCTTTGATTACCTACAAAAAACACAGAAGCTGGATTGCTGGGGAAAAACTCGTAGCTGTGGTCTTCACCACAATAGACACATGCTTCGTCTGTGACTTGGTTTACCACTGCTGCAGGCTCCATAGCTGGTGGCTGCTGATGACTAATCACTGTCACATTCTTAAGAGCGTTAACAATCATAGCAAGATCAACCCTAATGGTGGACACACCATCCACTTCTAATACACTCTTAACTTTCTTATTTGTGCCTCTAACATCTGACCATTGACAATTATTGATAGATATTCTTTCTAAAATTTCATAGGCTTCATCAAAAGTCTTTGCCAAAAGGGCCCCTCCAACCGAAACATCAACCATACCTTGGGTTACTCCATTTAAACCATTGTAAAATGTTTCCATTTGAATACAATGAGGTAACCCATGGTGGGGACGCTTTCGTAAAAACTCCTTAAACCTCTCCCAAGCCTCACTAAAAGTCTCATCTTCAAGTTGCCTAAACCCTACTATTTCACTCCTTAATTTAGCATTTCTATTAGGTGGGAAATACTTACTCAAAAATTTCTCAGCTAACTCATCCCATGTCCTAATTGATCCTGGAGCAAAAGAGTTTAACCATGCCTTTGCTCCATCTCTAAGAGAATATGGGAACAAAGTTAATCTAAGGGCATCCCTAGGCACTCCTTGAATTACAAAAGAATCACTAACTCCTAGAAAAGACTTAAGATGTAAATGAGGGTCTTAAGATTTCAAACCATGGAATTGTCCCACAGTTTGCAACATCTGAAACATTACCGGTTTCATTTCAAAATTCACCGCTTGGATTTGGGGACGTGCAATCCCTGGATTCAACTCAATAAACATTGGGACAGCATACGCTCGAATGGCTCTGGTCCTATCGTTCGCTATCAGGATAGGATTCTCAGCCTGATTATTTTGCTGCTCATTTTGTTCAAACAGCGGGTTTTGCTGCAGCACACGGTTCTGGGGGTCTGCTGGACCTTCAGGAACCTGTGGAAGTTGCGGCACGTTCTCCACCTGGTTTCTGCGCTGCGCCCTCCTTCTGTTCCTAAATGTTCTTTCAATTTCTGGATCAAGCTCAAATCGTACCCTAGGCGGATCGCTCATGCACCAAATTCCACCTGCAAAAACAAAAGAAACAATCAAAAAGTTCTAGCACCAAACCACTAAAACACATACACAAAAAAGATCAAATAAAAACTTATTCTTTTCCCCGGCAACGGCGCAAAAAACTTCTTGGGTTCCTTGAGTGAGTAAAAATATGGTATGAAAGACTCTAGAATTCATGTGCAAGTGTACACAGTCTGCAGCAAGTAATATTATCAATCCGAGCCCTGAATTAGTTTCCACTCTACCTATTTTGTGTAACTTTCTAATGGTTTCAAAGATGGTAAATGATGTGGTTTTATAAGAGTTATGCTGAGGCAAAATAAATGGCAGAACAACAAATAAGCAAATAGATAGACAGATTAAAGACACGCGCTGGTTAGGATTCAGTGATTGTTCTAAAAGATGCTCTAGCAATATTATTGATCATGCATTTCTCGCAGTATTATTAGCGGATTCCTCCCGGCACTCCGGATCTTTTGGGATGTGTTTCAACCCCAATGAAGTACGACCGATCAAGCACTAGGCAACTGGCTATCCCTAGCTCAGTCACTGGCGTTCACCAATACACAATGATCGTAGTGTGGATAATTGCCACACACTCTCTAAATCATCCCTGAAACTAGAGAGAGCTATTCACACCGGCTGGCCAGGCAGGCATAAAATGGAAATAAGAACAACAATTAACCAAAATGCGATAGTCAATATATTACTAAAGATGAAGCACGACAATCACATTATTCCTAACCAACACCTAAGCTACTTAGTTCATAATAGCCATGGAAATACGAATTACAATCTGAGTAGGCATGTCCATAATCACAAGTTAATAAAGAAAATAAACTCCTTAATCAGCTTGCGGATGATGGTGTTCTTAGTGATCTTCAATCTCTCTATACTATTCAGCTTCCAAGGGGAAAACATGGAATGACTTTGACTTGGGCGGCTACTTCCTTTTATAGAAGGATAGGAGGCTTGAATTAGTACAACTTGGACACGTGTAGGGCTCTCCTTGCTCCTTTATCACGAAAATTACTCAACAGAAGTCGATTCATGGAGTTGGCTAACGAGCTGTGACGTGGCAGTTTTTGCTCCTAGTTTTGCTGCAGCATAGAATTTGCTCCCTCCAGTCGCCCAGCAGCATAATCTACACAAAATAATTTCCAATGCTTCCATTCTTCCAAATGGGTTAAAACATGTAATATCTATCCAAAACCAACCCTAATAAGCATAAAGGACACACAAATCCCTATATAATTGAGGCCTAAATACTACCTTTTGGGCAGTTATCAACCATATAGGCCGAAAATATAGCTGTTTGTGAAGCAGCGATAGAGACTGTAAAGCTTAGAAAGTTCTTGACTGATTTGGAATGTGTTCCAAATGTGAACTTGCCCATCAAACTTTATAGTGATACAGTGGTGCTGTGGCAAATTCATAAGAACTTTGCAGCCCAAGACAGGCAAGCACATTGAATTAAATTGAAATATTCACGAAGACTCTCTCGACTAAAGGGTATGAGGGTCATCTAGAAGGTCTAGGTCTACGAGTTATGTACAAAGATGAAATCTAGGGCAAGTGGGAGAAATGTAATGGGTATAGTGATACCATTATGTAATGGGTATAATGATGCCCTAGTTTATTGTATTTGTACATTGTATATGTTTTATACATGTATTTATACACCCACTACTGAATAGATTATTGTACATTCCACTAAACTAGAGTTTTTAGTTCAAGTGGGAGTTTGTTGGGTTTTATGCCCTAAAACTCGTAGATAGTGAATGTAAACAAATTTTATACTTGTATTTAATAAAGTGTTATTTAGTTTTCTGCAATAAAATGTTATTGTTAAATATTGCACTATTTGACCCAAATCCAATAAACTAAGATCCAAGGTTGTTTGTATGTAACTTGAACTAGTATGTGGGGACATACAGGGATCGATGTTCAAGTAACAACCTAAAAGGTCTATGGTACAAGGATAAGGCTGGGTACCTTATCCTGGTGACACTATGGATACGGCCCACTGTGTATTATGATACAAACGCAATGATCCAACGCGTTCATGTGTTTGACATGCGAGTGGGGGTATCCTATGCAATGAGTTTGCATAAGACCGGACCGCGAAATAGTTAACCACTAACTGTAACACCGTTAGTTGGCTTGATTTCTATTTCACTAGGATGACCTAGACAACTCAGTCTCAATCCTGAGTGGATTATGGACTCCTGTTCACGAGGGGTTGTCCTTTGATTTGTATGGGTGAGAGTGGCCAGCAAGCCGACTCAATAAGCCTACCATTTTGGGGACAATACTGAGTGGGGAGTTGGGAACATAATCACACAAGATGGAATTCACTCCTTCCCAACTCTAGGGTAAGTAGAGGTGTGTTCCCTTAAGTGGTGTCTCCGGGACTTGAACAATGGGCGCAACCCTCTCTATGGCACGAGAGGGACTTCTGTTTGTTGGTTGGACCTCAAACAGGTTGTTCATTAGAGGAGCATTGGTGACTTAAGGACAAAGATGTAAACCAGGGGTAAAACGGTAATTTGACCCAGCTGGCATACAAACACACGTGAAGGACTGACTTGTAGTATTGGTCGATATCCGTGGACACATAAATATTCTACAGTGAGAAGAGTGCAGCTGTGAATCTTTAGTGGAGTGACCCAGAGTTAAGGAATGGAGACTAACTTGGTTAATGAGTTTAAGCTAATTAGTCTCGTATCGTTGGAGCTTATGATCTGTAGGTCCATTAGGTCCCACTAGTAGCTCGTAAAAAGACTTGAAGCCATTAAATATAAACTGTAAATTGAAAATGTTCAATTTATTTGGGGAATCATATAGTGTATGTTGATACATTATAATATAAAGTTTATGAAACTTTATAATATAATTTTTGAATTAAATTCAAAAATCAATTCTTGAGAGAAAATATTTGAAAGAGTTCAAATAAATTTAATATGAATTAGATTCATATTAATTTTAATTTTAATAAAATCCCTAAGATTAAATATATGATATTTAATTGGGTAATTAATTAATTATTTATTAAAATTAGACATTGTTCAGATAATAGATTTGAACTTATTAATAGACCTTTTTCTATTAGGAAAAGGTCTTGGCCTTTACCTATATATAGGACCCCTGGGGTGGGGTGAAAGGCATCTCATGGTCTCTCATTCTCTCAGAGATCTCTCCCAAAAGACTCCCATAAGTCTCATGCTTCAAGAAGTCTTAGAGATATACCGGTGTAGCCGATTGGTGGTGTTCGCACAAGAGGGTTGCTACGTTTTCAATCTTATTGGCAAGAAAAGGGGAATTGTTCAAGGCTTTCTACAAAAGTAAGTTTTCTATGAAATCCTTGATCACTAGGATCGATCTAGTTGATCTTTTAGCATGTTTACAGCCTATGTACAACCCATTAAATATAGATTTATTGCTGTAATATTTTGCAAATTGTATTGGTATTTCAATTAGAATCTAAGACTCTGAGTAGGTTCGGTAATACTTTCTGTTGCGTGGGGCTTTTATCCCTTCAGTTTAGGGTCCAACCACTAAACAAGAGTTCCTCTCGGGCCAGGAGAGGACGATGCGCCTTTGTTCAAGCCCCGGAATCAGCCCTTAAGGGAACACACATCTACTTACCCCAATAGGGGAAGGAGTGAACTCCATCTTGTACTGTTATGTTCCCAGCCCCCATTCGGTCTTGCCCTTGAAAATGGTAAGATTATTGAGTCGGCGAACTGACCACTTGTTGGTACGATTTTCCGCAAGCGCACGGGTCGTCACAAGTAATATAAAACGGAAAGTATTCCGAGTATCGAATCCTCAGGGAGGCGAAGCGAAACTTAAGCAAATAATTAAAATTCTCTTGAGCACTGAAAATACTTAGGTGAAATAATATTTAGGGACCACTTCATGCAATAGAAAAGATTTAAATTTAAGATGACTAATGAAAACAAATTGATCAATCAGAAATAAAATGTGGAGAAAGAGTTTTCTTTAAGTGGGAAGAGGGGTCTTGAAAATCAATGATTAGCTAAATAATTGCTATAATTATCCTATCTCATTGCCCAACTAATTATAATCCTAGAATCTCCATTAATCACATAGGTTCTCCTGTCGATTTCCCCTAATTGTAATTAATTCATTTTAACAACCTAAGTGCCCTTAGCGCTATTAAAAATCATTAATTATTACGCTCTGATTCATTTTAGGAATCTAAGTTTAATCAACTAATCCTGGTGTCACAACGGGCAATTAAACTAGTTGCATGGATTATGATCTATCCTAATTTCTCTCCGTCGAGTTTCCATTAAGAATCGACTCATTACACAATTGGCCAGATTGAGTAAAGCATTAAGCACATCCATACAAATAATTAGGACATGGGCAAGAGACAAGGAATTATAACAATATTTTGACTATCATTTCACTTCAAGACCCCAAATTGGGGTTTAGCTACACATAATATCCACAATAATTACAAGGGGAAGCATATTAAAGAGCATAAAAGGAAAGGAATTGACCGTCGAAAAACCCCTCGCTGACGCTTGGAGCCCCCGCTGACTACTCCTCGAGCCTCTAAGATTGCTCCCCAAAATTCCCAAAATTTTCCCACTAGAAGAATCCTCTCAAAAAGGCTCAAAAGCCTTGAGAGGGGCTCCAAAAAGGAGCCTAAGAAAGGAAAGAAAGGATGAATTGATGGATGGTTTGATTGATGAGAAATGAGGCACCCAAGGGCGCCTATTTATAGGCCTGGAATAGGGGTAGCGTCGCTACGCTGCCTTGCTAAGCGTCGCGACGCTGCTGCGCACGCGGCTTGGGCAACAAGAAAGGGCAGCGTCGCGACGCTGCCTTGCTAAGCGTCTCGACGCTGTCCAGATTTTCCAGATTTTTCAGCTTCCTTTTGGGCTGATTTTTGGGCCTTCTACTTCATTTCTCTTGGTCTTTTCTTCATAGATGTCTTCTTTGGGCCTCCAATTGCTTCAAACTTTGATTTGGGCTATAATTACTTCAATTTTGGCTCTTTTTCTCCCAAAATCACCAACTTAGCTCCTAAGGACCAAATAACAAAATTCATTAAATATATTCATTAAAAATACGATTAAAGCACCAAAAAGCTTAATAAATTGAGACTAAAATAGCGACATTTCTGCTCGCTATCACCACTCTCACCCATACAAATCTAAGGAAAATCCCTCCTGAAAAGGGTTTAGAAATATTGTGCACAGAGGCTACGTTCGTGACGATCACGTCCCCTCGTTGCACGATCTCTCTCATGAGATGATATTTGCGCTCTGTGTGCTTGCCTCTTTTGTGACTGCGAGGTTCTTTAGAATTTTCCACTGCACCACTATTATCATAGTAAAGGGTGATTAGCAAGTTCATATTTGGAACAACTTCCAAATCCATCAAGAACTTCCGTAGCCATACAGCCTCCTTAGCTGCTTCACAAGCAGCAACATATTCGGCCTCCATGGTGGAGTTCGCAATGCACCCTTGCTTGATGCTACACCAGACTACAGCTCCCCCGTTGAGGGTAAATACTGACCCTGATGTGGATTTCCTAGAATCCTTATCACACTACTACAAAAACCACTTTTAATGACGGTCAATGCCCGTCATTAAAGACTTTTCATGACGGGCGGTGTACGTCATCTATACGAGTGTCGTTGTACCTTGTTATGACGGGCGGTTTTTAATGACAGGCAATGTCCGTCATTACAAGGTACAATGACAGACATTTTTAATGACGGGCAATGCCCGTCATTAAAAGCCGTCTGTCATCAAAAGTCCGTCATTGAAAGTGTATTTTCCAACCAACCAGATATTTAATGACGGGCATTGCCTCTCATGAAAAGTCCATCATTGGAAGGGTGTTTTCCAACCAAGGACATTTTTAATGACGGGCAATGACCGTCATTAAATATCCTTTTTAATGACAGACATTGCCCGTCATCATTTTGTTCATAATTTAATAAAAAAAAATTTGTTGGTTGCCCGGTGGCATACCAATAATATTTGCTTCATTTGTTAACCTATAAAGAAAGTAATCTTAATCGATTCCAATAAGCCACTGAACCAAAATTGTTCATACAATTTTTATTCATACAAGTTTGATTTAAAAATAAAATTACAAACACTTAAACTTAAAAGTCTCAAAATTACTAAACACCTATGTTTAAAAAGCCTACACCTACACTTAAGAAAAACAAAAATTCTCGTACATGCAGCTTCCATTCTTGTCAGCATAATCTTGCTCGTACATCGAACTTGATGAACCTAAGAAAAACAAATTGTAATTACGTTCGATACAACCGAAACAAGAACTCACATAACAAACATAACAACAGAAACTTATGAAATTATCTCAAATCATCCATACTTTTAAATGAAACAACTAATAAAAAAATAATGAACTTGAGAACTACACTTATGAAGAACACAAACAATGTCATGGAAAATTAAAATGCATAAACATACCAAAACTTATCAACATAAATAACCAAACTTATTAAAGGAACTAAATGAAACAACATAATGAACCTCGTAAACTTAACAACTCAATGAAGAACAAGTGAAACTAAACTTATAACAACTCAATGAAACTAAACTTGTAACAACTTAATCATTTGC
Organism: Luffa acutangula; assembly: GCA_036850905.1. Lineage (NCBI taxonomy): Eukaryota > Viridiplantae > Streptophyta > Magnoliopsida > Cucurbitales > Cucurbitaceae > Luffa > Luffa acutangula. The sequence continues at coordinate 29,309,452 of CM072090.1, read as the reverse complement.
ACTTATCTCAAACCATTGAAACTAAACTTGTAACAACTTAATCATTTGCACTTATCTCAAACCATTGAAACTTTTTGAATGAAACAACTCAACTTATCAACAAAAACAATTAAGTGCAACAATGTAGCAAACCTCATAAACATAAAAACTCAATGGAAAACAAGTGAAACTAAACTTATAACAACTCAAACTTTTGCACTTATCTCAAATCATCGAAACTTTATGAATGAAAAAACTAAGTGCAACAATGTACCGAACCTCATAAACACAACAATTCAATGGAAAGCAAGTGAAACTAAACTTATAAGAATTCAATGAAACTAAACACAAGAACATAACAACTTATTAAAAGAACTAAATACAAGAACGTAACAACTCAATGTAAAACAAACTTATCAATACAACCAACTAATTAACTTATGACTACCATAACTGCATGATAGTCATAATACTCAAGTCATACGAAGTCAACATAAACAAATGAATGAACTTCCATACTTTTCTATCTTCAATCTAATTTTAAGCTATGACTACCATAACTGCAACATAGTCATAGCACTCCAGACTTAGATAAAGTGGATGACACCAACCAAGCCAGGCTCGCACGAGAGCAAGCTGCACAAAAAACAACAAAGATCCAATATGGTTGAGTGTGCAGACCCAAGTTCCCAAACAATCTTTCTTTTTCTTAAAAACTAAGCAACCACTTTTCTTCCGGAAGTGAGAAAATGGACTTTCAATGGCTTTTTTCTGAATCACTTTGTCGCCTTGATCCTGATGGGTTGTGGGTTTCTACTCCTTTCCCTTTTGTTGGGTTGTGGGTTTCTACTCCTTTCCCTTTTGTTCTTTCCAGCTTGCCCACTTCTATCACTTCCTAGACTTCCTATATAGCTAAGAAAGCAATGTTGTTTTTCCTTTTTTTCTGAAATGACAGAATAACTTCCTAGCAGACATTGTTTGAAAACAAGGAAAAAGATATTGTTTCAATCACTTCCTAGACTTCCTATATAGTTAAAGAAAGTTATCCGTAATTAAGGAAGCAATGTTTTTTTTTTCCTTTTTTTTTCTAAAATGACAGAATCAAAATGGTCTTACCTTGGACTGTTTGGTCAATTTTTATTTATATTTCAATGAATGCAGAGGGCAAAATCTCACCTCTTTTCATTTGTGCTTATTAAACACAATATCCACTCTAGTTATAACATACACATGTGAGCAAACACAACCACAAATAGAGAGAGATATTTGAGAACTAATGGAAAAGACATACAAAAGGAGCAGCCAGTGGACAAGTTGGAAGGAATAATCCAAATAAGATGCAAAAAGTTATTAACCGTGGTTATGAAATGCAAAAATTATGAACAGAAACATTTTTCATTTTTAAAGTTATGAAATGCAATCATAAGGAGAACACAGGTCCACAAGTTGAAATCAGAAAATCCAACTTAATAACGGTTGAAGTTGTCTAAGCAATATAGGAAATGATGTCAAATGCATTAATGAGAAAAGGTTTGAACCTCTTCCACCACCCAGCAGCTTATCAGCTTTTGATTCTTTAGTAAATTCAGTGAAACTTGCAAGAGACAATTATTTGCGCAAATGTGAAAATGATACAATGGTTCGTGTTATGCTTTCTGGTACATTTGACCAGCAAAGAAAAATAAATGGAGAACATAAGAAGTTAAAACTCATATATTGTAACTGCATTGCAATTAATGCTCAAAACAAAGGTGCGACCATTCAAATGAAAAACAAAAGTTGCAGAAGATTTGTAGGTTGCACCCTCAATGTTAGCTTCTCTAACATATCACCTAATTTGGATATGTGAAAGTTGTATAATAACCCTTACTCTCCACAAGCCACTTAGAAAGGATTTGGAGGTGAGAAACCAATAATTAGACTGTTTTAAGTAACTTAAAAAGAAGACTTACCTTCAAAGAAGAGTCTGAAAATCCACCAGCAACTAAAGCTCCATCATGTGATATTGACAAACAGTTTAAACTACACAGAATCGATGATATCAACAGCATGCTCATTGAGACTGAATAAACTGTTAAGCGTTAACAGAGATAGAAAGGAAACTAGATAGATACCCATTGTGTGTATTAATGAAGGTATAAAAGTTGACTGATGGTCAAAGCAACAGAACTCAACTGCACATGATTTCTAAAGCCTTCAAAAATAGATTGTTCCACCTCCGTTGAACTGAAACAATCAACACAACAAATCAATAGCAAGAAGAATCAATAGAGATTAAAAGATAAAACACCTAGAGCTTGCATAAAAACAAAACAATGTGAAACAAGTGTGAAAAAACAAGAGACCTTGGAAGTTGATGCGTTCATTGATAATCTCAAGTATCACTGTGGTTTGGGTCTTATGAAGATATTGAAGTAGCATCTCTAACTTTACTAAGTAAACAAATAATAAACTCATCAAACTATAACGAACACATATTTATAAGCATAACATCAAGTTTAACAAAACTAACCAAATTAATCTAACTTTACTAAGTAAATAAAAGTTACAAAACTATCTAAATAACATTTTCCAAAACAAAAATTACAAACACATTCACTTAAAACTTAACTTAGGACATGAACTCAAAATTCGTAAATTTATCTGAACTAAGGACATGAAACTTATCATGAAACTTATCGTTTTCAACTTTATACTCACAATTTTATTTATCAATTATTGTTTCTAAATTACCAATAACATACCCATTTTAAAAACAAATTTCAATTCACCACAAATACTTCAATCACAAATGAAAGCAAGACCAATTGATTCAATGAAAAAATCAATGTGAGAGAAAGTACAAAATTGAGGCAAAAGATGTTAATATATGAGTATAGGTTTTCTATCAAGGACAATGAAGAAGATATTAAGTAGAAGAAATGAAGCCATCAAAGCAAGAAATGATCTCCTTTTTTCCTTCCTTATATTTTCTTGGTTCTACTTTATGTCATTCTTCCATGAATGTTTAGCTATTCATACAACTCACATAGACAATTAAGAATGAGTTTTAAATCAGAATTCAAAACTAACTCAAAAGTGCAAAATGTCTCCAACACCCTTTACTACATTGTGAGCAAGAGAAAAAAGAAAATGGAGAGGAACAAGAGTGGTGTTCATCATATAAATGGAAAGGAGGCTTGAGTAGTATAATAAGGCATTAATATCTTCAAATATAAGATCTTGATATTTTTTTAATGGTTTTAGAAGTTGCTTTGGGTTCTTGGTCGTTTACTAGTTATTCTATAAGTGACAGAGGCATTTAAATTTGGGAAATAGCAGGTGTGCTTGGCTTACCTAGAATATCTCCATCTGACCATGAAGGAAGAGATCTTGCAGCTGCAATCACCACTCCATCAACAAAAGTATCTTCATTGTTAGATAATCCTGCTATCATTATTATTATTATTATTTTCATTTTGGTTAGCCCTATGTTGAATTACCAAGAGAGTTCTTTCCCATTATAAGAGAGTAAACAAAAGAAAGTTTTCATTAACCATACCGTTGTAGTAGAAATTATCAGGAAGGTCGGCTATATTGAAAACTGATAAGAATGAATCCAGGTGAATACGTGCATTACCAGAGAACTCGATCACATCCCAAGGATTATGCAGTTCCCCAAGTTAGATGTTAAAATCACACACTACAAAGATCAGATTCATGTCAATGATAATAGAGTAACTTGAATTAGATTTAGAAGATTTGAGTAACTTAAAATCACACACTACAAAGATCAGATTTGAGTCATTTTAATGGTGATTATTGACTTAGATTTAGAAGATTTTTGGGTACTCCTTTTAAGTGGGTGTTGACTCTGATTAAATTTATATAGCCTAAGATTACAAAACCGAACTTACATTTAGTAAGTAGATTAACTTGTCTTTAGATTTGTGAAATCTATGAACCCTCTTCATTTGGTTTTGAAATAAGTAAAAAAGAGAGAAAAAAACAGATCCTCTTCGTTTACTATAGTCAAAAATCAAAAGCAAAAGTTTTATTCATCCCTAAAATAGCCTAATTCAATTAGATAATCAGATTTAATCCGATTATACATTAGCTTTCGTTTGGGATTCATCAACGTATGAAGACTCTAATACAACTAGTGCATTCTCCATTGTAAATCATTATTCAAAGTCAATGACTCAAATCTGATTTTAAGTTACACACTACAAAGATCAGATTCATGTCAATGAAAATTAATTAAAATTTTTATTTTAGAAATAAAATTCACACCTGAGAGTTATACAGTAATTTGAATTACTGGATCTGAGAGTTATACAACAGTGAGGCTTACTCGAATGCCAGACGAATTTGAGGAATTTGACTGAAGCTGGCAATGACAGAGGCATATTCAAACGGCAAAAGAGCCATGGAATCTTCATCTTAATGAAGATGAAACCCCCAAAAACTCAGATCCAGACCCAAACGATCCAAACACCAAATGCCTCGAGAAGAAGATCCAAACGGCAAAAAATCCAAACGACAGATCCAGGTCAACACAGATGAAAGAGGAGTCGGAAAGGCCCAAAAACGCCTCAGAGAAGAAGGTCCATCTAAGTGAAGGTCGGTATTCTAGATTATGCGATGGACTTGGTCGCTTCGCCATGGATGATGGAGTCAAGGTTTGGATTGGAAAGAACATCCATAGCATCAGTAATACGGACTAGAACGACGATTGAGCGAAGAAAAAAATTATGGTTTTCAGGAGAAGCAGAGTGGGGAGAGAAAATGAGCAAGAAGGAGAGAAAAATCGGGGAGAGAGAACTAAAAAACAAACCAGCGTGAATGCGCCTTTGCCGGTCATCCTATTGAAATAGACACCTAAACTAGTTAACGGCTTTACATCTAGTAGTTACTATTTCGCGGTCCGATCTTATGCAAACTCATTGCATAGGATACCCCCACCCACATGTCTCCTGCATGGATGCTTTGGGTCATTGCATCTGTATCGAATACAAGGTGGGTCGTATCACATAGTGTCACCAGGATAAGGTACCCAGCCTTATCCCTATACTATAGACCTTTTAGGTTGTTACTTGGACACTAATCCCCGTCTGTCCCCACATCTAGTCCAAGTTTCATTTAAACAACCTTGGATCTTAGTTTATTGGATTTAGGGTTTATTAATGCAAACTTGATAATTCAATAACAAAATTACTAAATTACTCAAATAACGCTTTATTGAGATCGATTAATTTATTTCATTTACTATCTACGAGTTTTAGGGCATAAAACCCAACAAAATCATCTCTCAATACAAAATTGTAGCCACCTTTCTCTTTAGTTTTCAAGAGTTCTTTTATGTTTTCTTAGTCCAAGGGTCGGTTGATCAAGCCTCGAGCTTAGAGGTGCTTTTTTATGGCTAACTAAGCTCGGATTGCTGTAATCAAGACCTCAGTTTGTAAGTTTGATTTAATTTTATGAGATTTTCATTCTTAATTGCTTAGGTCCCGTTTGATAACCATTTGATTTTTTGTTTTTGGTTTTTGAAAATTATGCTTGTTTTCAACTAAATTCCCAACCATTACTTTCATCCTAGTTAAGGTTGCATTTGAATTCCTAGCCAAATCTTAAAAACAAAAACAAGTTTTTGAAAACTACTTTTTTTTGTTTCCAAAATTGGACTTGGTTTTTTAAAACAAGGTAGAAAATTGATACTAAAACCAAAAAACTTATGGGTGGAAGTATGTGTATATAAGCTTAATTTTCAAAAACCAAAAACCAAAAACCAAATGGCTATCAAACGGGACCTTAGTTAATTGTCTTTGTGATTTTAGTTCTTTGCATATAAGTTTAGATTGTGGTAGGAAAGATTGACAACCTTGACCGTGCCCTATCTAAATTTACTTGCTAAATCTAAGTAGCAAATAGGCTAACGTTTTGATATTCTTTTGCGTCCCTAGAACTAAATGATTTAATCAATTGTAATTGTGGTTTGTTGTCCATTGCATGTGAATTAATTCGGCTAGATCCTAATACGGTTTAGATTAGTTAATAGGCCAACAAGCTACGATCAAGAAAGACAATGTTGGAGCAAAACCTAAGAAACCCTATCCATTACGGAGTTTGCCCTCCTACCCCATGTTCAAGCCCTCTGAAGGGATGGTTACACTATTGGCAACACGCATGCGGAGTATGAGATCTCAAAAAGTACCAATGGAGGAGACCGTAAGATGTGTTGACACAATTTCTGCTCCCACTTACTATAAACACTCTCTTTGTTCACCTTGGTATTGAATCATACAAACACCTTCCGAAGGGAAGTCACTTCTAGGGTGACACGAGGCCGAGCATGATTCTCACAATGTGACGAAGTGAACTATTTGGAGATATGTGGGGATAAAAACTCGATATGATACATCTTATTTTTATACTTTTCCTCTCACTGAGTATTTTAACGATTAGGGTCTATTTTACTTCGGTAAATTCCAGCTAAATGAATCTATCTAAGTCTATGCCTTATTATATAAGGTCTTTACTCTATATCTAGGTGAATTAAACCCTTTTAATTACCTAACGACGTTTGCATGCTAATAAGACCGTGGTTAATTCTACTCAGGTTCCGAACCAGGCGTCGGGAGAGTTTCCTTATAACCGAAGTCTATTAAAATACTAAGTAAGGCATTCACAACAATACTCATTACATTTCTCCCACTTGCCCTAGATTATTCTATGTACATATCTCGCAAACCTAGATTTTCTAGATGACCCTCGAACACTTTAGTCGTGAGAGCCTTCGTAAATGGATCAACAATGTTGTGCTCCGAAGCAATCTTCGTGACGATCACGTCCCCTCGTTGCATGATCTCTCTGATGAGATGATATTTGCGCTCTATGTGTTTGCCTCTTTTGTGACTGCGAGGTTCTTTCGAATTTGCCACAGCACCACTATTATCACAATAAAGGGTGATTAGCAAGTTCATATTTGGAACAACTTCCAAATCCATCAAGAACTTTCTAAGCCATACAGCCTCCTTAGGTGTTTCACAAGCAGCGACATATTCGGCCTCCATGGTGGAGTTTGCAATGCATCCTTGCTTGATGCTACACCAGACTACAGCTCCCCCGTTGAGAGTAAACACTGACCCTGATGTGGATTTCCTACAATCCTTATCAGTCTGAAAGTCAAAGTCTATGTATCTTGTAAGGATCAAATCCTTAGCGGCATACACAAGCTGATAGTCCCTCGTTCTCCGAAGATATTTGAGGATGTTTTTCACTGCAGTCCAATGGTATAACCCTAGATTAGACTGGTATCTACTGACTATCCCAACTGCATAGCAAATGTCAGGCCTAGTACACAACATGGCATACATAAGATTGCCCACAGCTGAAGCATAAGGGATCCGTCTCATATCTTCAATTTCTTGAGGCGTCTTAGGACACTGTTCCTTAGACAAATGAACTCTATGCCTAAAAGACAGTAAACCCCTCTTGGAATTCTGCATCTTATATCTAGACAACATCTTGTCTATATAGGATGCTTGAGACAGGGCTAACATTATGTTCTTACGATTCCTTATTATTTGATTCCCTAGAACGTACTGAGCTTCACCCAAATCTTTCATTTGGAACTCAGTCGCTAGCCAAGTTTTAATGTCAGCTAGATATTCTACATCATTCCTAATGAGTAGAATATCATCTACATACAACACTAGAAAAGCTACTGAACTGTTCATAAACCTTTTGTAAACACAAAGCTCATCAACGTTCTGGTCAAAGCCATAAGATTTGACAGCAGTGTCAAACCTTATATTTCAAGATCTGGAAGCTTGCTTCAACCCATAAATGGATCGTTTAAGCTTGCAAACTTTTTGCTTCTGACCTTGAGCAATGAACCCCTCTGGTTGAGACATAAAGATGTTCTCATCAAGATTGCCATTCGAAAAAGTAATCTTGACATCCATTTTCCAAATTTCATAATCATAAAATGTGGCAATGGACAAGAGAATCCTTATCGACTATAACATGGCAACTGGAAAGAAGGTTTCTTCATAGTCCACCCCTTCCTTTTTGGTATAACCCTTTGCCACAAGTCGAGCTTTGAAAGTCTATACTTTCCCAACTGCGTCTTGTTTTCTCTTGTAGATCCATTTGCACCCTATAGGTTTAACCCCTTCAGGTTGGTCTACAAGATCTCAGACTTGATTGAAGTACATAGACTCCATCTCTAGGTCCATAGCTTTGACTGTTAGCCCTTTTCTGCAAGCGTACGGTTGCCCAAGTAATGTTAAAACGGAAGTATTCCGAGTTTCGAATCCTTAGAGAAATTGATTTAATTCTATTAATTACCAAGAATCGTCGTGCTTAATTTTATTTAGAAGCTCAACTTTAAAGAAATAAAGAACTAATAAGAACAAAAGAAATCATGCAAATAAATGGAAATATTCTATTAAGGGGACTTGACCTAGGGTGTTATCTAGCTTTTTGGATTTGTAGCTGAAATAATTGGATGAATGTAATTACTAAACTTCAATTCCATAAATCTAGAAGTAATTTTAAGCGGAATTCTCTTTCAAGCTCCTCCACATCTCATACTAACATACCTAATTCATGTGTCCATTTCCTTAGTTAATCATAGTATGGCATTAAGCAACTTCATTATCAATTTCTAACAATTCTTTTTCACTCTAGTGTTCCAAGCAATCGTTAGCCATGCAATTTGGATCTAATCTAAATTTTCTCTGTCAAGTATCAATTTAGACCAACAAATCAATTAATCCGTGATCAAGAGATTAAGAATGAATTGCATAGATGAAATATGAAGAACTTCATTACAATATCCAAGGAATTAAGCTACAATATTCGATTAGCTAGAATAACGACCTTATGTCTCAAGATCTACTCACAAATGGAAATAATTTTGCTCAAGTGATCTTGATCCATAGGCCTAACTCAAACTATACTAATGAATTACAAAGAAGTAAGGAAGAAATAACCATTGTGTTGACCCCAAGCTCCCGTCTTGATCATCTTGAATCCCGAGCCTTGGAATCTCGCTCAATTCCACCTTTTTCTTCACAACTCTACTCTCTTTTTCTCTCTTTTGAGCTAGGGGAGAAATCCCCCAAAATGGGATGATATGAATGATAGCGAGCATAACTAGCTATCTTTACTTATTTAATTTAGCTAGTCTTTTATGATGTTTGGGCCGTTTTATTGTGCTTTATTGTTTATTTTGTAGGAAATGGTTGATTGGAGCTATAATGCAATATCAGAGTTAATCGGGTGCTCGGGGCGTGAAAAGATGTAAAGGAATGAAAAGAGTAAAAGTGGAGAAAAGTCAAATCTCGGTCAACAGCAGGCTAGCGTCGAGACGCTAGCTCTTGAGCGTCTCGACGCTCACATTCCATATCAGATTAGGCGCGTAAAGCTTATGTTGGGTTTAATGTCCTATAAACTCGTAGTTTGTAAATCATTAAACATATTCTATTTTCAATAAAGACGTTATTGATATTATTCAGTAAAAGATGTTATTGAATATATACATTGCGAATGATTAACCTAAATCCAATAAACTAAGATCCTTGACTATAAAATGAATACTCGAACTATATGTAGGGACATATCGTAGGATCAAGTTCAAGTTTATAGTCAAAATAGTCTATAGTATAAGGATACGGTTGGGTGCCTTATCCTGGTGACACTATGGACGCGGCCCACTTTGTATTAAGTACAAACGATGAGATCCTAAGTCGTTCATGTGGAGACATGCGAGTGGGGGCGTCCTATGCAATGAGTTTGCATAAGACAGGACCACGAAATAAGTCACTTTCTCTTTATAACGCCGTTTACCGAAGAAACTGACTATTTCTCATAGATGACCTAGGTAACTCGTTCTTAATCCTGAGCGAGCTATGAACTCCTGTTTATACGAGATTATCCTTTGATCTGCATGGGTGAGAGTGGCCAGCATCGCCGACTCAACAAGCCTACCATTTTGGGGATAAGATCGAATAGATAGCTGGGGACATAGTTTCGCAAGACGGAATTCACTCCTACCCTTTTCAGGGATAGCAGAGAGGTTGTTCTCTTAAGTACTAACTCCAGGACTTGAACAAGGGGCCCCACCCTCTCGTTGGATCGAGAGGGACTTAGGTTTGATGGTTGGACCACAAACCGATTGTTCATTAGAGGATTAGTGGAACTTAAGGAACAAGAAGTACTATAGGGGTAAAACGGTTATTTGACCTAGCTATAGCTACGAACAACCTGTGAAGGAACGACTTACTGAACATGGTTAAATCAAGTGGACGGAAATATATCTATAGTGAGGGGAGTGCAACTATCGGGCTATAGTGGAGTGTCCCGGTAGTTAACGAATGTTGGCTAGCTTGAATAATGAGATTAGTCGGTTAGTCTCGAATCGTTGGAGCCCATGATCTATAGGTCCATTAGGTCCCCCTACTAGCTCATATCGGAATATAGCCTAGAACAAATTGATAGGATTCTTTGAATTGTTCAAAGTCGGGAAAAAGGGTATTATCGTAAAATTGTGTTTGACACAATAATTTAATTATGAATTAAATTAGAAAATGAGAGATAAAGTATTTAAAAGGGTTTTAAATACTATATACATGAATTAAGATTCATATATATAAGATGCACAATATTAAGGTGATTAACTTGCTTAATCATTTATAATCAATTGGGCAAGGTTCAAATATGATCTTATATATTAATGTCACATTTAGAATTGATATTAATATCATAAATGAACATTTGAAATCTGATTTTGAATCATGGTAAGTGGAAAATGATGTAATTCCACTCTTGCATGAAGATTCAAAGTGGAATTACACCACAAACATGCATACTTGCATGTAATGTTGTTTGAACACCTAGCTTCCACTTTCACCCTTAAGACCACCATGTGTCTTGCATCTTGAGGCTTCTTCTTACATGGATTCTCTCTATAAGTAGAAGAAGAATCAGATTGGAGAAGAAGAGAGCATTTACCTTAATGTTATGCTGCTGAATTTCTTCCTCAATCACTCTCTCATCTCATATCTCCATAGAGCTTGAACCTTCAAGCATTCCTTCCCATTCCCTATCACTATAGACTCCCACAAGTCGTTCTCGGCCCGGAGAATAGTAGGGAAGACTCTAAAGGTTGTCCAAGAGAAGTTGGAGAAGGAAAACACCACAAGGAGTACCTCATTTGTGAGCTACAAAGGTTGGTTTTCTCTAAACTCTCTTTTCTGTCTTTTATAGAACATGCATGCTTTAGGAGCAAAATTAAATGTCTTAAGTGCTTTCGATCTTCAATTGCTTCCGCATGTGTAATATGTACACCTTCAGCTTACAGCGTCGAGACGCTATGATACGAAGCGTCCCGACGCTACCGTTTTTCCTTATTCAGAACGCGCGTATAAGAGGCAGCGTCGCGACGCTAAGACGAAAAATCAGAATAAAAGCTTCACTTCGGCTAGGTTTAAGGGGGGATCAATTTGGGACCTTTTGGAGCCGGAAAGAAGACAGAATAGAGCACTTTTGGAGCTGCAAACAAAGGAGGAACTTGGAAATCAACCCATTGTTCGTGGGGATCGTGACGGGGACGTCGGGACTCGGCCTACATTGAGTTTTCTTTTCCCTTTTCTTTCTTTAGTTAGATTTATGGCTTTCACTTGTTTAGTTGAGCTTGTATTTGCATTTATGAGTAGCTAAACTTGTAGCTTAGGGATTGATGTAGTTGATTAAGTTTATGGATTGATTTATGGTTTAAGTTGTGCAATGTTATTGTGTTTGTAATCTTGATTTAATGCTTTCAATTAATTGGCCATTAGTTGGATGATTTAAGTTTCGAATCTAGCTCGGGAGAGGGGATTCGATCTAGACTTACTCAAGATTGCATGAATAAAGTTTACTTTCTAATTCTTGACGGTTTTAGATTAACTTTAGAATTGGTTAAAAGATCTCATTGCCTTGCTTTTTAATAAACTTAGATAGGGATATCAAGTTGGTTAATTTGCATGAGAATCAATTATACTCGGGAGAGGTAGTTGTGATTAAAGGGTCTTTGGCTCATAATTTCATTGTGCATAATAACTTATTCCTTAAAAATCAATCCTAAACGAAATCGGCGAAATCAATTCCCTAAGTAGTTTTCCCAATTGAATTTCCATTCTTTTTATTTGCTTTGATTTGGTTTTATCATCATCTTTTCATCACTTTTTGATCCCTAAATAAAATTGGGCAAGATTATTCATAATACTTGATTTGCTTAAAAATCCAATCCAGAGGACGACATTCGAATTTACTATTCACTATATTATTACTTGACCTGTGCGCTTGCGGTAGGAAAAGTCCACATCAAGTTTTTGGCGCCGTTGTCGGGGATTGGCACATTTAGCTAAATTGATATTGTGAAAAAATTGCTTGATCTTAATTTAGGGTGTATTTTTATTTTTTTAGTTGATTGCCTTTTTCCTTGTTTGTTTTTCTTTCCATATTTGATTTTCTAGGTTAGTTTTTCTTTTAGTTGTGTAATCCTTTCCTTATTTGTTCTTGTTTTTCCTTTTCTAGATTAGTTTCTTTTTTTGCATTTTGCCATATTTATTTTTTGCATTCCATATTAGGTTAGTTTGTTTCCTTTTTCTTGATTATATTTTCCATATTTAGATTAGTTGTTTTCCTTTTCTTTATTTCATTCCATAATTGCTTTCTTTCTTTTTTAGGGTAGTTTTGTTTGTTTATGCGTAGGGATAAAGATTTAATTTTAGCACCATCTGATCCCGAGATAGAACGAACAATTCTTAGGCTTCGAAGGGAAAATAGAGAAATTATTCAAATGGCAGATCAAAATCCACCTGAGGAGCCTAGGCCTATTAGAGATTATTTTCAGCCTGTGTTTCAGGGACAGCAATCGGGAATTGTCTATGCACCGATTAATGCCAACAACTTTGAGCTGAAGACCGGTCTCATTCAGATGGCTCGAGACTGTGCATACAGAGGATCGCCCACCGAGGATCCAAATTCTCATCTTAAATCATTCTTGGATATTTGTGGGACGGTAAAGATTAATGGAGTCTCTGAGGATGCTATTCGTTTACGTTTATTTCCCTTTTCTTTGTAGGATAAAGCACGTGATTGGTTGCAGTCTATTACTCCTGGGAGCATCACCACCTGGGATGCTTTGGTCCAGGCCTTTTTAAAGAAATTTTTCCCTCCTGCAAAGACGGTCAAGCTGAGGACCGAGATTGGGACATTCCAACAACAATATGATGAACAGCTGTTCGAAGCTTGGGAGCGATTCAAAGAGTTACTGAGGAAGTGTCCTCAGCATGGTTACCCCGATTGGCTTCAGGTACAGTTGTTTTATAATGGTTTAACTCCTAGTACAAAAACGATTGTTGATGCAGCTGAAGGTGGGACTCTGTTGTCCAAGACCGTGGAAAACGCTCGCACACTTTTAGAGGATATGGCCACCAACAGCTATCAGTGGCCATCTGAGCGGTCTACACCCAAAAAGATTGTTGCTGGAGTGTTTGAGGTTGATAAAGTAAGTGCACTCCAGGCTCAGATGACCTCCCTTGCTAATGCTTTTATGAAATTTTCAGGTACAGGGAGTGCTCAATCAATTGAATCAGCTGCTGCTTTAGCATCTAGACCTCAGGAGGAGACCATCGAGCAGGTTCAGTATGTATCAAATTTTAATTCTAGGGGATATAATAATAGTTCTACACCTACACATTATCACCCTAACAATAGGAACCATGAAAATTTCTCTTATGCTAATACTAAGAATGTTCTTAATCCTCCTGGTTTTGCCCCTCAAACTCAAGATAATAAAAAGTTAGAAGATCTTGTTGGAGCTTTCATTGCAGAGTCTAGTAACAGGACAACCAAATTAGAGGAGGCAGTCATTGCCATCAACTCAACAGTGAATGGCCACAGTGCAGCTATAAAGAACATTGAGACTCAGCTGGGACAGTTGGTGAATGTTGTAAGCACAATGAATAAAGGTAAGGCCCCAGCTGAACAAGAGAAACCCCAGATGGAGTATTGTAAGGCAATCACTGTGCACCAGGAGGAATCTGAAGAGGAACCTGAATCTGAGGACTATGAAACGCCTACAGGGGAAGCTGAAGAGGACACATCATCTGATGAGGCTGAACAGCCTAACCTTGAGCCTCCTATTCCTTCTCCCACACTGATGGTTCCCAAGGAAAAGAAAAAGAAAAAGAAGAAAAAGAATAATCAGGTTCAGTTTGATAAATTTATGAATGCTTTTATGAATCTGAATATTAATATTCCTTTTGCAGAGGCATTAGAGATGCCCCAATACAACAGGTTTATGAAGGAGTGGTTAGCAAAGAAGCGAAAGGAAAAGAAGGTTGACACTGTTTATCTTGCTTCCACATGCAGCACCAGAGTACAACAGAAAGTACCTGAAAAAGTAGCAGATCCAGGGAGTTTTTCTGTTCCTTGTAGTTTTGGTACTTATTCCTTCAGAGCATTATGTGATTTAGGTGCTAGCATTAATATTATCCCATTGTCCTTGTGTAAGAAGTTAGACATAGGTGAGATTAAATCTACTCCTGTAAAGCTCCAATTGGTTGATCAATCTGTGGTGAGACCAGTTGGTATTGTAGAGAATGTGTTAATCAGAGTAGGTAGATTTTTCCTCCCTATTGACTTGTATGTTATGGACATGATAGAAAATCCTTCAATGCCTGTCATATTAGGACGACCATTCCTCGCTACTGGGCGAGCGATTATAGATATTGAGCGCAGGGAGCTCACTATTAGAGTCAAGAACGAAAAAGAAATCTTTAAAGCAGTTGAAGACTCCAAAGATGAAGTGCTGTACATGGGCTACAGGAAAGGTGCAAGAAAGAGCACCTCTGTTGGATTCACAGAACAAAAGCCTCCTTGAAGCACGTGCAACACGTCGAGCTAATGACGTTAAACAAGCGCTTATGGGAGGCAACCCAAGTGAGTAGTGTGTTTTCTTTTTGTTTTTGATTTATTGTTTGTTTTTGTTTTGTAGGTCTTGTTTTCTTCCTCTCCTTTGCTTTCAAGCTTTCAAGATTCAAAGCTCTCAAGCAAGAAGTCATCATCATTCCAGGCCAGTATTATTCACTCCTGTCATTCTTTTATTGATCTCATGCTTGTTTATGCCCTATTTTCTTTATACATTGAGGACAATGCATACTTTAAGTTTGGGGGTGGATTAGCATGTTTGTGGAGCCCTTGAGCATCTGAGTTCGGGCTATAGTTTTGAGCTTTCTTTGAATTATGCATATGGTTGTTTTTTGGATGCTACTTTTGCATGATTATGATGTCCTAGGATAGGCTTTCTTGTCAATTTTCAAGCTTGTGATGAGAGGTAAGCATAAGTGCCCAAAAAGGGAGACTTTTTAAAATTTTTCTAGGAGATGGCTTGCATGAGTAGAGTATTTGTCTTGGCTAGATTTGGATTTGAATGCTTAGGAGCGAATTATTGGGTTCATATGCTTGTTGTCACCTCGATAGGTGTAGGGTAGAGCTAAAGAGTTAATTTTTTTGCAAATTAGCATGTTTGATCTTGCTTAGGAGAAAAGAAAAGAATATCTGCTATTTATGCTCTTATCGAAAAATCATTCTTGTAGTTACTGTTGAAAAGAAAATTATTATGCCATGGCCTGTGCACAGTTTGCAATGTTTAATAAAGATTAAGGCAAAAAGAGCTACCCCTGTTGTGATCAGTTAGGCCAACCAGAGAAAACTCAGGTTAAGGGTCCCTGCAATGGGTGTGTGAAAGCTAGTGCCACATTTACATGCTTAATTCAATTGTTTATTAAAAGCACCTAAGTATGGAGATAAACAAACTAATTTGTTGCATTAACTCATTAGTGAAGCCTTAGTGCCAGTGTAGAGGGAAGATGAGCTGAGAGTTTAATAATCCAATCCCGAGATAGTAGAGTCTGATCTTGTTGAGTTAGATCTCGCTTGTGCAAGTTAATTTTGGAAAAATTTTAATTTGTCTCCCTCAGTGGTCCTTGTGTGCATATCTCTTGCTTGCTTGGTTATTGACTTTTGAGCCTTGAGGATTGAGTTATGATTGTTGCATCCATTCTTCCATTGTATGCCTGATTTAGAGTTTGCTCGAGGACTAGCAAAAGTTTAAGTTTGGGGGTATTTGATAGCGAGCATAGCTAGCTATCTTTACTTATTTAATTTAGCTAGCCTTTTATGATGTTTGGGCCGTTTTATTGTACTTTATTGTTTATTTTGTAGGAAATGGTTGATTGGAGTTATAATGCAATATCAGAGTTAATCGGGTGCTCGGGGCGTGAAAAGATGTAAAGGAATGAAAAGAGTAAAAGTGGAGAAAAGTCAAATCTCGGTCAACAGCAGGCTAGCGTCGAGACGCTAGCTCTTGAGCGTCTCGACGCTCACATTCCATATCAAATTAGGCGCGTAAAGCTTACAGCGTCGAGACGCTATGATAGGAAGCGTCTCGACGCTACCGTTTTTCCTTATTCAGAACGCGCGTATAAGAGGCAGCGTCGCGACGCTGTCTTGACAGCATCTCGACGCTAAGACGAAAAATCAGAATAAAAGCTTCACTTCGGCTAGGTTTAAGGGGGGATCAATTTGGGACCTTTTGGAGCCGGAAAGAAGACAGAATAGAGCACTTTTGGAGCTGCAAACAAAGGAGGAACTTGGAAATCAACCCATTGTTCGTGGGGATCGTGACGGGGACGTCGGGACTCGGCCTACATTGAGTTTTCTTTTCCCTTTTCTTTCTTTAGTTAGATTTATGGCTTTCACTTGTTTAGTTGAGCTTGTATTTGCATTTATGAGTAGCTAAACTTGTAGCTTAGGGATTGATGTAGTTGATTAAGTTTATGGATTGATTTATGGTTTAAGTTGTGCAATGTTATTGTGTTTGTAATCTTGATTTAATGCTTTCAATTAATTGGCCATTAGTTGGATGATTTAAGTTTCGAATCTAGCTCGGGAGAGGGGATTCGATCTAGACTTACTCAAGATTGCATGAATAAAGTTTACTTTCTAATTCTTGACAGTTTTAGATTAACTTTAGAATTGGTTAAAAGATCTCATTGCCTTGCTTTTTAATAAACTTAGATAGGGATATCAAGTTGGTTAATTTGCATGAGAATCAATTATACTCGGGAGAGGTAGTTGTGATTAAAGGGTCTTTGGCTCATAATTTCATTGTGCATAATAACTTATTCCTTAAAAATCAATCCTAAACGAAATCGGCGAAATCAATTCCCTAAGTAGTTTTCCCAATTGAATTTCCATTCTTTTTATTTGCTTTGATTTGGTTTTATCATCATCTTTTCATCACTTTTTGATCCCTAAATAAAATTGGGCAAGATTATTCATAATACTTGATTTGCTTACAAATCCAATCCAGAGGACGACATTCGAATTTACTATTCACTATATTATTACTTGACCCGTGCGCTTGCGGTAGGAAAAGTCCACATCAATGAACCAAAGGAAGGGGGTCATTTATAGGAGCATGGGTGGAACTTTTCTTGTTGGACAAGCCAACAGCAACACGATGCTGTGATGTCATACCTTTCTCGCTGCAGAAGTTGGCACAACGTCGTGATGCTACACAGACAGCGTCGCGACGCTGTCACGATTTCAGATTTTTCTTCACTGCCTGCCAGGCATCGAGACGCTCTAGCCCTAGACGCTAGGACTTCTAGAAACCACCTTCACGGATTTAGCCCACCTTCTTCATTTCTTTTGGGCTTTTTGGGCCTCTACTTCAAATATCTTCTTTCCAACTCATCTAATATGGACCAAAAGTCTTCATTTTGGTCTTGAAATTAATAAAATTCACGGTTTTGCCTAATGAACTCGGTTTTCTACAAAATCAACATAAAAATTCATTAAAGCTCACAATTAACGCACAAAACTAGCCAAAATAACTAGGAAAAAGATAGAATTTTTGCATGCTATCATTGACCCACTGATCTTTGTCCACATCATTCATTGCTTGTCTAAAGGTCAATGGATCCTCAACTTCATCATCAGGTATGATAGCTGGAGTTTCTGATAAACCCAGATGGCATTCAGGTTGAGTAACAACCCTCCCACTATGTCGAGGTGTTCTCAACTCCTGAGAAGGATGGGCTTGACCAGATCTATTGGGCTCATCAACAACGTTTGTTGAAGGTCCAACCACATCAACAACTCTTGGTGATGAGTTTGTAGCTTCATCAGAAAGTTCACTTAACACTATCTTACTGCATGACTTATGTTCTCTGACGTGGTCTTCTTCTAAGAAAGTAGCATTTGTCGACACAAACACTTTATTTTCTTGTGGATCGAAGAAATATCCACCTCTTGTTTCTTTTGGGTAGCCTATGAATAGGCATAATTTTGAACGTGAATCCAATTTCTTTGGGTTTGCCACTAGCACATGTGCAGGGCAATCCCAAATTATGAAATGACGTAAACCAGCTTTACGCCCTTTCCAGAACTCAAATGGTGTTTCAGAAACACTCTTTGAGAGAACTACATTCAAAATATATATTGTAGTCTCTACTGCATAACCCAAAAAAAATAGGCAATTAAGCATAGCTCATCATTGATCGAACCATGTCTAACAAGGTTCAATTTCTCCTTTCAGACACACCATTCTATTGAGGTGTACCTGGTGCTGAGAGTTGGGACGTGATTCCATGTTCCATCAAATAGTTCTGGAATTCTAAGTCCATATACTCTCCACCTCGACTCGCAGGCAGATCATGGGAATCTCACGGTGCAACCTAATGGAAGAGACCATAGGATACGTTGACACGTGTCCTGCTCCCACTTACTATAAAATACTCCCTCATTCACCTTGATATTGATCCATGCAAACACCATCCGTAGGGGGTCACTCCCATGGTGACTTGAGGCCAAGCATGGACCTCACGTTGTGAACTCTTGAGGACGTGAGAGCAAAACTTTGATTTATAAAAATCTCGTTTTGATATATTTCCTCCCACTAAGTATTTTTATAATTTAAGGGTCATTACTTAGGTTAATTTCGGCTAAGTGAATCTATCTAAGTCTATGCCTTTATATAACTCTTATATATAGGTCTTTACTCTAATGTCTAGGTGAATTGAACTCTTTTAATTACCTAGTGACATTGCATGCTAACATTAGACTATGATTAATTCAACTTAGGTTCCAGATCTGTTGCCAGGTAAGAGGTGTTTCGTAACCGTCAACTTAAATACCCCCAGCCTAGACAGAACTTCACCGGAAGAGTTCCATTATAACCATAGTAATGTTTTTCCTACTTAGTCCATTAAAACTATTTTATTTCTAAGTAATAAAAATAATTCTAATCCATTTAGAACTAAAGTGAGCTTAGGTCTAATTAATTTTAAACATTTTAAAATTAATTCAATTAACCTAAGGTCCTATGTTTACATGCAACTCTTTGTTATAGGTTGACGGTTGCTAATCAATTTTATAACGATTCCAAGTTTTCATGATTAGCCCTATAACATGCTTCTATGATGTTTCTTAATAACAATCTAATTCCAGTTATTCTTAAACACCATGTGTTCATGACGCCGATAAAATTAATTAATATAACGATTATATTAATCTAAAGTGGTGACATGCTTCATGCAATTTCAATTTCATTTAATTAATATCGATTATACCAATTAAATATCCACGAAATTAAATTACATTATTGTCAACATCAATTTAATATAACTGTTATATTAATATAAATTAATGTCATGCTCAATACTTTTCCATTTTCATTTAATTAATATAACTCTTTATATTAAATCCATATATGAAAACAAGCATTGAATTTATTTCTATCCATAACATAACTATTATATTATTACTCATGAAAATAAAATTAAGCATGCTTAAGACATTAATTAAATATAACTCTTATATTTACCTATGTAATGTCATGCTTCAGGCTTCCCAATTTTCATAACATTTACATTAAATATTCATGAAAATTGTATCATACATACTTATCATACATTATAACATTTATAATTATAAAATATGCATGATTCATGCTTAACTTATGGTGGGATTCAACTAAATGACAATCATAAAGCAATAAAATAGCTAATGAACCAGTTAATTGGCCCCTAGGATAAAATTAAAGCATACAATTACAATAATTTAGTCTATTTTATCCTAAAAAGCCTTCAGCCGCTTCAGAACCGAACCAAAACCGCTCCAACCGACCAAAAACCGCTCCTAACATGCCAAATCCGCTCGAACAGGGTCAAAACCGCTCCAATTGGGCCGAAAAACAGCTGAACCAATGAAGAACAGGTCAAACAAAGCGAACAAGTCAACGAACCGGTCAAAGAATCGTTGAACCATTGACCAACCACGTGTATTGAGCTGAACCGCGTGTATTGAGCCGAACCGCGCGCTGACCGCTGAACCGTTGACCGAACTGCGTGGACCGCTGCCGAACCGTTGACCGAACCGCACCTATGGAGCTGAACCGCATGTCATGACATCATCGATCCCACCGCTAACGTCAGCCATCGTGTGAACGCGCGCGTTTTCGATTTTTTTTCTTCGATTCCAGCGATTTTCAGTGAAGAACATCTGCGTCCAGCACCCGATTTCACCCGTTTTTGGCCTAATTTGGTCTCGATCTTCATTGATCTTTAATCCTAAACTAGACCCAAACTTGCAGAGACATCGAATTTACATTTAATTTCCCAAAAAATGCAGGGGCCTTACATTTGATCAAATCAAAAAATGCAAATTCTAAGGCCAAATAACCTCCAGTTCATAGCAGTTAACATTCCATAATGCAATTTAATCCCACCTAAAACCTTCACAAATTTTAATTTCATAAATAAAGCACAGAGATGGCTCTGATACCAATTGATGGGATGAAAAACCCACGCAGCGGAAGACATACAAAGGATCCAATCTCATGATTTAATTATGAATAAAATACCAGTACAAAGACAATAAAAATAAAAAACAATTTTCCATAAAATTACAGATTAAGCCTGCCCAATTTTAGATCTAAAACTATTTTAGATTTAAGAAACTTACATGAATATGGATACCGAAGATCGCCTCTACACTATGCTCCAAAATCATGTACTACTCCAAGAACACCACCATTTGAAACACCCACTATGACTCTGAGTTGAGAGATTAGGATTGTGGGATCCTCGTCGTGGTCTTGAAAGAGAATTATTTTCCAATAGAGTGTTGTTGGAAAAAAATGAGCGTGTTTTTTAGAGAATTTCGTTCTCTGTATTTTTTTTTTTTTTTTTTTTTGTGAGTGGGAGAGTGAATCGCTCAGTCAAGCGTAACTCCCTACCCTAACTGATACGTGGGAATAAGGGAGGTTAACTCCCTACATGATCTCCACCGTTGATCATCATCAACAAGATCCTGGTCGACAATCAATTAAATAATAATAATTTTTTTATTTAATTAATTAATTACAATTAATTTAATTAAATCAATATTGATTAAATCAATTATAATATAAAGTATTTAATTCAATTTAAATCATATTCAATTGAATTAAATTGGACATTCAATTAATTCTCAATTAATTGTTCTCCATATTAATTAAATATCAAATACTTAATTAATATTACAATTGAATCATATTCAAGTTTATCTGTGACGCCCAGCATTATCAGGTACGCTAAATTTCGTCGCTTGATTTATATTCTTGGTTGCGTGCGAGTGGGAATACCTTAGTCGAAAGAGTTAGTGCAGTTTGGATTTTTTTTTTTTATAATCGTGGTTAAGGTGTGTATTGTATTAAAATCATAGTTTTGGAATAATTCAATTACCCAAGATTCCCTAAGTTGAGAAAAGGAATTAAGGCTTGATTGGATTCCTTCAGGGTAAAAATTAGAGTAATATCCTAAATAAAAGTATGAGGAAAAAAA
Source organism: Luffa acutangula (assembly GCA_036850905.1). NCBI lineage: Eukaryota > Viridiplantae > Streptophyta > Magnoliopsida > Cucurbitales > Cucurbitaceae > Luffa > Luffa acutangula. Next base: position 29,287,547 of record CM072090.1, on the reverse strand, counting down.
CCCTAGGTCCCCTTCTCTCTCTTTTTCGTTCTTGCAGCCGTTCAACCCCCCTTCTTCTCTCGATTTTTCACGCATCCAAACTCTCCCTCTCCTTCGTCTTGCGCCGCCACCTTCCCTTCTCGGCTTCGCCCAACCACCGCCAGCCCCGTTCGTCCCTCTTCCTTCGCGCAACCGTAACCCTCGACGTGTCGCCACTGCTGTGCGTCGACCCTACAGCCCAGCCGTGTGACGCAGCCCTGCGTTCGAGCCATCATCCCAGTCGTGTGATGTCATCTCGCGAGCAAGCCTCGACCGTAGGACCTTCGGCACGCCTCCAGCAAGCATCAGGGTAGAAAACCCACGCAATCTCTTCGCTATTTAGTGAGTTTCATCATCCTCAAAGCTCCATTTCGTGATTCAATCCTTTTACCTACTCTGTTGTATCGCCTGCAGACCGGCCCACGCGAGCTCGACAAGGCACCTCATCGAATTCGCATCTCTCTAGCCTCCCTTGTGCACGATTTGGATTTTCAGCCATCTACAAGTTCGCCTTCCTTTTCTTTTTGGTATACTTAGTACTCGCGTATTCTTAAATAGCCTTAGTTCGGAGTTACCCACCCTCTAACGTCCTTGTTTATGTGATTTTAGGCCCTTACAACCATGAGACAGCAGGGATTTGAAGCTGTTCGTCGAGCTTCCAGTAAGTATCAGCGAGCTATAAGTATTTTCGTGCTCGATTTTATGTCGTAGAACAGTCCTTGACCTTTGGGCATCAATTGTTTCAGGTTCAAGTCAATATCAGAGAATTCGAATAAGGTTTAAGGGTGTTTTTGGTAATTTTCGATTCCATCCAATTTCTGGGTGCCCAGTAAGATTGGAACCAACGTGTGGGTAAGAGCAACTCTTTTAAGCAATATTCATATTCCTAGTTAGTTCTTAGATTGAGTTCTGACCTCTAAAACTTGGCTAATTGTTCTTAGGATCGTTACTTGAGTTATTAGGTGCGCATTAGGACCTTAGGTAAGTGGAATTCTACCTGTTGAGTCTGTTTGCTTGTGTGCTAGCATGTTCTGTGCTTTACTTGCTTAGTTTTATCTTATACTGTACAAATATGTATGTGTTATGTGATCGTGATGAGTTTGAATGCGTTGGACTGTTGTGTTGAGCTTATATGTCGAAACGATTGTGCTAAGAATGTTGTTTCATAGTGATTGATTGAAAAACGTGGAGTTCATTTGACGTGTTTTATGACTCAATGCATGGTTTAGAAAGCATGTTTGATATCTGCATTATGAGCTGCATGTCATTGGCATGAAGCATGGTCTAGAAGCATGATGAGTAGGATTCATGCAATCTAGTGAGAGTGTGAGGTCAGAGGACCTTGTGTGTCTAAAGGAAAGTTAGGTGAATACCAGGTGCCTCGGGTAAAAATGGTCGAGGGGTGGTATGTCACCAATGGATTAAGAGGAGCATCGGGTGCCTTGGGTAATATGGCCAAGGGGCGATGTGATGAGTCTATACATTGTGAAAGTCATCGGGTGCCTTAGGTAATATGGCCAAAGGGCGATGTACAGCTTGATCGTGAAGTCATCGGGTGCCTTGGGTAATATGGTCAAGGGGCGATGCACAGTTCGAGACCTTGGGTAATATGGTCAAGGGTCGAACGCTGAGCGCCGTAGAGAAACGTCGAGGCCCTGGGTAATATGGTCAGGGGTCGGCGTGACTCGAAGGAGTCAGTCTCAGAGAGCTTTGTGAGGGCTACAAGTGGGCGAGCTCGTGGAGCTTGAGAGAAAACTGAGTGTGAATGGCAAGATGCGGAATTCATGTGTTGTGAGTATGCATGGCATGATGCGGAATTCATGTGTTTTGAAAATGCATGGCATGGTGCGAAATTCATGTGTTAGGGGCATGGTTAGTTGCACGTTTACATACTTGAGCATGTTGCGATATGTATGATGTTCACCTCGTATATATGGCAAGATAGTGTGATTGTAAAGCCTGATTTTCTATGTATGATGTATGATGTTTGATGGATCTTCAGGTGTGAGCCACTTACTCAGTATCGTGGTTTTGTACTGACCCACCACTAGATTTTGAAGGTGATGAGGAATACTACGAGCCTGGTGATGCTGAGGAGCAGGCTTGAGAAAACAGAGTTTAAGAATTTATTTCATTAATATGTTTTAGTTGTTTAGACAATATTAGGAGAGATAAAATTTTGTGTTGCCAAGGAGGCGTTGGTTAGAACATCAGCTATTTACTTTCTTTGTTTAGCGCTTTGAATTAGACTTGTTTGAATTGTGTTAACTGAATGAGAATGGTTACGAGATCTGACTCATAATCGTGTTGCAACTTTATTTATTGTTATGTGATGCTTTAGCAGGTTGTAAAATTTTGGGTTAATCAAAATTACGTCGTTATACTGCCGAATTTTCGGTAGCACCTTAATGAGTAATATGACTAAGTTTAAAGGTAACCTTAGATAATCTTTTAAGAATTTTGGGGTCGTTACATTATCTCTCTCATTTAACATATAGTTTTAATGTGCATCAAATGTACATTAATTATAAACTATAGTTTTAATTCAATTCAATCATATTTAACCAAATTAAATTAAAATTAATTAATTCACCAATTAGTTAATTTATGAATTAATCAAATATCACATATTTAATTAAATTCATAATTCTCTCATAAATTAATTTTGAATCATATCCAAAATTAATTATAAAGTTCAATTTATAATTGAACTTTATACTATAATGTATCTCCATGCATTATATTAATTCCCAAGTTTTTCAAGACTAATTAATCTCAGTATCCGTTACGAGCTAGCAGGTGGACCTAATGGACCTACAGATCAGAAGCTCCAACGATACGAGATTAACTGGCTAAACTCATTAACCAAGTTAATCAACATTCGTTAATCGTGGGTCACTCCACTAAAGACCCACAGCTACACTCTTCTCACTGTAGAATATTTATGTCCACGGATATCGACTAATACAGTAAGTCAATCATTCACGAGTGTTCGTAACTCCAGTTGGGTCAAATTACTGTTTTACCCCTAGGTTACCTCTGGATCCTTAAGTACCACTGATCCTTCTAATGAACAACCTATTTATGGTCCAACCACTAAACAGAAATTCCTCTCGGGCCAGGAGAGGACAGCGCGCTTTTTTTCAAGCCCTGGAATCAGCCCTTAAGGGAACACACATCTACTTACGCCAATAGGGGAAGAAGTGAATTTCATCTTGTACGGTTATGTTTCCAGCCCTCATTCGGTATTGCCCCTGGAATGGTAAGATTATTGAGTCGGCAAACAAGCCACTCTCACCCATACAAATCTAAGGACAATCCCTCCTGAAAAGGAGTTCATAACAGACTCAGAATTGAGATTGAGTTACCTAGGTCATCCTATTGAAATAGAAACCTAACCTAGTCAACATTGTTACATCTAGTGGTTACTATTTCGTAGTCCGGTCTTATGCAAACTCATTGCATAGGATACCCCTACTCGCATGTCTCCTACATGGATGCTTTAGATCAATGCATCTGTATCCAATACAAAGTGGACCGTATCACATAGTGTCACCAGGATAAGGTACTCAGCCTTATCCCTATACTATAGACCATTTAGGTTGTTACTTGAACACCGATCCCCGTATGTCCCCACATACTAGTCCAAGTTTCATTTAAACAACCTTGGATCTTAGTTTATTGGATTTAGGGTTTATTAATGCAAACTCGATTATTCAATAACCAAATTACTGAAACACTCAAATAACTCTTTATTGAGATCGATTAATTTGTTTCATTTACAATCTACGAGTTTTAGGGCATAAAACCCAACAAGTAGGATGTTCTAATCCTATTAGAAACATGATCTTAGATCTATTAAATTTTAAACTGTTTTAAATTTAACTCATTTTCTAAAATCATATTTTAGCATGCAATTCTTTGTTATAGGTTATGACGGTTTCTATTCATTAACTATTATAACTTTTAATGAATTAGCCCTATAACATGTTTCTAATGGTGATGAAAGCATATAACATTCAAGAATCAGGTTATATAAAGAACAATTTAGAAGCAACTTATGTCTAAGTGTGTATAACGCTTTATACTTATGATGTCTAGGTGAGAAACTATTTTAAACCTTACACCGCTCACGCATGCTCATAAAACTCAGGTTAACCTAACTCAAGTACCAGCTCGATGCCCAAGTAGGAGGTGTTCCTTAAACCGTCAACTTAAATACCTTCAGCCTTAAACAACGTTTTAACAGGTGAGTTCTCTTGTAACCTTAGCTTTACAAGATATAGACCTATTCTATGCAAATTGTTCGAGTTTGAGGTTCGTTAACCCTAAGTGAGCATGCAATTATCTTGTTATAGATTTTAACGTCTATCTCGGTTTATAACTCTTTATAAAAAATGATAAATCTATAACATTCATCTATGCTAAGGTGGTTTCATGTTGTATGCTTGTTCGTTTTCGTTTATTATTATAACATTTATACTAATATGAGCTAAACAAAATTTAGAACATTCAACGTGCATCTAAACACAAAACCCTAATTCATGCATTCCATTTTATTATAACACTTATAATAATTTACTAATGCATGAAACATGCTTCCTATGGTGGGATTTTAAATCTATATGGCATACAATATGCATATGTGATTCTAATTTAATTTAAACATACATCCATAATGCATAATAAATTAAACACATTAAAATGGACCGATTTTGGCATCCTAATCAAGCAAATACTAAAATTATTACATTAATAATTGAAAAATAGTCTCAAACTGCTCCTGAACCATTCGAACCAGCCCGAACCACGTGGATTTTGCTTGAACCGAACCAAAGGAGGCTTGAAATGGTCTGAACCGGTCTAATGGGAGCTGACCAGTCTGTGAAGAGGTGAATCGGACCGAACTGCCACTGAATTGATCCAGTTCACTGTTTGAATCTGGGTGCGCGCTTGAAGATGTTCATCAACGTCGAGATGCTAACGCGTCTTGAGACAGACTCTGTTTTCAGCCAGCTTGATTAACTCGTCTTCTTACTTCGATTACATCCTAGTTTCAACTCTATTGACTCTCCCAAATTTTTACAGACTCAAGGCAAGACATATATGCCTATAAACATGTAGGCAATTACAACAATAATTCACAAATCAAAGACTGAATTGATGCCAAAATCATAATAAGTCCCTTTTAGCTCCCAAACATACATCACATGCAAAAATCAACCCGCCAAGCTAAAATTAAACGAAATTGCGTGTCCAAATCATGCTCTGATGCCAATTGTAGGAGTGTACGAGACACTAGCATAAGCGATTTGGATCGAAGCACTCAAAATTCTTTTAATTTTAGTTAAGAAATGCACTCATAAACCGAAAAACAGGGAATCGAATTTTACCAACCTTTTTGGACAAAATTAATGAGCTCTGTGGATGAATTCTTCTCACGAACTTGTTGTAGACAACCACGAGAGTCTTCCCCGCTAATCTTCGGCCTGAGAACGAGTGGTGGGACTCTTTTTTGTGATGAATTTTAGAGAAAAATATATGGGTTTAAGATCTTGAGTTATATGGTTTTGAGAGAGAGATTTTTTAGTAATTTGTACTTGAATTCTCCCGCAAACAGCAACTACTCTTTTTCTCCTCTTCATGGCCTATTTAAAGGACCAACTTGCATGCTAAAACACAGCACAAGAGGACACCAATTGAAGCTTGATGGATTAGTCATGAGGGTGTAGGATTTAAATCTCTAGCGCAGCAGAATAGTACCGGACCATAACTCGAGATTTCAATCACGTAATTGAGAATACCAATACATGGTCAAAATTTTCAACATGATAACAAATTAACTACTGCAAATAGAGGCTAAGCATGCTAAAAAACATAATGTAAATTGCCTAATTTAAATCATGCAATTCTACATTTTTGTATAAAGATCAAGGATCTACTTACTTGCGTGGAAGACTTGATCGACACTCCAACTCCTTGGAATTTTCAGTGAAATCACAACAACCCCTCTCTCAAAAACTCCAATGAAAACGTGAACACAACCACAAGACAAACACCGGTAAGGCTAATTGGGTTTTTCGTTGGGATGTTGGTGGGAACAAATTTTTCTCTAAGGAATTGGGAGAAAAAACTTCTGTACTCAGAGAGTTTTTAGAGAGAAATCACAGATTGCTAGAGCGTTACTCGCGGAAAAGAGAGTAAGAACTAAATTCCCTTAAATCTCTCATTCAACGTGTAACTTCCCTACGGTTAGGGGAAAAGTGGGTGAACTTCGTGCATCCCATCCATCAGTTAACTGATGGTTAATGGTTTTATTTTATATATAAAAAATATATTTATTAAAATAAAACCATTAATATATTTACCAATTAATTAAACCAACACTTGATTTAATAAACTTACCATACAAATCATATTTATATGATTATTCCCATATAACCTAAAATTTTAATACAATTTAATTAAATCCAATTTAACTAAATTAAATTAAAACCAATAATGAATTAATATGCAAACTAATTAATTATTAAATTGAATATCACATATTCAATTATATTTCCTTCATATAACATATAGTTTTAATGTGCATCCAATGCGCATTAATTTTAACCTACAGTTTTAATATGAATCCAATTCATATTTTAAATTTAATATTCGAACACTTTTGAATATTCAATTCTCCCTTAAATTAATTTTGAATCAATATTCAAAATAAATTTATATTATAAAGTTTAATAATGAAATTATAAACTTTATATTATAATGTATCTTCATGCATTATATTATTTCCCTCAGAAATTTGACCTCAACACCTTAAATGAGTTACCAGTGGGACCTACAGATCAGAAGCTCCAATGATATGAGATTAATTGGCTAAACTCATTAACCAAGTTAATCAATATTCGTTAACTGTGGTCCACTCCACTATAGAACCACAGTTGCACTCTTCTCACTATAGATATATTTCTGTGTCCACGGATATTGACCAATAACAACAAGTCATTCTTTCACGTGTGTTCGTAACACCAGCTGGGTCAAATTATTGTTTTGCCCCTGGGTTACCTCTACATCCTTAAGTCCCCAGTGCTCCTCTAATGAACAACCTACTTGAGGTCCAACCAATAAACAGAAGTCCCTCTCGTGTCATAGAGAGGGCAAGACCCTTTGTTCAAGACCTGGAGACACCACTTAAGGGAACACACATCTACTTACCCTAAAGTTGGAAATGAGTGAATTTCATCTTGTGTGATTATGTTCACAGCTTCTCACTTGGTCTTGTCCCCAAAATGGTAGGCTTATTGAGTCGGCGTGCAAGCCACTCTCACTCATACAAATCAAAGGACAATCCCTCGTGAACAGGAGTCCATAACTCACTTAGGATTGAGACTAAGTTGCCTAGGTCATCCTAGTGAAATAGAAACCTAACTAGTCAACGGTGTTACAACTAGTAGTTTACTATTTCGCGGTCCGGTATTATGCAAACTAATTGCACAAGATACCCTCACTCGCATGTCCCCTACACGAATGCGTTGGATCATTGCGATTGTATCAAATACGAAGTGGGTCGTATCCATAGTGTCACTAGGATAAGATACCCAACTTTATCCCTATACTATAGACCCTTTAGACTGTAACTTGAACAGTGATCCCCGTATGTCCCCATATACAGTTCATGTCTCATACTAACAACCTAGAATGTTTAGTTTATTGGATTAGAGTTATTTAGGCAAGAAAAACACAATACTGACAATAATAAGTTAACAATACATCAATTGTCATTTTATTAATGTTCGGTCAAATGTTACATTTACCATCCACGAGTTTTAGGGCATAAAACCCAACAGAGGGAGGTGTCAAGCTTGCAAAATTTACCTCTTGAATTTCTATTTAATAAGAAATTCATAAAATCAATTTCAATTCCATAATTAATCTAATTAACTTGGAAATGGAATTAATTTTCATAATTAATTAAATGAATTTAATTAATATTTATTCAATTTATTTTAATATCACATATTAAAATAAATAATGCACCAATCCATTCTCTCTCAAACTCGGTTTTCCGAAAATGAATCACTATTCAAATTCAAACTGAAACATGTATCCTATATGTACTTATGACAATTAAGTCATATTTAAATATTCTTGACTCTCTCCATATTATAGTTTAATTCATAATTAAACTAATACGTTAATAATATCGCTATATAATTAACGTTAATTCTCTAAACTGAATTTGAACATTTCAAATTCTTTCATCACACAGTTCTAATGTTTATTTCGTATGAGTTAGCAGGGAACCTAATGGACCTACAGATCATTGGCTCCAATGATCTGAGATTAACTAGTTAAACTCTTTTAACCTAGTTAACCAACATTCGTTAACTACTAGGACACTCTCCTCACTGTAGATATATTTCTGTCCACCTGATATAACCATGATTAGTAAGTTAACCCTTCACAGGTTGTTCGTAACTAGAGCTGGGTCAAATGTTCGTTTTACCCCTAAAGTTACATCGTGTTCCTAAAGTCCCCACTAAGTCCCTAATGAACAAAAGGTTTGTGGTTCCACCACTAAACCTAATACCTCTCGGGCCAATGAGAGGACGGGATCCCTTTGTTCACGTCCCGGAGTCAGCACTTAAGGGAAAAACCTCTCTACTATCCCTGAATTGGGTAGGAGTGAATTCTGTCTTGCAGGACTATGTCCCCAGCTATCTACCCGGTCTTATCCCCAAATTGGTAGGCCTATTAAGTCGACGATGATGAGTCACTCTCACCCATGCAAATCAAAGGATAATCCCGAATAAACAGGAGTTCATAGTTAGCTCAGGATTAAGATCAAGTTACCTAGGTCGTCGCACTAAAATAAGTCAGCTTCAACAGTAAACGGCGTTATAAAGGAAATTGACTTATTTCTTGGTCCTAGTCTTATGCAAACTCATTTGTGTAGAGCGCCCCCACTTGCATGTCTCTACATGAACGATTCAGGATCACATCTTTTGCACTATATACAAAGTGGGTCGCATCTCATAGTGTTCCTAGGATAAGGTACCCAACCTTATCCCTATACTATAGACCATTTAGGCTATTACTTAAACTTGAACCACTTTTATGTCACTACATAAAGTCCAAGTATTCATATCATATAGTCGTGGATGTTAGTTTATTGGATTTGAGTTATTTAACGTGCAATTCACTTATTTAATAACTTAAGTGAACAAAACTCAATAACGACTTTATCGAACAAGTATATTACTATTTGTTTCATTCACTATCTACGAGTTTTAGGGCACCAACCCCAACAATCTCCCACTTGCACTAAAACTCTAGTTTAGTGGGGTGTACTATAGTCCATAACAGTAGTGAGTGAATAAATACATGTATTAATAACAATTTACAAATACAACAAACTAGGGCATCACAATACCCAGTATGTCGTGGTATTGAATACTTGTTACAATCCTCCCACTTGCCCTAGATTATTTTACCGTACATATCTCGCAGACCCATACCCTCTAGATGATTCTCGAACACTTTAATCGTGAGAGCCTTCGTGAATGGATCAGAAATGTTGTGCTTCGACACTGTCTTTATGACGATCACGTCTCATCGGTGCACTATCTCCCTGATGAGATGATATTTCCTTTCAATGTGCATGCCTCTCTTATGGCTTCTAGGTTCTTTTGAATTTGCAACTGCACCGCTATTATCGCAGTATAGGATGATGGGTAGATACATATTTGGAACGACATCCAAATCAGTTAAGAACTTCTTGAGGCATACTGCCTCTTTCGTTGCTTCGCAGGCAGCTACATATTCAGCCTCCATGGTCGAGTCTGCTATGCTTCCTTATTTGATGTTAGGCCACACTATTGCTCCTCCATTTAGAGTGAATACTGAACCCGATGTGGATTTCCTCGAATCCTTATTGATTTGGAAGTCAGAATCAATGTATCATGTAAGGATCAAATCCTTATCACCATACACAAGCATATAGTCCCTCGTTCTCTTAACATACTTGAGGATATTTTTCACGGTAGTCCAGTTGATACCTACTGACAATCCCTACTGCATAACAAATGTCAGGCCTTTATGACATACATCAGGCTGCCTACTACAGAGGTATAGGGAATCCGTCTCATGACCTCAACTTCTTGAGGTGTATTAGGACATTATTCCTTAGACAAAATAATTACGTGCCTGAAAGGTAATAAACCTTTCTTGGAATTTTGCATCTTATATCTAATCAACAACTTGTCTATATAAGATGCTTGGGACAGAGCTAGCGTTTTGTTCTTTCAGTCCCGAATAATTTGGATTCCTAAATATGTCTACTCTACTCTTCAAATAATATACAAAATTTTGATTTCTTATGATATATTAACATTTAGAAATTTTTGCCAACTAAAGCATAGCTTAACTGGTATAAAGTTGTACTGATAACCACGAGATCTGTGGTTCAAACCCCCCACCCCACATATTGTAAAAATAAAAAACATTTACCAATTTTTAGTTGTATTTACAATTAATTTCTTATGGGATAAGGTTTATAAATTTTAAATTTTTAGTATTTTATATTTAATTATAAAAAAAAATATATTATTTTAGATTTTGTTGACTCCTATTTTTAGTTACTAGTTTCTTTAGATTTCTTCTAAAATTTATTGTTTCAAGGCATATTTGTCCAATAGAATAATATATAAACATTGAACATTCAGTTATGGCTATATTTGAAACTTTGAAATTGTTTAGTCATTTAACAAAACTACTATTTTAATTTAGCCATTTGTGTATTTAACCATTTCAGAGGGCCAACACTAAAGCCCATAAGCTGGGTGATTTGACTACTAGACTTGAAAAGTTGAACCTATATTAGGGCAATAGGGCTTATTCGGGCCTCCCTCAGATTGAGCTGCACCAACAACAAACAAGCCTACCAGAATGCTCCAAATTCCAATCAATGCTATTTTTTTTTTGTAGATTGATTATGTTCTTCTCAAGGTTTAAAATGTCGATGTCGATGGAAATGTCGAGGTCCAGATTTTATGGAAATGTCGATGTCAATGGAAATGTCGAGAGACATTCCGGGAAAATTTACGGAAATCATGGAAATTGATGGAAATTGTTTGAATTAGTCAATAAAACTTTAATTGTAGTTTAATTAGACTATAATGGATCCCTTTTTATCATCATATCTAAAAAGTAAGATAATATTTAGATGTAATTGTCGATTCAAATGTCGATATGTGCAAGAATTTTGAAAATTGATGAAAATTATTTGAATTGTTAAATGAAAATTTAAGTTTAAAGGTAAAGAAACATGAAAACCTTTAAACTTAACTTAAGATAGATAACTAGAGCAGGCTAGAGCTCCTAATTTAAGAAAGTAATTGGAAAATATTTTGGGAGAATTTAAGAGTTTTTTTTTTTTTTTTTTTTTTTGAGAAGTAATATAAGAGAATTGAGGTGTGAAGAAATTAAAATGAAATGAGAATATTTATATAATATGGTAAAAATAATAAAATAATAAAAATGTAAAATTATAATTGAGAATTTGAGAATTGTGGCGTGAAGGAATTAAAATGGAATGAAAGTATCTATAGATGCTAAAAATAATAAAATAATAGAAATTTAAAATTAAAATAATAAATTAAAACTTATTTTTTAGTAAAAACTAAAAAATAAATTTAAAAATTTGTAGTCTTTTGATGTAAAATTTAATAAATGAAAAGCAAAGGAAGAAAGTATAAAAAGTTTAAAAAATAGGAAAAAATGAAATAAAAAACACATCCAACAGGATTCAAACTCTAACCCACAAGGATAACTGGCATGCGCGCTTCCGCTGATACAAAGGAAGGTTACGAAACTTTAGGTTCAAATTTAATACTTAAAGTATAAAATGAATTTGATACCTTGGTTCTTCTTCTCGCTCTTGATGATTAAAACTTGTATAATCATCGTGATTTCTTCTATACCATCATTTGTCTCTGTGTCTGTTAATATGGTGCACTCCAGGTGTAATGTCACACATTTCGAAACTATGTCATTTTAAATTAATTGTGATCGAAGTATGATTTGGGAAAAAATTAGAATTTAATTGTAACCTTTAATCTTAAAGCCAATTGCATTTTTTTTCTCTGCTTAGTGGACACTTATTGGAGCTAGTTGGTTAACAAAAAAGGCTAAATTATAAAAAATACCCTTGAACTAAGAGGTTTGTTTAAAAAATGCCCATGAACTTTGAAAAGTTTCAAAAATGCACATGAACTTTGAAAAAATGTTATAAAAATATTAATGCAAACCTTTGCTTATAAAGATTGTGTACAACACAATACCAAATGAAAACAGATTTTGAAGTCGAGTTTTCTTTTTTAAAAAGTGTAAAGAAGATAAGTGTGAGAAAACAACATATATATGTATATATATTATTTCATTTTTGCTCTCTTTGTTTGTGTATGTTAGTATGATAGGAAGAAGAAGTGTTTATAAGACTACGAGTTTGATTCAGTTTATAAGATTAACTAATCAAAAGTTTTATATATGATTTTGTTTTTATTAATATTTGAGAATGGTTAGAACTTGTATACAACAATAGTTTCATTTATTTTTCATAAAATGAATATAGAGAAAGCTAAAGGTACAAGATCAAAAATATTGAAGAGGCTACCAACAAATTGAAGTTTAGCATATGTAGAATTTTAAGAACAAAACAAAAGTCATCTTGGAGTTTCAACACGGAAATCTAGTCAAGCTCTTGGGATGATGTGTTGAAAGAGAAGAAAAACTCTTAGACTATGAGTACATGACAAATAAGTAAAGTTTCTCATTAATTTTCATGGAGGAAGAATCTATGGTGAGAGAATGAAAAAAAAAAAAGCATTTTCCAATAAGGGTATTTTTTAATTTTTTTTTTTAAAATTCAAAGGTATTAATGAAACTGAAACTTTGACGGTTTCCATAAAAAAACTAACGGTAACATTATTTCTGAAACATTTTTCAAAGTTCATAGGTATTTTTGAAACATTTTAAAGTTCAGGAGCATTTTTTAAATAAACAATATAGTTTAGGGGTATTTTTTATAAGGGGCAGTTGCATAGATGACAAATTGGACCAAATTAATAGAAAATATAACACAATTGCAAACTAATTGCATATATAGCAAAATTAATTGTACAAGATCAAAGATTTGTCATAAGATTCTATCCATGTTTATCCGTTATAGACTTTGATTATTCAAAGTTTATCAGTGTCTATCAGTGATAATCAAAGTCTATCAATGATAGTCACTGATAAATTGGAGTCTATCAGCGATAGACACTGATAAACTTTGAATAATCAAAGTCTATCAATGATAGTCACTGATAAATCGGAGTCTATCAGCGATAGACACTGATAAACTTTGAATAATCAAAGTCTATCAATGGTAGTCACTGATATATTTCGATTAACCAGAGTCTATCAGCGATAGACACTGATAAACTTTGAATAATTGGAGTCGAGGAGTAAATTGATAGATTATGATTAATCAGTATCTATCGCTGATAAACTCTGATAATCAAAGTCTATTAGATAAATTATAATTAACCAGAGTCTATCAATGTCTATATTCGGATAGATTTTGCTATATTTGCAATTTTTTTTAGTTGGATTATATTTACAGTTATATAATTCTTATTTACCACCTGCAAATTCTCTTTTTATAATTTACCCAAAAAAGGAAAAAAAAAACCACCACTCATCTCTCCCTCCATCTCTTCCTCCCGTTTTTCACGTCGGGAGTTACCCCCAGCCACAACACCACGTCGCGCCGCCATCTTCTTCAGTTGTTCGTCGCCAGAAATCGATACCCACTCGAGATCGAACGGGTAATTGTAAAAAATAGGACAAAATATATGGCATAAAAGAGAAATAGGATTGATTTTAAATTGAGAGAGTAATGGGATTTTTAAGATAGTGAAATTACAAAATTATCCTTGGTAAAAATCCAAAATTTAGTTTCTTCTTCTCTTCTCTCACCCTTTCCCTCCACGATTTTCTCTCCTTCTTCGCGTAGATTCCACGATTTTCTCTTCTTCTTCACGCACGTAGATTTCACGCACGTAGACAAGTGAGCAAGCAACCAAGGCACGACGAGGAGGCGACGACAACGACCAGCAACCCAAATTCCTTAGAATACGAAGCTCTGCGAACTCGAACAACTAATTGACGCTTAGAACTTGCAGGAATTGCAAGGCACAATTTGACCATTCCCTCGATCACCCTCAAGCTTGTCGATTTCACACTGCCCATTTTAGAGGTAAAGCTCTAAGTTATTTGTATTTCTTTCAATTTCGTGACCATTTTTCATTTCTTTTTGTACAATTTGAATGTATTTAGAGCTTCGGTTGTTGCTCAGCTCTTGGTTTATCTATGATTTGTAATTCTTGTTTAGTTAGTTGTGAAAGGTGTTGTTTGATAAAGTTGGAAATGGAAGGTTTATAAGATATTCTCATCAATTTAACTTTTGGTACTTATTTCATTGCTTGCTGTTTTTTTTCTCACAATCTCACGTTGCGAGATTTTTTTTTTCTCGCAATCTCGCTGGGAGAATTTTTTTTCTCGCAATCACACTGGGAGAATTTTTTTTCTTGCAATCTCGTTGGGATAATTTTTTTCTCGCAATTACACTGAAAAAAAATATTTCTCCCAGCGAGATTGCGAGTAAAGAAACAATATAATCTTGAAATGAGATCACCAACATTTCTACAAGGATATGATATTGATCCGAGTACATGATATTTAAACTAGCTGCTGGAAAATATTTAGTTTAAAACCCACTACAGCAACTCTACGAAGCACATTTCCAAACTTAAGATAAAGCAAAAAGAAAAACTTGTATATATACCACACACACAGACCAAAAACCAAAAAGAAAAGGGAAGAAATTCAAATAGAATGTAATAAATTCTTTAAATGAATTTACATATACCTCCACTAAGATTACAAAACAAATGTCATTACACCATAAATTACAAACCAAGATAAGAAACAATGAAAGAATTCGTGTTTCTAGGAGACTTCTGAATCAGAAACTATGATAACTATGAGCTTAAACATGAACACTACTTCAGAAGACAAGAGGATGAAGGTGAAAGCAGAAACTAACTAAAATGGAAGTCCCTGCAATTTCATCTTGTCCCCAAATTTAAGATGGATAGAAGAACCCTGTATTGAGAAAGAATGCATAATAACAACAGAAATGGACAATCCTCTTTTAATACTTCTTAGGGAGCAAGCTACAACTGTACCATGAAAGAAGAAAAAGCGAGCTGTGAACCACACTGAGTAACCAAGCCCCACAATTTCCAACAACTTGGGAACCTGGAGTGAAATTGGAAGTTTACATACAAAAGGGACGTAATCAAAAAGCAACCATGTAGGAAAAATAGCTTGATCCACCTTTGACACAAAAACAAATCCTTAACAAATTCCCGCACAGTAACAAGCATCAATTTATACCCACACATTCAAAAGAAACCATGTAGGAAAGCACAACACATCAATACGTGAACTAGTTTCATATTATTTTCTTTTCTCGCACTCACAAACCAATGCAAGAATTGACATGAGCATAGTAGAAATCATGAATTCTAGTAAAAAGGCATCAAGTTTGTTATACCCCCACATTCTATAGAAACGCATAAAACGTGAAATTTAAAAAAGACAATAACTAGCTAGACATTCCATAAAATATCAAAATCAAAGTACTAACTTCAAATAATTCATAACTAGACAATACAAAAGTAGAATAATTAAAGTAACGAGCAACACTTTATGGCTAAACATTTCAACATCACAACATATTGATCCTTGTTCACACTAATGAGACTTTCACATTCATTTTTCTCTTTTTGTCACGTCTCAATAAAGAGTACATTTTATGTTGCATACGTGTATATCTTCGTCCTTCCGTCTTTCCTAATCCGAATGAAATTCTCATCTTGGCTAAAAAATAATTGTAAACTCATGATTTTCAAACTCTTGAAAACTAAGTAAAAGAATTATTCACTACAGAAGTGGTACAAAATGGAAGTTGTAATTCAAATAGGATTGTTTTGTCGAGTGCCCAGACAAGAAATAAACATATTCATCGACAATAGAGGGGCAAGAGGGGCAAGGGAACCAAACAAGAACACGATAAGCTATGAATTTGGTTTTTATCATCGTTTAAAACAGCATTATAGTTTTATTTTGATTACGTAGGTTGGTGAACTCATTGTTCAGGAGGTTTCTAGTCGATTCAATTTATTGGCTAATTTTGAGTAGCAGAGTGTGATTATTTTTCCATACAATAGTTCTTAGTTTCTTGCTTATTCAATCAGCATTACCGTTTTCTTTGTCATTCCGTTTTGTTCCAAAAATTACTTTATCATACTAAATATAATATTTCTTCTGCCTACCTCATTGATCGTTTGTGTAATTGCTCAAAAATTTTTGGAGAATTCTATGCCTATTGTTTTTACTTAAATTATCAACGAGGATTCAATTTTCTCAGTCTCCAACTGTTTCTTTCATTTTTTTTCATTAAGAAACAATCAATTTTCCTTCTTCCTATCGATATCAAGGGTTCATATTTGTTCCTATTTCATACAGGAGAACATGTGATTTTAAAACTTTACCAACTACAAACTAACATTAATTTTTAGATTTCATTTTTCTTATATAGTTGTTAGCATACTTTTATTTTAGCTTAAGTAGCATGAATTACACCTTGTGAAAGCGAAATCAAGCTCATCAATGGTTAGGTCTACTAAAATTAATAAATTACAATAATGAAGTTAAAGTAGAGAGACAATATTGACACAAACATGGTAGGATTTAACCAAGAAAAAGATCACGAGAAAGCAACATATAAGCTATAAATTTACTTTTTCAGTTCTAAGGACATACAAACTCTTACAGAGATGATAGTTGCCGTCAGTCGTGAATGTGCTGCTTGGAATGGTCGTCGTCAGTCGTCGTTGCCTCTTCGCCGTTGCTCACTTGATCGCCGTCGCCGTGCCTAGGTCGCCGTCGCCTCCTCACCGTCGTCGTGCCTGGGTCGCTGTCGCCTCCTCACCGTCGTTGTGCCTGGGTTGCCGTTGCTCACTTGTCTGCGTGCGTGAAGAAGGGAGACAATCGTGGGAGTTTTGTGTGCGTGAGGAAGGGAAGATCGTGGATGAGAGCTGAAGAAAATGAATTAGGGTTAAAAATGAGGGATTTTTACTAGGGGTATTTTTGTATATTCTTTGCCCTAAGAGTCCCATTTATCTTCCAATTAAAAATCAATCCCATTTCTCTTTTATGCCTTGTATTTTGTCCTGTTTTTGACAATTACCCAGATCGAACCTGAAATCACTCCGATTTGGTGCCCCAAGCCTTGTACAGTCCCAAATCGATCTACCCATAACCTAAAGAGTTTGGATTTGCGAAATCGAACTCCTTCAAATCTAGACTAGCATTCGTTCAAGCCGTTGGGTGTATTTCGGTAAGATTTAGTTCGCTTTAAACCCTTTCAAATCAAAGTTCTTTAAAGTGTTTCAAAAGCACTTTCATTTGCAATCAGCAAGCTTTTGGGCTCAAATTGGGCTTTTGGTGACTGCAACTCGAACAGCCTTGGGATTGAATGCCAATAGGCTAGGAGGTTCGGATTAGCGATTTTGAACTCATTCGGTCATTGGACAGCAAGCTTTCGAGGGCGTTGGGTGCCAATCGGTAAGTTAAAGTAGAGAGACAATATTGACACAAACATGGTAGGATTTAACCAAGAAAAAGATCACGAGAAAGCAACATATAAGCTATAAATTTACTTTTTCAGTTCTAAGGACATACAAACTCTTACAGAGATGATAGTTGCCGTCAGTCATGAATGTGCTGCTTGGAATGGTCGTCGTCAGTCGTCGTTGCCTCTTCGCCGTTGCTCACTTGATCGCCGTCGCCTCCTCACCGTCGTCGTGCCTGGGTCGCTGTCGCCTCTTCACCGTCGTTGTGCCTGGGTTGTCGTTGCTCACTTGTCTGCGTGCGTGAAGAAGGGAGACAATCGTGGGAGTTTTGTGTGCGTGAGGAAGGGAAGATCGTGGATGAGAGCTGAAGAAAATGAATTAGGGTTAAAAATGAGGGATTTTTACTAGGGGTATTTTTGTATATTCTTTGCCCTAAAAGTCCCATTTATCTTCCAATTAAAAATCAATCCCATTTCTCTTTTATGCCTTGTTTTTTGTCCTGTTTTTGACAATTACCCAGATCGAACCTGAAATCACTCCGATTTGGTGCCCCAAGCCTTGTACAGTCCCAAATCGATCTACCCATAACCTAAAGAGTTTGGATTTGTGAAATCGAACTCCTTCAAATCTAGACTAGCATTCGTTCAAGCCGTTGGGTGTATTTCGGTAAGATTTAGTTCGCTTTAAACCCTTTCAAATCAAAGTTCTTTAAAGTGTTTCAAAAGCACTTTCATTTGCAATCAGCAAGCTTTTGGGCTCAAATTGGGCTTTTGGTGACTGCAACTCGAACAGCCTTGGGATTGAATGCCAATAGGCTAGGAGGTTCGGATTAACGATTTTGAACTCATTCGGTCATTGGACAGCAAGCTTTCGAGGGCGTTGGGTGCCAATCGGTAAGTTAAAGTAGAGAGACAATATTGACACAAACATGGTAGGATTTAACCAAGAAAAAGATCACGAGAAAGCAACATATAAGCTATAAATTTACTTTTTCAGTTCTAAGGACATACAAACTCTTACAGAGATGATAGTTGCCGTCAGTCATGAATGTGCTGCTTGGAATGGTCGTCGTCAGTCGTCGTTGCCTCTTCGCCGTTGCTCACTTGATCGCCGTCGCCGTGCCTAGGTCGCCGTCGCCTCCTCACCGTCGTCGTGCCTGGGTCGCTGTCGCCTCTTCACCGTCGTTGTGCCTGGGTTGCCGTTGCTCACTTGTCTGCGTGCGTGAAGAAGGGAGACAATCGTGGGAGTTTTGTGTGCGTGAGGAAGGGAAGATCGTGGATGAGAGCTGAAGAAAATGAATTAGGGTTAAAAATGAGGGATTTTTACTAGGGGTATTTTTGTATATTCTTTGCCCTAAAAGTCCCATTTATCTTCCAATTAAAAATCAATCCCATTTCTCTTTTATGCCTTGTTTTTTGTCCTGTTTTTGACAATTACCCAGATCGAACCTGAAATCACTCCGATTTGGTGCCCCAAGCCTTGTACAGTCCCAAATCGATCTACCCATAACCTAAAGAGTTTGGATTTGCGAAATCGAACTCCTTCAAATCTAGACTAGCATTCGTTCAAGCCATTGGGTGTATTTCGGTAAGATTTAGTTCGCTTTAAACCCTTTCAAATCAAAGTTCTTTAAAGTGTTTCAAAAGCACTTTCATTTGCAATCAGCAAGCTTTTGGGCTCAAATTGGGCTTTTGGTGACTGCAACTCGAACAGCCTTGGGATTGAATGCCAATAGGCTAGGAGGTTCGGATTAGCGATTTTGAACTCATTCGGTCATTGGACAGCAAGCTTTCGAGGGCGTTGGGTGCCAATCGGTAAGTTTCCACAAAACTTTAGAATTCAGCTAGATTAGGTTTGTGTAGTTTGGGCTCAATACGGATTCCGGACAGCACGTATTCAAGGAATTTACATGCTGATTGGCAAATTCCAGCAAGCTGTTGGTTCGCTTAGCGCAGTCTGGTAAGGTTTCCAAAGCCTTTTTAATAACCTTTATAGTGCTTAAAATCAATTCCTAATAGCTGTCAAGTCGTTTCTCATAGTTCGAATCAAATTAAACTAATTTGAACATCTTAAGCTCATCGAGCGCTAATGACAAAGAAGCATGTCGTTTGAGTCAATGCGGCTCGAAGGGTAATCTTGGAGAGCTTTGTGAAGGCTAAACATAAACGTTGAGTGAACTTGTGGAGTTTGAGTGATTAGTAAGTTGCATGGTAGGATGCATGAGTTATGGCTTAGGTGAGTTATTTGTTTTATTTGCTTTTTGAGCATGATGTTGTGTTTACAACTTTAAGAAGCATGTTGTTTGCACATGAAAAGTATGTTGTTGTTTGGTTGTTATTTGATGGCTTCTCAGGTAGGGGCTACTTATCAATATTGTGGTTGTATTGACCTTTACCCCTCAACCAACAGATTATGCAGATTACGAAGACTGTTACGAACCCGGTGATGTAGAGGAGGAGGCTTATGAGAAAGGACCATAGCTTCTAGTCCTTGCTGGTCACCCTTTTGTTTTCCATTCTATTAGGATAGCCATTTGTTAGAATTTAGTGGTGTAGTTAGCTATTTTTCCCTTTTGGTTTTGATTGTTGCTCATTAGGTTCTAGTTGTTTAAACTTAGTTAGTGTTTGCCTATTAACCTAAGTTTCTTCCTTTAATTAAGCCGATTTTTGTTTTAAATTATGGTGTTATTGTATAATTAATGATATGAGCCTGACTTGTATGGTGGTATTGGGTTGTGGGGTTGGTTTCTGTTCCGAAGTGAGGTGGAGTGGACTAGAAGTTTATAGAAGTGTTATACTTATGTTAACCGGTGTTTGAAAATTTTTTGGTTAGCTATACATATGTTGTTATGTTGTCGAAATTTTCGGAGAATTCAGTTAGTTTTAGGATAGGTGATTTAGTAATGTCACTAGATTAGACTTAAAATCTGGGGCGTTACATGAGTTGGAAAGGTACTACTTTTCCTCTTCTCCTTCTACTGATGTGCTTGTCCTGTTTTATTTGAATTTTATCATCTGCTAATCTCTCAATAATTGTTTGGATGCATTGTACTCTGGTTTTATTTTAACACGAGGCATCAATTGTTTTGTTTGATTTCTTTTGATGAGAATGCGTAGATTAGTTTTCAAGCTGATGGAATCAGTAATTCCAAAAATTCAAATCGTGATTATCATGAATTCTTGAAGTTTTTCGTTGTTTTTCTAGCTACGATTGGCTTTCACATTTTGGCGCAGATATGCTTTTCTTTGCTTCAATCATTTTATTCAAGTGTTTGCATATTTTTTTACCTTCGTTCTTTTCTCATTCACTTACTGGATTTTGGCAGGTTTTGGCACTTAAATTGATCACATATCTTGAAAGAATGGTCTACAAATATTCCACAAAATTTTTGAATATTTGTGTCGCCTCATTTTGTAAATCTCAGCAATTGCAGAAAGCTGAAGCTGTTATAATAGACGGCATACGTTTAGGAGTTCTCCCGAATGTAGTGACTTACAACACGTTGATTGATGGATATTGTCGATTTAGTGGCATGGATGCTGCTTATTCTGTTCTTTATAGAATGAGGGAAGCTGGTATAAGCCCAGATGTCATTACTTATAATTCTTTGATAGCTGGTGCAACCAGGAATTGCTCATTAGAACAGTCCCTTGATCTGTTTGAAGAAATGCTTCAATCGGGTATCACTCCTGATATATGGAGTTACAACACTTTGATGCACTGTTTCTTCAGATTAGGAAAGCCAGATGAAGCCAATAGATTTTTCATGGACATCATACTTAAAGATCTATCTCCTCATCCGGTTACATTTAATACGATGATTAATGGTCTTTGTAAATGTGGATATACAAGTAATGCTATTATGTTATTCAGAAATTTACAGCGCCATGGATTTGTTCCTCAATTAGTTACATATAATATTCTTATAAATGGTCTTTGCAAGGTGGGTAGGTTGAAGGCTGCTAGGAGGATGCTCAATGAGGCCATGGATTTGGGTCTTGAGCCTGATGCCGTAACATTCACTACATTGATGAAAAGCTGCTTTAGATGTAGGCAATATAAACATGGATTTGAGATTTTTTTTGAGATGAAAAACGAAGGATATGCTTTTGATGGCTTTGCTTACTGCACAGTTATTGGTGCTTTTCTTAAGCTAGGTAGGTTTGAAGAGGCAAATGTTTGCATAGGACAGATGATAAGAAATGGCTTGGCACTTGATTTAGTTTTTTATAACACATTTATTAATTTGCACTGTAAAGAAGGTAAGTTGGAGGCTGCATATAAGTTGTTGGATGAGATAGAGTCACGGGGACTAGAATGTGATGACTACACACATTCGATAATAACTGATGGGTTGTGCAGAGTTGGTAATATTGAGGGGGCTTGGCAACATTTGAATTACATGTATACAACAGGTTTTGCTTCAAACTTGGTAGCCTTAAATTGTCTAATTGATAGGTTGTGTAAGGCTGGTCAAATTGACCTTGCAATGAAATTATTTGAATCAATGGAAATAAGGGATTCTTTTACCTATACCTCCTTGGTGCACAATCTTTGCAAGGTACGGAGGTTCCGTTGTGCATCAAAGTTATTGCTTTCATGTATAGGAGGTGGTATGAAGGTTCTTAAGTCGACACAGCGTGCAGTTATTGACGGTCTTTGTTCTTCAGGATTTACTAGTGAAGCAAGAAAGCTCAGATCAAAATTACATTTGGCTAGACTCTTGCGTTGATCATCGAGATTTGAATGCTATACTATATTAGAAAACGAGTTTAACTTCGAAAATCAATTTATTTCGTTCAGGGGCAATTCAAGCATCAAGTGCCATAAGGTCACCCTCTCTCTCTGAAATGAATATTACACATTGTTATTCAGTCTTCTATGGTTCTGAATATCATTTCTCCTTCGTACTCTTCTACATAACTAGTTTTTTTGACATTGATCTCCCTTCTGCTGATTTACTTTGACACAAATGTGTGAACCATATATATATATATTCAATTCCTCCCAATGTGAAAATGTTGTTTTTCTTATTGCCAGGTCCTGGATTGCATGTCTCAACACTTTATTGCTGGTTAATGTGATGGCAGGATGTTTGAGAAAAGCCATCACCCATCATCTGAAGAAATCTAGAAAAACCATGGGAGGAGGACTAGCTATTTGAAATTATTTGCCACAGCGTGAAAGATGAAACAGTGGCAAAGTGAGGTTCGCAGCAGAGAGTCCAACCTCAACGGAGCCTGTTATTATGCCCTTTTGGGACTGGTAAGCCGTTCAAATTTGATCTGAATTCTGTTTAGCTGTTGAAGTATTAAAAGCTAAGATCGTCGTTTCTCAAGTTCCGACTCTCCTTTTCTCTCCATGTTGTTTGAAGTACCGAAAATTTCATTCTACTTGGTAGAATCTGAACGTTTAATGACCATGCGTTTGAACATAATTCCTGATTGGAATTCTTTCAGCATTTTTCTTTGCTAATTTAGATTTGTTCACGATGTTACGTTTTTGTACCATTTAAAATGTCAATGGGTGGTGTACAATTCTTAATCATCTCCGAGACATAAAGGGATTAGGAATCACTTGAAAATATGTAGCGAGCAATATTTTTTTTTGTGAACAATAAAACTACTTTTTTGAGGTAGTGTAAGTATATGAAAGGACATATGAATTATCAAATGGTCTGTTTGGTATCTTGATAGGAATGTACCTAAGGTGTAATTAGGGATATTGATAAGGGTATATCAGTAGTTAGTTAGGGAGTTGTTAGAGTATGGAGTTATAAATAGTGAGAGTGGGAAAGGGGAAGATAGGGAATGGAGTCAGTGAGTTACTCTTGAGCGTTCTCAAGAGAGGGAGGGTCCAAGTACCTCAAACACTTGGGTTTATCGTAATAATACATTGTAGTTCTATTTCTGTTCTTATCATATCTAAACTCAGAAAACACCCAAATGCTAATATATTGCAATATTAAAGTGAAATTACAATATAACAATAGCCTTTTGAGAGAGCTATCTTTCTCCCAAAGTCCTACGATGAGACAATACCCAAAATTCTCCACATCATCTAAAACTCTAAACTCTTGTTATGCCCCGTGTTTCAACTTAGACTATCGTTAGAGTCAATTTGTTCTTGAAATTGAAAAGTGATAGATTCGTTTAGAAGTCTGAGTTGCTTTTAGTTGTTGAAGTAAACTTTTTAGCTTTTCTTTTGGTTAGTATTTGATGTGAGGCTTGACTTGCTTTTGTTTGTGAGAAGTTGGGGTGCCTTGTGTTGTTCCCGGGTGTCGTGAGAATTTGCAGCTTGGGTATTTTGGTTATAGAAGTGCTATTATCTTGTCTTTCAAGTGTAAGAAAATTTTGGGTTAGCTTTATCTATGTTGTTATGTTGGCAAAATTTTCAAAGCATCCAGTTAGCATTAAGGTAGACGTATTAGTAATGTCCTTAGATAGTTATAAACTCTGGGGTGTTACAGTTGGTATCAGAGTGAAGTTGTTCTTGTAGACCAACCTAGGAAAATTAGGTTGTTTAGTGTAGACCAACCTAGGAAAATTAGGTTGTTTAGTGTAGGATTAGTGGTCTTCATTGTTCTCCTCCCATCACCAGGTATGTTGGTTTAATGATATTATTATATAGTCCGTTTGATTGAATCATATTCTTTGCATGGTATTTGCTTTGCTTTGCTTGGATTGATTGAGTGAGGTAAATTATTGATCTAGCATGAAATTGTTTTGCCTGGAGTATTTGCCTTGCATGATTATTGTTTGACTTGCTTTGCATGCTTATTGACATGTTTGTCTTGTCTGAGCATGCTTGAGTTGAATGTTTGCCTTATTTTTGAATAGCTAGTCAAGCTGTTCCGTTTAGGTGGCTAGCTAGTGGTGTGTTCATTGCTAGTAGGAGTAGGATGCTCCCATAGTTAGCTAGATAACTTTTGATTCTCGTGTTTGTTGCTTGCTAGTAGGCATAGGATGTTGTCATAGTCGTACTACGGCCGTCGTCGACCTCCATCGACCGACCGCCACAGTACACCTGACTGTCGGTCATCGCCGACCTCCGTCGATCGACCACCATCGTCGACCTCCGACTATCGGTCGCGACCGACTGCAACCGTCGACTAGCCGTCGTCGACCTCTACTGACTGACCGCCACTATGCACCTTCAACTACCGTTCGTTGCCGACCTTAGACTACCGGTCGCGATCGGCCTTCGCCAATCGACTGCCATCGTCCTCCTTCGACTACCGGCTGTCACCGACCTCCGTCGACCTCCGCTTACCAATCGCGGCCGACTCCTACCGTAGAACTCCGAATACCAGCCGCCGTCGACCTCCGATGACCCTTCGCTATTGACCTCTGCTGACCGACTGCCATCGACCGGTCGCCACCATTGACCTCTGCTGACCGACTGCCATCGACCGGTCGCCACCGTTGACCTCTGACTGTCAGACGCCGTCGACCGCCACTGTCGACCTTTGACTACCGGGCGCCGTCGTCGATCTCCAACTACCAGCCATCACCTTCAACCTGCGACTATGGGTCGTCGTCGACCGGCCGCCATCGTCGACCTCTAACGACCGGCCACGACCAACCGCTACATCAACCTCTGACTATCGGTCGCTGTTGACCTCCGCTGACCGACCGCCACTGTCGACCTTTAACTATCGGGCATCACCTTCGACCTCCGACTACCGACCTCTACCGACCAGCCGCCACTGGCAATCTCTAACTATAATTTTAATGTATGTTATATTTAATTTTTATATTATATATACCAAATTTTATTTCAATTAAAAATCAAGAAACGAGAAACAGTTATCAAACACATATCTGTCTATGTTTCTTTTTTTTTTTTGAGAAACAAGAAACAGAAATAGTTATCAAACATGTTTCTGTTTTTAGTTCTTAAAAAACAAGAAACAAGAAACAGGAAACAAAAAACGAGAAACGAGAAACGGGAAACGAGAATGTTATCAAACGAGCCCTTATTTATTTATTTTTCTATTAAATTAAATACTCTGAAAAGAGTGTTTAGACTAAAAATTATGCCAAACGGTTGCTTTCTCATCGTGTTCATTACACATGCCTTGTTCTAGTGGATCCCTTATTTTTTTAAAATACGCAAGTTTTGTTTCTTCGAATCAATTTGTGATTACACGTGCAATGTGTCTAATGTGCTTGGTTCTACTGTTGTTCATACCTTCCAGATGCTAGCCTGGACCAGATTAAGAAGGCCTATTATAATTGCATGGAAGAATTCATCCAGACTTGAGTGGCGATTATCCAGATACCATGAATTTCTGCTAGTTCATTAATGAAGTCTATGAGGTAGGATTTTGAATTCAAAGGATGCTATGTAACGCCCCGCGTTTCGAAACCGAGCCGTTTTGGTATTTACTGGGCGTTCTTATTCTAATTTGGGAAAATTAGAATTTAACGTTGGCGTTGGGTCGTTAAACTAAATTTCTAAAATTTAGGGGAAAGAGATTTTTAATTAAATCTTTAAGTTCCTAAAGTTAGAGGTTTAATATTTGATATTTATTTTAAATATCAAAAGACCCAAATCCTAAATCAATTGGGTTAATTTCTTTCCCAAACCTTTTAGGGATTTGTATTCTAATTAGAATTCTAAATCCTAATTAGAATGGGTTTTCATTCTTAGTTTCTTTTAAAAAGAAAGGAATTGGGTTAAGTTGGATTTAATGAAGCTTAAGAGAGAAAAGCCCTAATTTCCCTAACCCTTTTCTCTCCCTCTCATCTCTTGCTCTTCTTTTTCGTGAGCCTCCAAGCAGCCGCCCCCTCCCTTCTGCGTTTTCTTCAGCCACCAGCCGCCAGCCGCAGGTCCCTGTCGCCGCCGCCGCTCGTGCTCCAGCGCCGCCGTCGCCTTCTCGTCGCAGCGCCCTATCTCCGCGCGTCTTCTTCTCCAAGCGAGCAGCCGCCGTCGCCGCCAGCAGCAACTCTTCTTCCTCTCTATCTCTCTCGCCGTTTTCCGTCCCAGCTCGAGCGTTCGTGAAGCCCAGCCGCCGTGAAGGTCGCCGCCAGCCGCGAGCCGCGCGTAAAGCCTTCGCGCTATTCCGTCTCGCTGTGTTCGTGTTGTCTCCTTGCGTTTTCAGCCAAGGTAGCTTGTGGGTAAGTCTGTTTTCCTTCGTTCTAGTTGGTTTAAGGTTCAATCTAATCTCCTATTGCTCTTTTTGGATAACCCACGCAAGAATCCGGCCGTTTCCGTCAGTGGGTGTGCTGTCCAGCAGCGTTTTTGCTCTGTTTTGGGTCGTTACAGCGTCACCTAACAATTCCGGTAAGTTTAAACGCTTACCCATGTTCTGTTGATGCTTAAAATTAGGTACCCAATGGATTAGGTGCTGTAAATTCTAATATAGCATTGAAATTCTATTCTGCAGCGCCGTCTAAGTGATCGATTGGGTTCGAATCACATCGACTTGAATACCCACTGCCCAAGGATCGTTCTAGTGCGTTGCTCGAGGTTATTATAACCCGTCTAGCGCAGAAGCGGGTCCGTTTGGGTAAGTTTCCTTGCTGTCCCTTTGCTTTTAGCGTTAAGGGTTGCTGCCCAATAGTTATCCAAGCCTTAAACCATGTTTTAATCGATACCCATTCGTCATCGGCTTTATAATTGCAGGATTTAAGTGTGTTCGGTTGCTGTTCATCGAGCATTTGATCTCAAAGATCGTGCTCAGTGAGTACCCACAACCCGAAAGGCCTTGATTTTGGTTACCCATAACCCGGTGACTTGGCATCTTGGTTGTCGGGTCGTTTCGAACACAAGTCAGCTTGTTCTCAAGGTTGTTTGAGCACTAAGCGGTAAATTCCAGCATCCCTAGATCCTTTCCTCAAGTTTATTAGGTGCTCTAAGTTGTTTCCTAACCTTTGGTAATTGTTGCTTGTAGTTGGCGCTCTTCCGGTTGTTTCCCTTGGTCCTTTAGGATTGTTTAGGAGCGTTTGAGCTTCCAGTAAGTAGTTCCTACTTGCTGAAGTCTGTTTGACTGTGTGTTGCATGCTGAATGTTTTCTTGTCTTATAACTGTTCTTGTGTTCTTGTTCTTTGAATATATATATGAATGTATATGATTATGTGGAAAAGCATGACTTTTGTTGCTTAATGACTAGTTGTAAAGCATGACTGTTGTTGCGTGTTGATTGATTGTAAGCATGTTGGTTTGTTGCATATGAGTTAAGCATGGTCGAGAGCATGTGTAGTTGCATGTGTAATGCTTAGTGGGCATGATTCATGAGTCTAGAAGCATGTTGCAGGGCATATGCATTCTAGTAGATGTGAGTTATAGGTCAGGGACCTAAAGTGTGAAAGAAAAGAAAGTTAGGTGAGTGTCAGTGCACCTCGGGTACAAATGGTCGAGGGGTGGCACGTCACCATTGGTTAAGAGGAGCATCGAGGCCTTGGGTACAAATGGTCAAGGGTCGGTGTGATGAGTCTAGAGAGCATGTGTTGGGTGCCTGGAGAAGGGCCAATACTTTGCTAAGTCATCGGTGCGCCTTGGGTACAAATGGTCAAGGGGCGATGCACAGTTTGAGGCCTTGGGTACAAATGGTCAAGGGTCAAACGCCGAGCTCCGTAGAGAGCATTGTGGCCCTGGGTACAAATGGTCAGGGGACAGTGCGACTCGAAGGATCAGTCTTGGAGAGCCATGTGAGGGCTAAATAAGAGCGTTGAGCGAGCTCGTGGAGCTTGAGTGGTTAGCAATTTGCATATAGAAAGATGCATGAGTTATGGCTTAGGAGAGTCATTTGTTTTACTAGCTTTTGAGCATGATATTATGTTTACCGCTTTGAAAAGCATGTTGTTTGCGCATGAGGAGCATGTTGTTTGTTGGTTGCTGTTTGATGGCTACTCAGGTAGGGGCTGCTTACCAGTACCTTAGTGTACTGACCCCCTCCTCTCTCCCCCCAACTACCAGATTTTGCAGGTTATGATGACTGCATGGACCATGGTGATGCGGAGGAGGCGTATGAGGAGGAACCATGATTAGTATCGATGTTCTTGCTTTTATTTTCCTTAGATTTTAGTTAGGACAGTTGTGTTGCTGTTTTTGAAAGTTGTTAGTTTGGTTAGTCCTGATTCATTCTTGTTGATCCCTGGAATAAGTTGTTTCCGTTTTAAAAGAACTCCATTGTTTCATTCAGTTAGTGGTTTAATAAGTTGTTGCGCATGAGGTGTCGTTTCAAGATTTTGTTTAAAGATGTAGTTGGTTTTAGCTAATACTTGTTTATGCGAGATCTGTTTGTCTGTTGGTTCTGTTTATGTTCTGCTGAGCTGTGAAGTGGGAAGTAGTTTAGTATTGCTTGTAGAAGTGTTTTTCTTGTTCAGCAGGTGTAGAAAAAATTTTGGGTTAGTCCAATGTACGTCGTTATGCTGCCGAAATTTTCGGTGCTCACGGTTTGTTTTGGTCTAGGAGTTAGTAATGTCGCTGGGTTAGCTTTTAAAATCCTGGGGCGTTACAGTTGGTATCAGAGCAGAGTTGTTCCTGTAGACTGGCCTAGGAAATCTAGGTTGTATGGATGTTTAGGGTTATGGTCTTCCTCGTTCTCCTCTCCATCACCAGGTACGTTGGTCTGGTTAAGATACTAGTATGTTGCCATGATTATTTTGATGTACTTGGTTGTTTGCATAATTGTTGCTGCTTGCTTGAATTCCTGTGATGTGCTTGTTTGCCTTGTCTGAGCATGTTATTTTCCTATGTTGCTTGTTATATAGTAGCTAGGTTTAGGATGCTCCCTGTAGGTGGATAGATAGCTTGCCTTGATTTGTGTGACTCTTGTTTGGTAGTAGGAGTAGGATGCTCCCATAGTTTGCTAGATAGCTCTTGTTTTTCTCGGGATTGTTTGTGTGATGTTGTTTGTTCGTAGGCATAGGTTGTTTTCTTTAGGCCTAGGTTTATGCCTTAGTCTGAGGTTAGTCCCTTCTATCCCTGTTCCTTAAGTGAGTCATCGTTTCCTTTCAGCGATGAGTTCTAGTAGCAGTCAAGGTAGTGGACGTTCTGGCCCTCCAGACGTTCCCGAGGCTAATTCCCATCCTGAGGCGAATCCTTTCATTCCTCCCCCAGCGCCTCCTGTGCTGGCAGCAGAGGTATTGCAGGCGATGCTTGGCAACGCATTCCTGAACAACCTGCAGCACGTCGGTGCAAATGGAGCTCCTGCTCATGGCGAAGATGTGCAGTTTATCAAGAGTTTCATGAAGGCGAAGCCTCCTTCATTCGATGGGCACTCGGATAGTTCTGAAGCAGTGGTAGAATGGACCGCCGCGTTGGAAGCGATATTTCAATTTCTTGGAGCTAATGCCCAACAGCGGGTCCAAGGAGCTGCCTTTATGCTCAAAGGCCACGCACGCACTTGGTGGAACGTTGTGGGTCAAACCGAGAACCGCCCAGAGAATCCCATTTCCTGGTCGGGGTTCAAAGGTCTTGTGCGGGACCATTTTGGTTGTCGTTTTGCTGGTGTTGAGCAAGAAGCAGAGTTTGTCTCTCTTGTTCAAGGGACCTTGTCTGTGGAGCAGTACGCCAGAAGGTTTGAGGAGTTATCCTGCCGAGTCCCAGGGTTGGTTGCCACCGAGGAGATTAGGATCAACCGATTCGTTAATGGGCTCCGCGCAGAAATTCGAGGTTTGGTCCGGCTTGGTCGACCGGCCACCTTTGCAGCAGCCTTAGCGAGCGCTCGGATGCTGGATAGGGACATCCCCAGGACGGAGCAGTCCCAAGAGGTTGGCACGTCATCTGGTGCCAAGAAGAAGAGCGAAGTGGAAGTGCTTGCAGCTAGTAAGAAGGTCAGAAGTTCTTCGTCAAGATCTAGTGCGTACGCTGAGGAGTTCTTGCCCTGTGTCACCGATGAGGAACTCAAGGCAGAATACCCAGAGCTTTACGAGGACGATGGTTCTGATGACGAAGATAGCTCCTAAGGTGGGGAGTCTGCATGCCCCTCGCTCAAGGTTAATAATCCCTTCTCTTCTCAATTCTATATCTTCTGGTTCTGAAATCTTGTTCTTATGATTTATGCTTGTCTTGTGCATATCTGTTCGTTGATGTGAGTGTGCATGGATCATTCCTTCGTTTTTTGGCATTGTTTGTCAGCAAATCTTGAAGCTAGTATTGCTAGGGTATCCTCTTTTGGTGCCTTGTTATTTTAAATTTCCCTGTATAGGTTAGCTTCAAGGGAAAAAGGATTTTCCTAGGTTAATTTTGTGATCTAGCTTCTTAGTTGGGATCATGGAATCATTGTTCCAAAGTGGCTTTCAAAATCAAGTTTGAGTGTTGCAAGCTTGCTGTGAGGTCTTCGGGCTAAAATAGCTTTGCAACTCTTATGGGTGCTTCGTGGTGCTTAGATCTTCTGTTCCTCTGTTCGTTCAAGGTTCGATTGGTGTCGTCTGGTTTCTAAGGAGTTGAAGATTTCCTTTGAGTTTAGCAGAAGGTTTCCTTAGGATAGTTTGCATCCAATCTCTGATGGAGGTCAAGGTATTTTCGTTCAAGAGGATGCCTAAGAATCCAAGTGTGATTGAACGTTGCAAGCTTCTGTTATGTCTTCGGACTCATGGACAGCCTTGCCGTTGCTTGGGTTTCGTGAATCGAGTCTCAAGGTTTTTGGACTTGCTCGTGGCGATGCTCAATGGTGTTGGTTCTCAAACCAAGAGTTAGAGCATTTCCCTCATGCAGTGAGACCTCAATCCAAAGCCAAGGAGATAGTGAGAATCGGTATCGAGTCATGACTGCAGCGTCAGTTGTCGTCTTGACAAGTTACCTTGGTGTGCAGTTATAAGGAAGTTCCATCTCGTAGCTGTTCTTGAAGGATGGTCTGAAAAAGGTGAGTTGGTGCAGCGGAAGCCGTTCCGAAGTAGTTGTTTCCTTCTTCAGTAATGCCTATTTGAAGTTGGGGTTGAAACTTACCAACTAAGTGAGTTTAAGTTGGTGAAGTTGTTGATGAAGCCTTTCGTAGGACCGCGATGAGCATTCTTGAGGTCATTGAAGGTGGGTTGTGGTTATGTCAAGCTTGAAGTTCTAAGTTGTCGTTAGCGGCATGTGTTCTTCAAGTGGCATCGTTAGAATGAGCCTCATGTGTGTCGTGCTGAAGCAGCTAGCTTAACTCCAACTTTGCTAGTGAAGTTGGCTTTTTCATGCATATGGCTAAGTTCCGGTAGATCGTGCAAGATCCAAGTTCGATCTGGATTTTGTCAGACCTTTAGTGTTCTTAATGCACTTGGTCTAGTGCCGGTAAGCGAGTTTTGCTTCAAGTGTTGTATGTTCAACACAACTCGTCTCAAGAGTTGTTGTTATGCATACACATCACCTATTCCTTTTGTGCCTCAGTTTTGAGCTTTGGAATCCTAGAAGGAAATGGTTTGCGGAGCAAAAGCCTCTGGTGTTAAATGCCTTGTGAAGTGTGAGTTGGAGTCAAGGCCAGTCCACCAGTGTGGTTAGGCGAGCTCTTTCGAGTTCTGGAGTTCAGTTTTGGGTGATCGTGTGTTCTGGCACGTGGTGTCGTCGAAAGGTTCCTTTGCTTGTTGATAAGAAGCTTAGCTTGGGTTCATTGGTCCTTA
Organism: Luffa acutangula; assembly: GCA_036850905.1. NCBI lineage: Eukaryota > Viridiplantae > Streptophyta > Magnoliopsida > Cucurbitales > Cucurbitaceae > Luffa > Luffa acutangula. Next base: position 29,255,233 of record CM072090.1, on the reverse strand, counting down.
TGAGGTCTTGGAGCGCATCGAGCTTGTTGCTTACAGGTTGGCGTTATCACCGACCATGTCAACTGTGCATGATGTGTCTATGTGTCCACATTGTGGAAATGCGTGCGTAATCCTTCGCAAGTGTGAATTCTGAACCCCTGTTGTCGATCGGGGACTTGACATTCGTGGTGGAGAAGTATGTCAAGGTCCTATCCAAAGAAGCGAAGGTTTTGAGAAGTTAGATCGATGTTTTGGTAGAAGAGCTATGGGCGAACCATAGAGCGGAAGGAGCTACCAGGAAGAAGTAGGTGAAGTTTGAGCCTAATTCTCTAAGCTGTTCGAGCAGGAGTCTTTCGAGGACGAAAGCTCTTAAGGTGGGGAGATTGTAACGCCCCGCGTTTCGAAACCGAGCCGTTTTGGTATTTACTGGGCGTTCTTATTCTAATTTGGGAAAATTAGAATTTAACGTTGGCGTTGGGTCGTTAAACTAAATTTCTAAAATTTAGGGGAAAGAGATTTTTAATTAAATCTTTAAGTTCCTAAAGTTAGAGGTTTAATATTTGATATTTATTTTAAATATCAAAAGACCCAAATCCTAAATCAATTGGGTTAATTTCTTTCCCAAACCTTTTAGGGATTTGTATTCTAATTAGAATTCTAAATCCTAATTAGAATGGGTTTTCATTCTTAGTTTCTTTTAAAAAGAAAGGAATTGGGTTAAGTTGGATTTAATGAAGCTTAAGAGAGAAAAGCCCTAATTTCCCTAACCCTTTTCTCTCCCTCTCATCTCTTGCTCTTCTTTTTCGTGAGCCTCCAAGCAGCCGCCCCCTCCCTTCTGCGTTTTCTTCAGCCACCAGCCGCCAGCCGCAGGTCCCTGTCGCCGCCGCCGCTCGTGCTCCAGCGCCGCCGTCGCCTTCTCGTCGCAGCGCCCTATCTCCGCGCGTCTTCTTCTCCAAGCGAGCAGCCGCCGTCGCCGCCAGCAGCAACTCTTCTTCCTCTCTATCTCTCTCGCCGTTTTCCGTCCCAGCTCGAGCGTTCGTGAAGCCCAGCCGCCGTGAAGGTCGCCGCCAGCCGCGAGCCGCGCGTAAAGCCTTCGCGCTATTCCGTCTCGCTGTGTTCGTGTTGTCTCCTTGCGTTTTCAGCCAAGGTAGCTTGTGGGTAAGTCTGTTTTCCTTCGTTCTAGTTGGTTTAAGGTTCAATCTAATCTCCTATTGCTCTTTTTGGATAACCCACGCAAGAATCCGGCCGTTTCCGTCAGTGGGTGTGCTGTCCAGCAGCGTTTTTGCTCTGTTTTGGGTCGTTACAGCGTCACCTAACAATTCCGGTAAGTTTAAACGCTTACCCATGTTCTGTTGATGCTTAAAATTAGGTACCCAATGGATTAGGTGCTGTAAATTCTAATATAGCATTGAAATTCTATTCTGCAGCGCCGTCTAAGTGATCGATTGGGTTCGAATCACATCGACTTGAATACCCACTGCCCAAGGATCGTTCTAGTGCGTTGCTCGAGGTTATTATAACCCGTCTAGCGCAGAAGCGGGTCCGTTTGGGTAAGTTTCCTTGCTGTCCCTTTGCTTTTAGCGTTAAGGGTTGCTGCCCAATAGTTATCCAAGCCTTAAACCATGTTTTAATCGATACCCATTCGTCATCGGCTTTATAATTGCAGGATTTAAGTGTGTTCGGTTGCTGTTCATCGAGCATTTGATCTCAAAGATCGTGCTCAGTGAGTACCCACAACCCGAAAGGCCTTGATTTTGGTTACCCATAACCCGGTGACTTGGCATCTTGGTTGTCGGGTCGTTTCGAACACAAGTCAGCTTGTTCTCAAGGTTGTTTGAGCACTAAGCGGTAAATTCCAGCATCCCTAGATCCTTTCCTCAAGTTTATTAGGTGCTCTAAGTTGTTTCCTAACCTTTGGTAATTGTTGCTTGTAGTTGGCGCTCTTCCGGTTGTTTCCCTTGGTCCTTTAGGATTGTTTAGGAGCGTTTGAGCTTCCAGTAAGTAGTTCCTACTTGCTGAAGTCTGTTTGACTGTGTGTTGCATGCTGAATGTTTTCTTGTCTTATAACTGTTCTTGTGTTCTTGTTCTTTGAATATATATATGAATGTATATGATTATGTGGAAAAGCATGACTTTTGTTGCTTAATGACTAGTTGTAAAGCATGACTGTTGTTGCGTGTTGATTGATTGTAAGCATGTTGGTTTGTTGCATATGAGTTAAGCATGGTCGAGAGCATGTGTAGTTGCATGTGTAATGCTTAGTGGGCATGATTCATGAGTCTAGAAGCATGTTGCAGGGCATATGCATTCTAGTAGATGTGAGTTATAGGTCAGGGACCTAAAGTGTGAAAGAAAAGAAAGTTAGGTGAGTGTCAGTGCACCTCGGGTACAAATGGTCGAGGGGTGGCACGTCACCATTGGTTAAGAGGAGCATCGAGGCCTTGGGTACAAATGGTCAAGGGTCGGTGTGATGAGTCTAGAGAGCATGTGTTGGGTGCCTGGAGAAGGGCCAATACTTTGCTAAGTCATCGGTGCGCCTTGGGTACAAATGGTCAAGGGGCGATGCACAGTTTGAGGCCTTGGGTACAAATGGTCAAGGGTCAAACGCCGAGCTCCGTAGAGAGCATTGTGGCCCTGGGTACAAATGGTCAGGGGACAGTGCGACTCGAAGGATCAGTCTTGGAGAGCCATGTGAGGGCTAAATAAGAGCGTTGAGCGAGCTCGTGGAGCTTGAGTGGTTAGCAATTTGCATATAGAAAGATGCATGAGTTATGGCTTAGGAGAGTCATTTGTTTTACTAGCTTTTGAGCATGATATTATGTTTACCGCTTTGAAAAGCATGTTGTTTGCGCATGAGGAGCATGTTGTTTGTTGGTTGCTGTTTGATGGCTACTCAGGTAGGGGCTGCTTACCAGTACCTTAGTGTACTGACCCCCTCCTCTCTCCCCCCAACTACCAGATTTTGCAGGTTATGATGACTGCATGGACCATGGTGATGCGGAGGAGGCGTATGAGGAGGAACCATGATTAGTATCGATGTTCTTGCTTTTATTTTCCTTAGATTTTAGTTAGGACAGTTGTGTTGCTGTTTTTGAAAGTTGTTAGTTTGGTTAGTCCTGATTCATTCTTGTTGATCCCTGGAATAAGTTGTTTCCGTTTTAAAAGAACTCCATTGTTTCATTCAGTTAGTGGTTTAATAAGTTGTTGCGCATGAGGTGTCGTTTCAAGATTTTGTTTAAAGATGTAGTTGGTTTTAGCTAATACTTGTTTATGCGAGATCTGTTTGTCTGTTGGTTCTGTTTATGTTCTGCTGAGCTGTGAAGTGGGAAGTAGTTTAGTATTGCTTGTAGAAGTGTTTTTCTTGTTCAGCAGGTGTAGAAAAAATTTTGGGTTAGTCCAATGTACGTCGTTATGCTGCCGAAATTTTCGGTGCTCACGGTTTGTTTTGGTCTAGGAGTTAGTAATGTCGCTGGGTTAGCTTTTAAAATCCTGGGGCGTTACAGTTGGTATCAGAGCAGAGTTGTTCCTGTAGACTGGCCTAGGAAATCTAGGTTGTATGGATGTTTAGGGTTATGGTCTTCCTCGTTCTCCTCTCCATCACCAGGTACGTTGGTCTGGTTAAGATACTAGTATGTTGCCATGATTATTTTGATGTACTTGGTTGTTTGCATAATTGTTGCTGCTTGCTTGAATTCCTGTGATGTGCTTGTTTGCCTTGTCTGAGCATGTTATTTTCCTATGTTGCTTGTTATATAGTAGCTAGGTTTAGGATGCTCCCTGTAGGTGGATAGATAGCTTGCCTTGATTTGTGTGACTCTTGTTTGGTAGTAGGAGTAGGATGCTCCCATAGTTTGCTAGATAGCTCTTGTTTTTCTCGGGATTGTTTGTGTGATGTTGTTTGTTCGTAGGCATAGGTTGTTTTCTTTAGGCCTAGGTTTATGCCTTAGTCTGAGGTTAGTCCCTTCTATCCCTGTTCCTTAAGTGAGTCATCGTTTCCTTTCAGCGATGAGTTCTAGTAGCAGTCAAGGTAGTGGACGTTCTGGCCCTCCAGACGTTCCCGAGGCTAATTCCCATCCTGAGGCGAATCCTTTCATTCCTCCCCCAGCGCCTCCTGTGCTGGCAGCAGAGGTATTGCAGGCGATGCTTGGCAACGCATTCCTGAACAACCTGCAGCACGTCGGTGCAAATGGAGCTCCTGCTCATGGCGAAGATGTGCAGTTTATCAAGAGTTTCATGAAGGCGAAGCCTCCTTCATTCGATGGGCACTCGGATAGTTCTGAAGCAGTGGTAGAATGGACCGCCGCGTTGGAAGCGATATTTCAATTTCTTGGAGCTAATGCCCAACAGCGGGTCCAAGGAGCTGCCTTTATGCTCAAAGGCCACGCACGCACTTGGTGGAACGTTGTGGGTCAAACCGAGAACCGCCCAGAGAATCCCATTTCCTGGTCGGGGTTCAAAGGTCTTGTGCGGGACCATTTTGGTTGTCGTTTTGCTGGTGTTGAGCAAGAAGCAGAGTTTGTCTCTCTTGTTCAAGGGACCTTGTCTGTGGAGCAGTACGCCAGAAGGTTTGAGGAGTTATCCTGCCGAGTCCCAGGGTTGGTTGCCACCGAGGAGATTAGGATCAACCGATTCGTTAATGGGCTCCGCGCAGAAATTCGAGGTTTGGTCCGGCTTGGTCGACCGGCCACCTTTGCAGCAGCCTTAGCGAGCGCTCGGATGCTGGATAGGGACATCCCCAGGACGGAGCAGTCCCAAGAGGTTGGCACGTCATCTGGTGCCAAGAAGAAGAGCGAAGTGGAAGTGCTTGCAGCTAGTAAGAAGGTCAGAAGTTCTTCGTCAAGATCTAGTGCGTACGCTGAGGAGTTCTTGCCCTGTGTCACCGATGAGGAACTCAAGGCAGAATACCCAGAGCTTTACGAGGACGATGGTTCTGATGACGAAGATAGCTCCTAAGGTGGGGAGTCTGCATGCCCCTCGCTCAAGGTTAATAATCCCTTCTCTTCTCAATTCTATATCTTCTGGTTCTGAAATCTTGTTCTTATGATTTATGCTTGTCTTGTGCATATCTGTTCGTTGATGTGAGTGTGCATGGATCATTCCTTCGTTTTTTGGCATTGTTTGTCAGCAAATCTTGAAGCTAGTATTGCTAGGGTATCCTCTTTTGGTGCCTTGTTATTTTAAATTTCCCTGTATAGGTTAGCTTCAAGGGAAAAAGGATTTTCCTAGGTTAATTTTGTGATCTAGCTTCTTAGTTGGGATCATGGAATCATTGTTCCAAAGTGGCTTTCAAAATCAAGTTTGAGTGTTGCAAGCTTGCTGTGAGGTCTTCGGGCTAAAATAGCTTTGCAACTCTTATGGGTGCTTCGTGGTGCTTAGATCTTCTGTTCCTCTGTTCGTTCAAGGTTCGATTGGTGTCGTCTGGTTTCTAAGGAGTTGAAGATTTCCTTTGAGTTTAGCAGAAGGTTTCCTTAGGATAGTTTGCATCCAATCTCTGATGGAGGTCAAGGTATTTTCGTTCAAGAGGATGCCTAAGAATCCAAGTGTGATTGAACGTTGCAAGCTTCTGTTATGTCTTCGGACTCATGGACAGCCTTGCCGTTGCTTGGGTTTCGTGAATCGAGTCTCAAGGTTTTTGGACTTGCTCGTGGCGATGCTCAATGGTGTTGGTTCTCAAACCAAGAGTTAGAGCATTTCCCTCATGCAGTGAGACCTCAATCCAAAGCCAAGGAGATAGTGAGAATCGGTATCGAGTCATGACTGCAGCGTCAGTTGTCGTCTTGACAAGTTACCTTGGTGTGCAGTTATAAGGAAGTTCCATCTCGTAGCTGTTCTTGAAGGATGGTCTGAAAAAGGTGAGTTGGTGCAGCGGAAGCCGTTCCGAAGTAGTTGTTTCCTTCTTCAGTAATGCCTATTTGAAGTTGGGGTTGAAACTTACCAACTAAGTGAGTTTAAGTTGGTGAAGTTGTTGATGAAGCCTTTCGTAGGACCGCGATGAGCATTCTTGAGGTCATTGAAGGTGGGTTGTGGTTATGTCAAGCTTGAAGTTCTAAGTTGTCGTTAGCGGCATGTGTTCTTCAAGTGGCATCGTTAGAATGAGCCTCATGTGTGTCGTGCTGAAGCAGCTAGCTTAACTCCAACTTTGCTAGTGAAGTTGGCTTTTTCATGCATATGGCTAAGTTCCGGTAGATCGTGCAAGATCCAAGTTCGATCTGGATTTTGTCAGACCTTTAGTGTTCTTAATGCACTTGGTCTAGTGCCGGTAAGCGAGTTTTGCTTCAAGTGTTGTATGTTCAACACAACTCGTCTCAAGAGTTGTTGTTATGCATACACATCACCTATTCCTTTTGTGCCTCAGTTTTGAGCTTTGGAATCCTAGAAGGAAATGGTTTGCGGAGCAAAAGCCTCTGGTGTTAAATGCCTTGTGAAGTGTGAGTTGGAGTCAAGGCCAGTCCACCAGTGTGGTTAGGCGAGCTCTTTCGAGTTCTGGAGTTCAGTTTTGGGTGATCGTGTGTTCTGGCACGTGGTGTCGTCGAAAGGTTCCTTTGCTTGTTGATAAGAAGCTTAGCTTGGGTTCATTGGTCCTTATGAGGTCTTGGAGCGCATCGAGCTTGTTGCTTACAGGTTGGCGTTATCACCGACCATGTCAACTGTGCATGATGTGTCTATGTGTCCACATTGTGGAAATGCGTGCGTAATCCTTCGCAAGTGTGAATTCTGAACCCCTGTTGTCGATCGGGGACTTGACATTCGTGGTGGAGAAGTATGTCAAGGTCCTATCCAAAGAAGCGAAGGTTTTGAGAAGTTAGATCGATGTTTTGGTAGAAGAGCTATGGGCGAACCATAGAGCGGAAGGAGCTACCAGGAAGAAGTAGGTGAAGTTTGAGCCTAATTCTCTAAGCTGTTCGAGCAGGAGTCTTTCGAGGACGAAAGCTCTTAAGGTGGGGAGATTGTAACGCCCCGCGTTTCGAAACCGAGCCGTTTTGGTATTTACTGGGCGTTCTTATTCTAATTTGGGAAAATTAGAATTTAACGTTGGCGTTGGGTCGTTAAACTAAATTTCTAAAATTTAGGGGAAAGAGATTTTTAATTAAATCTTTAAGTTCCTAAAGTTAGAGGTTTAATATTTGATATTTATTTTAAATATCAAAAGACCCAAATCCTAAATCAATTGGGTTAATTTCTTTCCCAAACCTTTTAGGGATTTGTATTCTAATTAGAATTCTAAATCCTAATTAGAATGGGTTTTCATTCTTAGTTTCTTTTAAAAAGAAAGGAATTGGGTTAAGTTGGATTTAATGAAGCTTAAGAGAGAAAAGCCCTAATTTCCCTAACCCTTTTCTCTCCCTCTCATCTCTTGCTCTTCTTTTTCGTGAGCCTCCAAGCAGCCGCCCCCTCCCTTCTGCGTTTTCTTCAGCCACCAGCCGCCAGCCGCAGGTCCCTGTCGCCGCCGCCGCTCGTGCTCCAGCGCCGCCGTCGCCTTCTCGTCGCAGCGCCCTATCTCCGCGCGTCTTCTTCTCCAAGCGAGCAGCCGCCGTCGCCGCCAGCAGCAACTCTTCTTCCTCTCTATCTCTCTCGCCGTTTTCCGTCCCAGCTCGAGCGTTCGTGAAGCCCAGCCGCCGTGAAGGTCGCCGCCAGCCGCGAGCCGCGCGTAAAGCCTTCGCGCTATTCCGTCTCGCTGTGTTCGTGTTGTCTCCTTGCGTTTTCAGCCAAGGTAGCTTGTGGGTAAGTCTGTTTTCCTTCGTTCTAGTTGGTTTAAGGTTCAATCTAATCTCCTATTGCTCTTTTTGGATAACCCACGCAAGAATCCGGCCGTTTCCGTCAGTGGGTGTGCTGTCCAGCAGCGTTTTTGCTCTGTTTTGGGTCGTTACAGCGTCACCTAACAATTCCGGTAAGTTTAAACGCTTACCCATGTTCTGTTGATGCTTAAAATTAGGTACCCAATGGATTAGGTGCTGTAAATTCTAATATAGCATTGAAATTCTATTCTGCAGCGCCGTCTAAGTGATCGATTGGGTTCGAATCACATCGACTTGAATACCCACTGCCCAAGGATCGTTCTAGTGCGTTGCTCGAGGTTATTATAACCCGTCTAGCGCAGAAGCGGGTCCGTTTGGGTAAGTTTCCTTGCTGTCCCTTTGCTTTTAGCGTTAAGGGTTGCTGCCCAATAGTTATCCAAGCCTTAAACCATGTTTTAATCGATACCCATTCGTCATCGGCTTTATAATTGCAGGATTTAAGTGTGTTCGGTTGCTGTTCATCGAGCATTTGATCTCAAAGATCGTGCTCAGTGAGTACCCACAACCCGAAAGGCCTTGATTTTGGTTACCCATAACCCGGTGACTTGGCATCTTGGTTGTCGGGTCGTTTCGAACACAAGTCAGCTTGTTCTCAAGGTTGTTTGAGCACTAAGCGGTAAATTCCAGCATCCCTAGATCCTTTCCTCAAGTTTATTAGGTGCTCTAAGTTGTTTCCTAACCTTTGGTAATTGTTGCTTGTAGTTGGCGCTCTTCCGGTTGTTTCCCTTGGTCCTTTAGGATTGTTTAGGAGCGTTTGAGCTTCCAGTAAGTAGTTCCTACTTGCTGAAGTCTGTTTGACTGTGTGTTGCATGCTGAATGTTTTCTTGTCTTATAACTGTTCTTGTGTTCTTGTTCTTTGAATATATATATGAATGTATATGATTATGTGGAAAAGCATGACTTTTGTTGCTTAATGACTAGTTGTAAAGCATGACTGTTGTTGCGTGTTGATTGATTGTAAGCATGTTGGTTTGTTGCATATGAGTTAAGCATGGTCGAGAGCATGTGTAGTTGCATGTGTAATGCTTAGTGGGCATGATTCATGAGTCTAGAAGCATGTTGCAGGGCATATGCATTCTAGTAGATGTGAGTTATAGGTCAGGGACCTAAAGTGTGAAAGAAAAGAAAGTTAGGTGAGTGTCAGTGCACCTCGGGTACAAATGGTCGAGGGGTGGCACGTCACCATTGGTTAAGAGGAGCATCGAGGCCTTGGGTACAAATGGTCAAGGGTCGGTGTGATGAGTCTAGAGAGCATGTGTTGGGTGCCTGGAGAAGGGCCAATACTTTGCTAAGTCATCGGTGCGCCTTGGGTACAAATGGTCAAGGGGCGATGCACAGTTTGAGGCCTTGGGTACAAATGGTCAAGGGTCAAACGCCGAGCTCCGTAGAGAGCATTGTGGCCCTGGGTACAAATGGTCAGGGGACAGTGCGACTCGAAGGATCAGTCTTGGAGAGCCATGTGAGGGCTAAATAAGAGCGTTGAGCGAGCTCGTGGAGCTTGAGTGGTTAGCAATTTGCATATAGAAAGATGCATGAGTTATGGCTTAGGAGAGTCATTTGTTTTACTAGCTTTTGAGCATGATATTATGTTTACCGCTTTGAAAAGCATGTTGTTTGCGCATGAGGAGCATGTTGTTTGTTGGTTGCTGTTTGATGGCTACTCAGGTAGGGGCTGCTTACCAGTACCTTAGTGTACTGACCCCCTCCTCTCTCCCCCCAACTACCAGATTTTGCAGGTTATGATGACTGCATGGACCATGGTGATGCGGAGGAGGCGTATGAGGAGGAACCATGATTAGTATCGATGTTCTTGCTTTTATTTTCCTTAGATTTTAGTTAGGACAGTTGTGTTGCTGTTTTTGAAAGTTGTTAGTTTGGTTAGTCCTGATTCATTCTTGTTGATCCCTGGAATAAGTTGTTTCCGTTTTAAAAGAACTCCATTGTTTCATTCAGTTAGTGGTTTAATAAGTTGTTGCGCATGAGGTGTCGTTTCAAGATTTTGTTTAAAGATGTAGTTGGTTTTAGCTAATACTTGTTTATGCGAGATCTGTTTGTCTGTTGGTTCTGTTTATGTTCTGCTGAGCTGTGAAGTGGGAAGTAGTTTAGTATTGCTTGTAGAAGTGTTTTTCTTGTTCAGCAGGTGTAGAAAAAATTTTGGTTAGTCCAATGTACGTCGTTATGCTGCCGAAATTTTCGGTGCTCACGGTTTGTTTTGGTCTAGGAGTTAGTAATGTCGCTGGGTTAGCTTTTAAAATCCTGGGGCGTTACATGCTAAATGCTAAGCTTTGTATTTACAAAAATGGCAAATAAAGATGGAACAAAATTATGAACAGTAGAAAAATGTACCATAATAAAAAATGGTGGAAGAGTTTTTGAATACAAAGTCTATATACACATACATGCATATACAAATGCCCATAAAAATTCATATAGGGAGGGCATTGCTCCACCCCCCACGAGGTCAATGTCGGAGACCGGTCTTGGGCTGATCAACTATCACCACTGAATTCAGTTTTTTCTCATTTAAAACATTACATGCTGTCCTTCTCGGATTGGATTATAAAGAATTTGGGTGACCTATATTTATCTGTTAGAAAAAGGTTGCCTCCCAACTTTTTTTCATAGATAAACTGCTACATTGCAGGTGCTTAGTGATTCAATTCAGCGGATGGTTTATGATGAAATTCATGTATATGTTTTGACTGGAATCGGCTCTTTTATAGATTTGATGATTCAAGACCAAAGGATCTCGCTTTTGTTGATGAATTCATCTTGATGTTCCCTTAATTTTTTCATAGCGTTTGCATCATGGCACAATGGACTTGCTAACATCAGGCAAAGAGAAAACTAATGGCCATAAGTTTGCAATGAAATATTGGTGTCTTGAGAAGCAGGCTACATATTATATTGCCAAAAATTATGAATTGTCATTTGTTTGTGGTTATTATTGATATGGGTGGTTTAATTCTAAGGTACCATGATAAAACCTTTTTGAAGTGGCATATTCAAACAAACTACCATATACGATTCTTTTCAAAATACTTATTCGGCGAATAAGTATATGGTGACTAATGAGAATCCGTTAGGTAGCCATGAGGGAACCGGGAAGTTCATATTTTATTTTTCTTCCGCTTTAAGAACTCTGTTTTATTTGATTTGTAAATCAGTTTGAGAAAATTTTCTAGGGGCTATGTACATTTATATTTTTAGAAAGTATTTAAGAATATTTAAAAACCTTTAAAATTAAGGATCCCGAATAAAAGTTTTGTTTTAAAATTTACTTAAATTATGTGTTTATGTTTTAAAATATATATATATTTTTTTAAATTTAAAAAACCTCCAAAGCATGCATTGTCATAACAGTCCCTTAAAGGCTATTTAAGAGTCGGGTCGTTACATGCACTCTTCTCACTGTAGAATATTTTTGTGTCCACGGATATCGACCAAGGCAGTAAGTCAATCCTTCACGTGTTTTCGTAACACCTGTTGGGTCGAATTATCATTTTACCCTTGGGTTACCTCTGATTCCCTTAAGTACCACTGATCCCTCTCATGAATAAGTTGTTTAGGGTCCAACTGTAGGATCAGTATGACAACCCTAGAGGGGGTGAATAGGGTTTCTTTGAATATAATAAAACTTTTTGCTAAAGTGGGCTCAATTAAACAAATTTACAAACTTTTTCATGCAAGTAATTTAAACAAGAAATTCATACAATTTTCATACAAATAATTTCAACTCAATTTAAGCAAGAAAATTAAAATTAACAAATTCAAGTATCCTATTTAATTTAAATATGAAAGTTGATAAGAGATATGGAAAATAGAAGGGATAAGTACACAAATAGCCCAAATTGGACCCCCTATTTTCAAATTTGTCCAACTACACTATTTTTTTCAAGAATAGACTTTGGGCCTCCATTTTTTACATGAAAGTCATGGTCATTTTACCATAGAGTCCTTTGCTTCATCTCTCCTCAATAATGGCTAAATATTTTCTCTCTTCCATCATTAATGGTCATTTCCTATCTCTCCCATCATTAATAGTCATTTTCTCTCTCTCCCATCATTAATAGTCAAACATTTCTTTCCCATCAATAATGACGGAATATTTTCTCTCTCTCCCATCAATATTTTCCTTTTTTCGTTTTTGAGAAATTGGGTAAACTTTTTTTCCCTAATTTTTTATCCCGTTTTGCATCCATTATTTTTCTTTTTTTTAGGGAAATTGTATAATCTTTGTTTCCAGGAATATATGTCTTAGTGTTCTGTATGCATAATATATCCTGGTGTATATGAATTATATATGGTAGGTTATGGCTAGAGTAAAAAAATTCCAAACATTTGATATCTGATAAATACGGATGTATAGTTTTATTATACTGATTATATATTGTATGGTGATATATATATATATGATTGCTGAGATTATTTCTATGAATATATGTCTTACGGTTCTGTATGCATATTATATCCTGGTGTATATGAACTATATATATTAGGTTATGGCTAAAGTAAAAAAAATTGCAAACATTTGATATCTGATAAATACGAATGTATAATTTTATTATACTGATTATATATTGTATGTTAATATATATATATATTTTTGGGACCCAAATTGTCCATACTTGTTTAAACGATAATATGAAGGCTAATTTGGTCTTCAACTTGTATATATGTACAGGTGTTTCGTTTAATAAGAAAATGTTCTGGTGCTTTAACTTGTCGAGCATATATGTTCTTGTGTATATAATATATGCTACTGTACATATAACAGAGATCGTACATATAACAGATACCTATTTTGAATATGTAGTTGAATATATGAGTACTGATAATGAATATATAATTTATATTTATATATATTGTTAACAATGATGAATAGTATAAGGTATACCTATGTAATGAAAGTATATGTATTATAGTATATATTGAATTTCAACCACAATGCATGAGGGAATAAAAATCAACTTTTATAACGATAAATCGTACCAATGAAAAACAATGTTCAAACATAAAGGATAATTGTTTTCAACAAATTGAAACATAAAAGATAACAACCCAAAGGAATGAGAAATTCAAACGTTCTTAAGAAATTGAAATACAAAACAACTACTGTGTTAGTGCAAATCTACAAGCCTTCTTATCATGCCAAATCCTGCCACAACGACCACATTTAACCCGTCTTTTGAACTCCATCTGTGAGGGGATTCTGATCTTATTCTGACATATGATATAAATATTGTTATGCTTTGGAATATATAATATTTATAATATGATATATACAACCAAATATAGAAGATATTACATGTTCTATAAACCCGAACACAATATAATCAGAATAACAATAAAATATATGAACAAAACCTATTATATACAAACCCAACATATATACAAACCCGACATATAATCACGATATACATAATATGAAGATATATGGAAAAAAAAAACCCTGCATATAATCACGATATACCTAATATCTGACATATGAAATAAATATGTATCAAACACACATGTTATATATGAAACAAAATTGACTGAAAATGGAACTGATATTGACTGACATGAGACATCCCTTGGAATATATTAAATATTAAAATTGAAAATGAAGCCATAAAAAACATGATTATAATGTGTATGAAATATATACGAAACCCTTGACTAAAACGATATATCCCTTTTAATATATAAAATATAAAAACTTAAAACGTAGCCATATGAAAACGTGTTTATAATGTGTATTGTATACGAAACTTACATTGGCTAAAACTATATATCCCTCCGAATATATAAAATATAAAAACTAAAAACGTACCCATGTTCAAATGACTGGAAAGCGGACCGTACAGACTGAACACAGATTGCCGGAAACCTACCGAAAAAACCTAAAAACAAAAGAGAAACACACTGGAAAAAATACCACGAACAAACAAGATTCTGTGAACTGCTGTATGAAGTCTGAAACCGCAGAAACAGAGGGGAAAAACTTCAAAACCGCCGACAATGGACAACCGAAAGTGAGAGAAAATTCTGCTGTAACAAAAAAAAAGAAGAGAAATAGGAAGAGGCTGAAAATAAAACCAAAACGAAGTACGGAGGGAGAATGAAGGAGAGATAAAAAACGATTATGGGAATATCCCTAAAATTAGGGGATTACTCGAAAATTTACCTTCCTAAAATGGAGCATAAACGGTTGGCTATTATGGAATATATTATTATACTTTTTAATATTATTTGAAAATAAATGATAAGACCAAGGGTATAAATGTAAGAAGATCTATCCGAAAATCTAATCTTGTAAATAAGGCAAATGTTGGACAGATGTGAAAATATGGCTCCAAAACGGTTTATCTACCAAAATTTCTCAAAATAGAATTCTATCAAACTAGTTAATCCAATAAGCACAATTAACAACAAAAATTAAAATAAGATAAGGATAGAGAAATAGAAACCGAGAATTTTATAGTGGTTTGGCACAGGCCGACCTACTCCACTCCCCAAGCTCCTCTTGGGTTTTCCACTAGAAAAACTGACTCTTTCCACGGTCAGAGTCCAACCGCTACGACGTTCCTTTTCCGGGAGCAAGAACAAACTTGATCCTTTCCACGGTTCAGGATCAAACCGTTACAAACTCTCTTTTTCGAGATCAAGAAAAACACTTACAATGGATTTAGAAGATGAAGAACAAGAGGAAGAAACTCTCTCAAAGAGTGGTTACAAAAATCAAAGCTCACAATCTTGTAAGAAAGGATTTCTTACAACTAAAACCCTCAAATGACTATGAAAAAAATGAAAAGTTGAAGCTAAAAAATTTCTAAAAAATGGTAGGAATGCTCTCCAAGATGAGAGTAGTATTTTTCAGAATTTTTTTCCCATTTTTTTGAATTTGTTTCGGGCTTTAAATAGACCAAAAAGGGCTAGCCGTTGGCTGCCACATGTCAGTCTCTGATTGGCAATATATCATTTTAAAATCCAACTGCCACGTGGCGCAATCTAATTGGACCATGTTTCACCACGTCTTCGTCCACGTCATTTGCCACATCAGCATTTCGACCGTCTGAGGTGCCACGTCATCGTCCACGTCATCCGCCATGTATCATTGACACAGGATTTTCTCCATCAATTTTGTTTTGGCCATAACTTCTTCGTTTGAACTCCTTTTTGAGTGATTCAAAAGGCATTGGAATCGTTGTTTTGAGCTCTATACTATTGATACTTTAAAACACTAAAATTGTTAATAAATAAAATCAAGTTTGTTATCATCAAAACATTGATTAATTAATTTGTGATTAAGAGCCAAAAAACAAACAATTTCCCCATTTTTTATGATGACAAACTACTAACAAAAAACTGAAATCTAAAGTGGTGTGTGATATAAGATATGAACTTGAAACACATCAACACGGAATATAGTTTCTATTCAATAGCAAGAAAGATATTCAATAATATCATGCTTTCATTTTTCTTATTACCTTTCCCCCTTTTGGAATCAATCAAAAAGGAATAATAAGAAAAAAAAAATTTGCACAAACTTCAAAATTTTTTTTAATAACTTTTCAAAAATTAATGCAAACTTCACAAACTTCTCTCCCTTTTGAAAGCAATTTAACATTCCCCCTTAATAAGGGACAAAAAGACTTGTAACACAAAATTGAATCTAAGGGAATAAATATAAGAAGTTTTAAAATATAATTTACCCAAGGATAATGACTCCCCCTAAAGATATAAAAAATATTGCAAAGGAGGTACAAATAGACATCAATCAATTTAAGCATCACTTGGATTTCTCATATTAGATAAATATCACAAATAAATAAATCACAATTGCTCAAAGATATTACTGACAATTAACTCATAATTAAACCAATAAAAAGAAACTCATTTTTAGTAGGCATTTGATCCCCCTAAAAATAAGCATACTAAAAAATCAAGAGCTATTATGGAGATTCAAATCATAATGAATAGTAATTTCAATAAATTACTCAATTTACCACAAAAGGACAATAAATTTAAATTCACACATAAGATGATACAACTCCCCCTAAAAATATGCATTCTCCTAATAAGAAAACCAATACATATCAACGAGATAAAATCATAAAAAAAGTCATCCAAGAATAATATTTTGCACAAGATAGCCAAAAAAAAAAAAAAAAAAAAGTCATGATAATTCAGTCTATCTTAGACAAATCATAAACATTTTTCATAAAAGAATTTGATTCAAGAGGAGTATGAATAAGACATGAAAAATTTCAATAGAGCAATTTAATTCTCATGATTAGACACAAAAATTTTCTATTCCTATAAAAGATTAGATATAAAGAAAATTAATCTGTTCAATTAATATTCAAAGTTGAGATACCTGAATATCAAATAATGTCATAAATTAAGCACCAATCATCAATGATTAAAATCAAACATTGATACCAAATAATAGCAACATTTAATCAACAAGTATATCATGCAAATTAAGAATATATTATGAATCAAGAGAATCATGATAATATCACAAATAAGCAATTTTACCAATTAGAGTAAATAGCTAAGAGAAGTCAAGAATATAAATTAATTTTCATATAAATACTCCCCTTAAGAAAAATAATTTAACAACTCTCCCAAAAGCTATTACAAAGCACATTTTTTTTTAAATAGGACCACCCATATGCACAAATTAATGACAAGTCTATTAAAAAAAAGGGAAAAATACACTTTTGGTCCATGAGGTTTGGGTTAAGTTACACTTTGGTCCCTGAGTTTTAAAACTCAACAAAATTACCCATGAGGTTTGAGATAATGAACAATTTGGTCCCTACCATCCATTTTGCCGTTAAATGCTAACGGTGTGCTGACGTGGCCACATTTTTTTAATTAATTTTTTTTTTAATTTTATAATAAAAATAAATAAAAAAATAAAATATTATTATTTTTTATTATTCTATTATTATTTTATTTATTTTCCCAAATCTCTTTCTTCTTCCACTCTTCTTCCCCTCTCTTCATCTCTTCCCACCTCTTCCTTCTTCTTCTTCAAGTCTCTGGCGACCGGTGACCGGCAGTTGGCCACCGCTCGCCGCCGCCGGCGACTTTTTTTTTTCCCCTTTTTTCTTCTCTTACCCCATTTTTTTTCTTTTTTTTTTTAAAAAAAAAAGATTTAGAAGAGGGAGGAGGGACCTCCCTCCCCGTTCAGATCTGAAAAGTACGCGGCCGGTCAGTCGGATCTGATCCACTTCCGCCTCTATTGGCACAACACTCTAACCGGAAAAAACCCATCCTCAGTCCAAATCGTACCGTCGGTTTCGAACACATCAAAGACAGGATTCGGTATGGTCCAAATGATCGACAACCCATTGATAGCAACTCCAGATCCGAGGTCCAAACTCTGGGGAAGAGCTTAGGGACTGTACGCATCGGCTTCGCAAGACCAATATGGGCTGTTGATGGCGATGAATTTCGCCTTTATGAGTGGGAAATACAATGGTGGTGAGGGGTAGAGATTTGAGCATGCGGCGATGGAGTTCCTCCGTTGCAGAGGGGCTAAGGGGATCACATGGCCGTCTCTGTGAGCTACAAAGGCTCATACATGAAATGGTGGCGAAATGGATGGTTGCAACAGGCTAGAAACGGTGGCGAAACTTTCGATTTCTTCTTCCTGGGTGCTTTTGTTTTGGGGTTTTTGTTGTAAATTGGAAAAGAGGATTGGGATTTGGGGGGGATTAGAGGGAAGAAGAAGAGATGGCAGGTGGAGTCACGGGTGAGGGCGAGAGTTTCATGAGAGAGGGTTTAGAGAACAAAAAAAAGTGGGAAATTACTCAAAGCGGCTACCAGAGAAATGAAGAGAGAAAGAGCTCTGAGGACAGTGATGGAGGCGGCAGACGGAGGAGAGAGGTCTCTCCTCCCTCCCCTTTTCTCTGTTTTTCTTTTTTTTTTTTTAAAAAAAAAAACCAGTGTTGAAAAAGAAGAGAAGAAGAAAGAAGAGAAGAAGAAAAAAGAAGAAGAAGAAAAAAAAACAGTCGGCGGCAAGTGGTGGCCGTCGGTCGCCAGAGATAGGAAGAAGAAGAAGGCGGAAGAGGATGAAGAGGATGAAGAGGATGAAGATGGATAAGAAGAAGAGAGAGAGGGAGAAATAATAATAAATAATAAAAAAATAATATTATTTTATTATTTTAATATTTTTTATTAAAATAATAGTGCCACGTCAGCCACCGTTAACATTTAACAGAAAAATAGACAGCAGGGACCAAATTGCTCCTTATCTCAAACCTCAGGGGTATTTTTGTTGAGTTTGAAAACTCAGGGACCAAAGTGTAACTTAACCCAAACCTCAGGGACCAAAAGTGTATTTTTCCCTAAAAAAAATATCATATGTTTTTCTTCAAGACATAATATTTTAAAGAGCAAAAATATCATCAAAACATAAATTTAACTTCAAGAAAGATACATATAGCTCATGTCAAAAAGCATCTAATAAAATTCTAATCAATTTCATCCAAGAAAATATATCAACCATTAAAATCATGAAAATCATGGATAAAACAAATTCTTAATAATAAGTATTATAAATATTCAATATTTTCTCATGGTATCTATAATTAAAATAAATGAACAATAAAGATTATGGATGAATTTCAAAAGTAATTGACCACAAGATTTAAAAGGAAATAATCCAATAATTCACAAAAGAAAATCTCAATTTACTCATTAATCTAATAGTCAATAAATATATATATAAAAAAATCATTTCAAACATTTCAAATATTACTTTCCATAAAGATACCAAAAGAATAATTATTTAAATAATCCAAAAATAAATGTTACCAAATAAGTCATTTTCCTTTCTTAAATTCAAGAAGTCATATAGTTGCTCCATTTGATTTAATTTCTCATTTGAACTCCAACAACCATTTGCTTCTTGAAATCACACCTACAAAGAAAGCTCAATCAAAGGATTTTGGTACCCATTTCTTGGGTCCTTCATTATTAGTGAGCAACATTTTTTGTACCCATTTCCCAGCCCCCATTTGGTTTTGCCCCTGAAATGGTAGGATCATTGAGTCTGCGAACTGACCACTCTCACCCATACAAATCTAAGGACAATCCCCCCTGAAAGGAGTTCAGAACAGACTCAGGATTGAGATTGAGTTACCTAGGTCATCCTATTGAAATAGAAACCTAAACTAGTTAACGGTGTTACATCTAGTGGTTACTATTTCTCGGTCCGGTCTTATGCAAACTCATTGCATAGGATACCCCCACCCGCATGTCTCCTACATGGATGCTTTGGATCATTGCATCTGTATCGAATACAAGGTGGGCCGTATCACATAGTGTCACCAGGATAAGGTACCCAGCCTTATCCCTATACTATAGACCTTTTAGGTTTTTACTTGGACACCGATCCCCGTATATCCCCACATACTAGTCCAAGTTTCATTTAAACAACCTTGGATCTTAGTTTATTGGATTTAGGGTTTAGTAATGCAAATTAAACTTGATTATTTAATAACCAAATTACTGAATCGCTCAAATAACGCTTTATTGAGATCGATTAATTTGTTTCATTTACTATCTATGAGTTTTATGGCATATGAGTTTTACGACATAAAACCCAACAACTCCCACTTGAACTAAAACTCTAGTGGGCAATGTACATCAACAATCAAAATTGAATGAATAATCATTGAAGTAGGAATAGTGGTTTGTATTAATACTGTATAATACATGAAAAGTACAAATACAGATGAAAAGTACAAATGCATCCTTGCTTGATGCTACGCCAGACTATAGCTCCCCCGTTAAGGGTAAACACTGACCCTGATGTGGATTTTCTAGAATCCTTATCATTCTGAAAGTCAGAGTTTGTGTGTCCTGTAAGGATCAAATCCTTAGCGCCATACACAAGTTGATAGTCCATCGTTCTCCGAAGATACTTGAGGATGTTTTTCACTGTAGTCTAGTGGTCTAACTCTGGATTAGATTGGTATCTACTGACTATCCTAACTGCAAAGCATATGTCAGGTCTAGTACACAACATGACATACATAGGACTGCCCACAGCTGAAGCATAAGGGATCCGTCTCATATCCTCAACCTCTTGAGGTGTCATAGGACACTATTCCTTAGACAAATGAACTCCATGCCTGAAGGGCAGTAAACCCCTCTTGGAATTCTACATCTTATATCTAGAAAACATCTTGTCTATATAGAATGCATGAGACAGGGCTAACGTTCTGTTCTTACGATTCCTTATTATTTGAACACCTAGAACATACCGAGCTTCTCCCAAATCTTTCATTTGGAACTCAATTGATAGCTAGGTTTTAACGGCAATAAGATATGCCACATCATTCCCAATGAGTAGTATATAATCTACATACAACACCAAAAAAGCTACTGAACTGTTGACGATCTTCTTGTAAACACAAGACTCATTAACGTTCTTGTCAAAGCCATAAGATTTGATCGCCGTGTCAAACCTTATATTCCAAGATCTGGAAGCTTGCTTCAACCCATAAATGGATCGTTTAAGCTTGCAAACTTTTTGCTCCTGACCTTGAGCATATTGTTGCGTCGGGAGTTCTTCATCTTCTTTTTACCACTATATTACCTCAAAATGTGTGCATTAAAATTCCTACTTTCACTCAAAATAGTATAAATGTTTCGTTGAAAACAGTACAAATATTTCATTCAAAATATTGCAAATATTTGTCTATTCGTAAGTTAAAGGGTTTCAGTTAAACATAAACTTTAGGAAAAAAAACTTGTAATTCAAACAATCGTCCACAACTTTCAGGATTGTTACTCTTACATTGTCAACAAGAAAACAAAAGAGTTCGATCTTTCCAAACTCAAAAAAATCTCTTGGCCCTGTAATTGAAACAAGAATGATTTATCAAAACTTTGAACAACTAATTTAAACGCTTACAAATTCTCGTCAAAACTAAGTTATACACAACTAATATTAAACAAATGAAAACTGACGACAAGAAAACAATTTAGTAAATAAATTAATAAAATTTAAGAATCCCTCATCAAATCCAAATAAAAACGATATAAGAAACTTTTGATCAACAATAACTACACTTCCAAATGAAGACAAACATGTGAAATGAGTCAGTTAAACAAATGAAACTAAACCTAAACAAGTGCAACAGGCTTAGAAACATACATAGGACGAATGAGAAATGAGACTTGTGTTCATCTACCCCTCACACCAATCTTAAGGAACTTAAATAACTAACATGAAAACTTAGAAATGAGCCACTTAAACAAATGCAACAAACCAAATGAAGTCAAACATGTGAAATGAGCCCGTTAAACAAACGAAACTAAATCTAAACAAGTGCAACATACTTAGAAACATACATAGGAATGAAAAATAAGACTTGTTGTCACCCACCCCTCACACCAATCTTAAGGAACTTAACTAACTAACATGAAAACTTAGAAATGAGCCCGTAAAACAAATGCAACAAACCAAACGAAGCCAAACATGTGAAATTAGACTTGTTGTCACCCACCCCTCACACTAATCTTAAGGAACTTTATGTTGCTATCATAACTGCAGAATAACATCATATATCTTGAACCAACATCTATCAAATGCGAATGAATCGAAGTCAACATAAGAAACTTTATGTTGCTACCATAACTGTAGGATAACAACATATATCTTCCACTCATACGTTTATTACACAAAGGAGGAAGTTCATACCTATTTCGATATTCCTCCTCCTTTGTGACTACATGAATTGTTTGACGATTCCTTTCAGGTTATCCACCTGAGCTTTCGTTTCGAGTCTTGCACTCCTCTCTTCCTAGACCATTACATGCACCGCTTGGATCTTCTCTTGTGATTGCACGAGTTTTGCCTTCAAGGATTCTATTTGTGTTGCTTGCTCACGTTCTTAGATTTATAATTTAAAAATAAAGAAAAAAAAGACAATGATCCTAAAACATCTCTCCAAAATTGTCCTTTTCAATACACTATGAATCAACACAGATATATAATTAGAAACAAAAAAGAAAAAAGAAAAGGTCCTTTGTATTACATGAGTAAACATTAAGTGTCGGCAAATGTAACAATGATTCAAAAGAAGCATCACATTTGAATATATTTATAGGTCGTAACTATACAAAAACAACAACTTTGGAATCATTAACAATTCCTATGATTTAACCCAAAACAATTCCTATGATTTTTTCAAATAGGAAGATTCTGCTCACATTGAGCTCCAAACTTCACAATCCAACAACAAACCTACCATCAACAATATCTTTGATGACTACCCAACATCTACAGCGGGCAAAAAAGGAAAGAAAGCGAATAAGACTTACAGCAGGTGATGCTCGACGAAGAACACGGAGGACGTCTCACCACTAATCTCAAACTTAACATAGAAAACAAACAAACTTAGTTGCTATCATAACTGTAGGATAGCCACATAGAACGTTTTTCATTTACTTAAGAATGTTGTAAATACATTTATGTTGCTACCATAACTGCAGGATAGCAACATATACCTTCCACTTATATGTTTATTACATAAAAAAGGCAGTTCATCCTATTTCGATGTTTCTCCTCTTTGTGTCTGCATGAATTGTTGGATCATTCCTCTCAAGTTATCCAACTCAGCTTTCGTTTCGAGTCTTGTAGTTCTCTCTTCCTCAACCATTACTTCCACCTTGTGAATCTTCACTTCTGATTCCTAAATTTATCTTATAGGAGAGGCGCAAGCCTCAAGGTAGCCAATGTTTTAAAATGCTATTGAAGGCTTATGCCTTGAGGCTCACCTCGAGGCAAAACTCTAACTTTTAACCTTGAGACTTATGCCTTCTTTGGACCATAAGAGGATTTAACCCTCTAACATTTTGTTTCAGAATATGTCGTAACCATATAAAGAGTTCATCTATAAGACTAAATATCAACATTAGTTTATCTAATAAAACTATCACAAGCTAAACTTCAATGAAAACGTTATCTTTAAACTAAAACTTTTGTACACAAAAATGGAGCCAATTACATCAACTAACTTTGCATCATATATAACTAAATACCTAACATTGACATTTTGAATGAAACAAAAGAAAATAACCTCCAACACTAATAATACTTAAACTACAGGAATCAAAACCAAACATTTTGATATGATGAAAACCAAAATAAAGTTAAAACAGTATACGATAAACCAAACAAGACTATTTAGAAACCAAGTTCAAACTTCAAAGACCAATTAGAAATCAAATTAAAATATTGGAACCAAGCATGTCACTTTTGAAATTTCAAAGACCAAATGAAAACTAAATTGAAATAGAAAGTTTATTTTACTTGGTTATTATAATTAAACAATAATTGTACATAAGAAAAGGGAGTGAGAAAGATGACCATATTTAGTTCTTTCTTTTTTAGATCAAATATTGGTATGAATTGTACTCTTTCCTCTTAGTGCAAGGGTGTCTAAATGTGTAGTATTTAAATATTTTGGCCACGGACACATAATCATAACAACGTTTATAATGCCAATTTATTTTCCTTCCTATAAATTAAAACTTTGGACCTTTTTATGTGAACTTTTCGGCAAATTGACTTGTTTTTCAAGCCATTAGGTTAGTGTTGGTCATTGCAATTCAAACAAGTATGTAGAAATTACCAGGTACAAAGCTTCTCTCAATCAAAAGATAGAAACTTCTCTCAATAAAAAAGAATAACAATAAAACACTTACAACCCATAAAACTAATGAAGGCTCAATAAGAAATTGATGAAACATGAGAAAACAAAAAGGAAAAGAAATTAGCATGAATAAAAACCAACGATAATGCCATAAACAAGATATTATTGGGAGAAAAAGGTGTGAATCCGGCGACACGAGTGGAAGAGAGGCGGCGACGACACAAGCACACGAGCGGTGGTGACGAAACTTACCTGCTGAAACAGAGGAAACGACGTGAAGAAAAAGAAAAGAAGTGGCATGAGGCGGAGGGTTTCGTTCTTCAAATATCGAAGAGGGCGATTCCGACGGCACAAAGACGGCGATTCCAGTGGCATGAAGATGGCTGGGAGATTTCGACGAGGGCGCACGAAGAAGATGTCGACTGGGGGATGCAGAATAAAGCGCGAATGAAAGGTTTGTCGATTTAGGGTTTTAAACATAAATCTCTCGACGCTGTAAGTCAGGCGTTGGGAGAAACCATAACTCCCGACGCAAATTTAAAAACCGTCGGGAGTTCTGATGCCTTACAATTTTTTTCCTATTTTCTTCCCGATGGTATCCATAATGCGTTGGCAGAAACAATTACTCCCAACACCCTTAATAATAACGTCGAGAGATATATTAGTTGAACATGAAATATGGATTTTTCTCTCGACGTGTTTCTTGAAGCGTCGGGAGTTATCCCAACCTTTGACGCCTTTTAGATTAGCGTCAGGAGTTATGTCCTAATTCCCGACGCAAGATTCTGGCGTCGGAATTTCCCGTATTAGCCGACATTGTTTTTACGCGTCGGGAGTTTTTTCGTCGGGAGAGACAAATTTTCTTGTAGTGCATCTCAAGGTCTATAGCTTTGACCCACTGGTCCTTATCCACATCATTCATTCCCTGATTAAAGGTCAATAGATCCTCGACACCATCATCAGGTATGACAGCTGGAGTTTCTGCTAAACCCAAATAGCGTTCAGGTTGGATAACAACCCTCCCACTATGTTGAGGCAATTTGAACTCTTGAGAAGGAGAAGATTGACCAGATGTACTGGGCTCATCAACAACCCTCATTGAAGGTCCAGCCTCATCAACAACTCTTGTTGATGTACCTGTAGCTTCACCAAAAAGTCCACTTAACACCATTTTACTGCGTGACTTGTGTTTTCTTACATGGTCTTCTTCCAAGAAAGTTTCATTTCTCGATACAAATACTTTATTTTCTTGTGGATCAAAGAAGTATCCACCTCTTGTTTCTTTTGGATAGCCTACAAATAGGCATAATTTTGAACGTGAATCCAATTTCTTTGGGTTTTCCACTAGCACATGTGCAGGGCAACCCCAAATTCTGAAATGACGTAAACTAGCTTTACGCCTTCTCCAGAGCTCAAAAGGTGTTTCAGAAACACTTTTTGAGGGAACTATATTCAAAATATATATTGCAGTCTCTACTGCATAACCCCAAAAAGAATTAGACAATTGAGCATAGCTCATCGTAGAATGAACCATGTCCAACAAGGTTCTGTTTCTCTTTTCTGATACACCATTCTGTTGAGGTGTACCAGGTGCTGAGAGTTGGGATGTGATTACATGTTTGACGTGCGTGTGCTATGACACTATTCGAGTGTAAGTATACACTATCAAATAATAAAGTGGAAAGTATTCCAGATATCGTACCCAAAAAAGATGGTGACTGGTTGAGTAAACACAATATTTTATAAAAATGGGAACTTCCTCTAAATTTGCAACCACGAAGATGATAACCAAAGAAATATTTTGAAGATAGTTTTGGTTTAAGACGAAAGTAAGTTAAGCAAGTAAATAAAACAAATAAACTCTATGAGATAAACGAGGGAAAACAAATAGTATTAACATTAAATTTAAGCATTAGATTGCGCCCACCTATGCGCTCGTAATTTACTTAGGCACTACAAACGACTATAGAGTACTATCTATATTTCCCACACAGACATGGTGCAGATAACATCCCACAGTTGCCCCCACAATCACCCTGACAACTAGATTGTGAGTTAAGTCCTACTTTTATTCAGCTTCGCTGTATGTGCCTTTAGAAGACTAAGTCAACTAGACATCTATTTCTAGGGCTAGTCGAAACTTAGATAAACA
Organism: Luffa acutangula; assembly: GCA_036850905.1. Lineage (NCBI taxonomy): Eukaryota > Viridiplantae > Streptophyta > Magnoliopsida > Cucurbitales > Cucurbitaceae > Luffa > Luffa acutangula. The sequence goes on along the minus strand of CM072090.1, from coordinate 29,229,638 downwards.
ATGCTCATGACTCTTAAAACCCTATGAAGAAGCGTACAAGACACATGCAGAAACAATTCAGATCTAAACACTCAAAATTCTTTTAATTTTAGTTATGAAAAACATGCATAAAAGAAACCGAAAACAGAGTTTCGAGTTTACCAACCTTTTATGGACGTATTCTTCAACACTGTGGATGATTTCTTCGCACGAATCGGTTGTAGACGACCACGAGAGTCTTCCCCGCTATTCTCCGACCTTAGAACGAGTTGTGGAACTCAAGAACGTGATGAATTTTGGAAGAGTTTCATAAGTGTTGAAACTAAAAACTCGAGAGAGGAGTTTTATGTTTTTGAGAGAATTTGTCCAGCAAGCATCATCATTCTCAGCCTTTCAATCATTTCTTTTATAAATGCAAGACATGCATTTTCATTCTCAATATTAAGACAACTCATTGTCTTTTAATGAGGTGTCCAAGGATGTGTCTTGAAGATGAGAAAACAAATGGGTTTTGGCGGCAAGATTACAATATTTACCTCTTGGATTTTTAATTATTTGAAATTGAATTTCAAATCAATTTTCAACAAAATCCAGTAACTCAATTTTGAGTAAATTTAACTTTATTTATCAATTAACCATTTTAATTAATAATTATTTTAATTTAATATCAAATATTAAATTAAATATTTGCACCAAATCTGATTCCCAGTTTCTAATATGAATCCCTATCCATATCCAAACCGAAATATTGTATTGAATACATAATTCTAATATTTAAATATTATTTAAATATTCTTGACTCTCTCTAAAATAGTTTAATTCGTAATTAAACTTTAACGTTAAATATATCGAACATAATTTTAACAACAACTTCTCTAATATTAGTTTGAACGTTTCAAACTTTTCCATCACATATGTTCTAAGGTTTATTCCGTATGAGCTAGCAGGGGGACCTAATGGACCTACAGATCATGAGCTCCAACGATCCGAGGTTAACTGATTAAACTCTTTTAATTCAGTTAACCAACATTCGTTAACTATCGGGACACTCCACTATAGTTCGATAGTTGAACTCCCCTCACTGTAGATATATTTCTGTCCACTCGATATAACCCTGATTAGTAAGTCGACCCTTCACAGGTTGTTCGTAACTAGAGCTGGATCAAATGTCCATTTTACCCCTTAAGTTACATCTTGTTCCTTAAGTCTCTAGTTGAGTCCCTAATGAACAATTGGTTTGTGGTCCCACCACTAAACCTAAAACCTCTCGGGCCAATGAGTGGGCGGGATCCCTTTGTTCACGTTCCAGAGTCAGTCACTTAAGGGAACAACCTCTCTACTATCCCTAAATTGGGTAGGAGTGAATTCCATTTTGCAAGACTACGTCCCTAGCTATGTACCCGTTCCTAGCCCTGATATGGGGGGTTTATTGAGTCAGCGATGTTGAGCCACTCTCACCCATGCAGATCTAAGGATAAGCCTGGATAAACAGGAGTTCATAGTTTGCTCAAGATTAAGATCGAGTTACCTAGGTCATTGAAATAGTCAGTCTTGACAGTAAACGACGTTATTGAAGGGAATAAAAGTCCCCACGCAGCGGAAGCGCATCGATTGGACCTTACGCCGTATATTAATTAACATTAAAAACCGTTACGAAAACTCAAACAAAACTTTAAACTAACTTTAAAGCCGCTGTAAAATCGGTTTAAACATGCTAAAATAAATCTAAATTTATTTTGAAAAACTTTTCTAACGAAAAGAGGAAGAACCGTTACAAACCTCCGTTGTAGACTTGACCGTTCTTCGCCAACGAAGCTCCACGAACGAAAACGCAGCAGCGGCTTCAAGGTATTCTTCGCTGGAAATTCTTCTTTGATTGACACAATAACCACAGAGGTTACACCGGTATGTCTCTAAGTCTAGGAGGCCAAAGACTTGTGGGAGTCTTTCTCTAAGAGGGAGGCTAGAGAGAATTCTAGGTCTTGTCTTTCAAGAGTGTCAAGTGTCATGACCAATTAGGTCTAGTGTTCTATTTATAGAAGAGAGGCCATGAATAAAATATTCAATAAAATCAATCTTTTCCAAAATTGATTCAATCTTTATTCCTTAATTAATCAATCATGATCAATCAATTCCCAATTGATTAATCTTTTCCATAAATGACTAATTTCTTCCATAAGTAATTAGATCATTCCCATAAATGATTAATCACTTCTTTAAGTGATTAATTATTTACATAATTGATTAATTCATGGTTAATGAATTCTTTAATTAATTAACCACCAAATCAAATATCACATATTTAATTTCCGGCCTTGAATTAATTAATTTTGCCCAAACACTTTTAGGACTTAAATTAATTAATTCTTTCAATCTTCCATAAATTTATATTTGAACTTCTTCAAATATTAATTTCTCTCATAATAATATATCAATATATATTATATTTATTTCCCTCAGTAAATTGAACATTTTCAATTTAATTACTTAGTTGCCTCAAATTACTTTACGAGCTACCAGTGGGACCTAATGGACCTGCAGATCAGAAGCTCCAACGATGTGAGATTAATTGGTTAAACTCATTAACCACAATAATCAATATTCGTTAACTGTGTGTACATTCCACTATAGACTCACAGTTGCACTCTTCTCACTGCAGACATATTTTCTGTGTCCACGGAACTTAGACCAATATCGACTAGTTAGTCCTTCACGAGTGTCCGTAACACCAGCTGGGTCAAATTACCGTTTTACCCCTGGGTCACCTCTATTTCCTTAAGTACCAATTCTCCTCTAATGAACAATCTGTTTATGGTCCAACCATTAAACAGAAAACCCTCTCGTGCCATTGAGAGGGTAGGGCCCTTTGTTCAAGACTCGGAGTAATCACTTAAGGGAACACTCATCTGCTTCCCTAAAGTCGGGAAGGAGTGAATTCCATCTTGCACGATTATGTTCCCAGCTCCCCATTCGATCTTGTCCCCAAAGTGGTAGGCTTATTGAGTCGGCGTATTGGCCACTCTCACCCATGCAAATCAAAGGACAATCTCTCATGAGCAGGAGTCCATAATCAACTCAGGATTAAGACTAAGTTGTCTCGGTCGTCCTAGTGAAATAGAAAAACAACTAGTTAACGGTGTTATAACTAGTGGTTACTATTTCGTGGTCCGGTCTTATGCAAACTCATTGCATAGGATACCCCCACTCGCATGTCTCCTACATGAACGCGTTGGATCGCATCGTTTGTATCAAATACAAAGTGGGCCGTATCCATAGTGTCACCAGGATAAGGCACCCAGTCTTATCCCTATACTATAGACCCTTTAGGCTGTTTCTTGAACAATGATCCCATATGTCGCTACATATAGTTCAAGACTCATATTACAGCCTTGGATGTCTAGTTTATTGGATTAGGGTTATTATTAGGCAAAGACAAATATAAAATAACTAATAACAATTAATGGAAAAATATATCAATATTATTTCATTAATATCCGGTCAACGGTTACATTCACTATCTACGAGTTTTAGGGCATAAAACCCAACAGTTATAAAGCAAGAGTTACTTATTTCTCGATCCTGGTCTTATGTAAACTCATTTGCATAGGATGCCCCCACTTGCATGTCTATACATGAATGGTCCAGGATCACGCCATTTGTACTCAAACAACGTGGGCCGCATCACATAGGTTTCCTAAGATTAAAGTACCCAGCCTTATTCCTATATTATAGACCGTTTAGGCTATTACTTGAACTTGATCCATATTTATGCCACAACATATAGTTCAAGCACTCATGTCATAGCCAAGGATACTAGTTTATTGGATTTGGATTGTTTACCGTGCAATTCACTTATTTAATAACTTGAGTGAACAAAAACTCCATAACGACTTTATCGAACAAGTATGTAACTATTTGTTTCATTCACTATCTACGAGTTTTAGGGCACTGTTGCCTTCTAGAGTGGGGTAAAAATATAGCAAAAATAAGCTTTAGAATACTGTGCAAGCATACACAATCCGCAGCAAGTGATAAGTAATTTATCGTATCCATGGGGTTTGAATAGCTCTAACTTTATCTATCTTGTGTAACTTTTTAATGATTTCAATATTGTTAAATTGATTGATTTTGATAAAATGCTGAAGCAAAAGAAATGACAGAACATAAAATAAACGGATTAAGCAGACATATTGGAAACAGGTGTTGGTCAGGATTTTAGTAATTGTTTTAAAAGATGCTCTAGCAATATTATTGATTAGGAAATTCTCTTGCAGTCTTATTAGCAGGATCCTCCCGGAACTTTGGATTTTTTGGAATGTGTTTCAACTCCATTGATGTGCTACCGATCAAGCACTAAACAACTGGTTATCCCTAACTCAGTCACTAGAGTTCACCAACACACAATGGTCTAGTGTGATTAAATGTCACACACTTCTCAAATCATCCCTGAAACTAAGAAGTGATATTCATACCGGGTGGCCAGACGGGCATAAAATAGAAATATGCACAACAAATAATCAAGATGCTCAAATCAACATATATTGCATAGAGAATGAAGCACGACAATTACATAATTCCTAACCAACACCTAAGCAAATTTAGTTCATAAGGTTCATGATAACACACGCTACAATCTGAGTATGTGCATCCATAACTACAAGAAATTACAAGAAAAGATTAATTCCCTTGATTAGACCCGTAGTTGATGGTCTTCTTGAAGTCTCCAATCTTTCCTCTTCTATTTGGCTTCCAAAGATGGAATTTGGAATGAATCTGACTTGAGATGGCTCTTCCCTTTTATAGAGTGGAGTCAAACCCTAATTAGGTCAAATTGTACACGTGGAAGGCTCTCTAAGCTTCTTAGATCTGAAATTACTTCAGCTAACGCCACTTCATTGAAATGGATTACGAGCTGTTACATGGCAGTTTTGCTCCTTACTTTACTGGATCGCAGATTTTACTCCCTCAAGGCGCTCGACAGTATATTCTGTACAAAATAACTTCCAAAGCATCCATTCTTCCAAATGGGTTAAAACATATAATATTCATCTAAAAGCAATCCTATTTAACACAAAAGACACACAAAACACTATAGAACTAAGGAATAAATTGAAGGATTGAAATTCCGTAATTCCGTAAAGCGGAAGCGTAATTGGGACTGATTCGTAATTAATTTTGTTTAATATAAAATACCAATACATTGGCAATAATATTAGAACTATTCTAAATATATATTAAGGCTAAGCATACAAAAATATTAGATCTAAATCTAATATGTATAGTAACAAATTACTTACTCTCGTTGACGACTCAGATTAAATTCACCAACTGCTAGTGAAATAATCACGAACCAGTGCGAACACCACCACTATGGCTACACCGGTATGACTCTGAGACTTCTAGAGGCAAGAGACTGGTGGGAGTCCAGAGGAAGCCTTGAGGGGAATTCTCTGAGAGTAGGAGAATGAATGGGATGTCTTTCACCCCATCCCAGGGGTCCTATTTATAGGTAAAGGCCAAGACTTTTTTCCTAATAGGAAAAGGAAGACCTTTTCCTAATAGGAAAAAGTCTCTAATTTTAATAAATAAATAATTAATTCCATAATTAATTAAGGGCCGGTTGCAAGGATAGCAATATGAACCAAAATAATTGCAAATCTAGCAACCCACAAAAAAAATTGCAAAAATGGCAAAATCTAATAGTTTGTGTGTTGCATTTACTAAAATACCCCTCCAGATTTTCTTTCAGTGATAGAAAGATTTTCTATCAGTGATAGAAATTTTCTATCACTGATAGAAAGATTTCTATCAGTGATAGAAAGTTTCCATCACCGATAGATTCTATCAGTGATAGAAATTTTCTTTCACTGATAGATTCTATCATATGATAGAAAATTTTTCTACTACTGATAGATTCTATCGGCGATAGATATTTTTCTATCACTTGTTCGGTGTTCTATCAGTGTTTGGTTGTTGTTATTTGGTTTTCTATCAGTGTTTGGTTTTTGCTTTTCAGTGTTTGATTTCTATAATCGTTCGTTTTTGCTTTATAAGTTTTTCTATCAGTCTCAGTGATAGAGATAGAAAGTTTTTCTATCACTCATAGAAAGATTTTCTATGAATGATAGAAATTTTTTCTATCACTCATAGAAAAAATTTCTATAAGTGATAGAAGATTTTTATCACTGATAGGTTCTATCAGGGATTGAAAGATTTTCTATCCATAGTTTTCTATCATTGATAGAATATCTTTCTATCACTGATAGAATAGTAAAAATTTCTATCAGAAATCTTTTATCACTGATAGAAAGCTTTTCTATCGGTGATAGAAAGTTTTTCTATCACTTATAGATTATATCGGTGATAGAAAGATTTCTATCGGAGATAGAAAGATTTTTATGGGTGATCAGGGATCGAAAGATTTTTTATCAAAAGTTTTTCTATGATTTTCTATAAAAGTTTTTTTTATCACTGATAGAACCAATCAGTGATACTTATCACTGATAGAAAAAGTTTCTATTAGTGATAGAAATCTTCTATTCTATCCGTGATAGAAACTTTCTATCACTGATAGAAAATTTTTCTACCACTGATAGAATCTATCAGTCATAGAAATATTAGTGATAGAAACTTTCTATCGCCGATAGAAAATTTTTCTACCACTGATAGAATCTATAGTGATAGAAATATCACTGATAGAATCTATAGTGATAGAAATATCACTGATAGAAACTTTATTCTATCAGTGATAGAAACTTTCTATCACTGATAGAAAATTTTTCTACCACTGATAGAATCTATCAGTAATAAAAAGACTTTCTATCAGTAAAAAAAAAAAAAAAAAATGGGCACACAGGGGCAATTTAGGAATATAAAAAATTAATTCAAAAATTTTGCCATATTTGCAAATATTTTTAAAAATTGCTATATTTGTAATTATTTACCTTCATGTTGCCACCCATTACAATTATCCATTAATTAATTTCCCAATTAAATATCATATATTTAATCTTAGGGATTTTATTAAAATTAAAATTAATATGAATCCAATTCATAATAAATTTATTTGAACTCTTTCAAATATTTTATTTCCTAAAAGGAAAAAGTCTCTAATTTTAATAAATAAATAATTAATTCCATAATTAATTAATTACCCAATTAAATGTCATATATTTAATCTTAGGGATTTTATTAAAATCAATATGAATCCAATTCATATTAGATTTATTTGAACTCTTTCAAATATTTTCTCTCAAGAATTAATTTTTTAAATTAATTCAAAAATTATATTATAAAGTTTCATAAACTTTATATTATAATGCATCAATATACATTATACGATTCCCCAAATAAATTGAACACTTTCAATTTATAATTTATACTTAATTGCCTCAAGTCTCTTTACGAGCTACCAGTGGGACCTAATGGACCTACAGATCAGAAGCTCCAACGATACGAGACTAATTGGCCAAACTCATTAACCAAGTTAGTTAACATTTGGTTAACTGTGGGTCACTCCACTAAAGACCCACAACTGCACTCTTCTCACTGTAGAATATTTATGTGTCCACGAATATCGACTAATACAGTAAGTCAATCCTTCACCTGTGTTCGTAACACCAGCTGGGTCAAATTACCGTTTTACCCCTGGGTTACCTCTGGTTCCTTAAGTACCACTAATTCCTCTAATGAACAAGTTGTTTAGGGTCCAACCACTAAACAGGAGTTCCTCTTGGGCAAGGAGAGGACGGCGCGCCTTTGTTCAAGCCCCGGAATTAGCCTTTAAGGGAACACACATCTACTTACCCCAATAGGGGAATGAGTGAATTCCATCTTGTACTGTTATGTTCCCAGCCCCCATTCGGTCTTGCCCCTGAAATGGTAGGATTATTGAGTTAGCGAACCTGCCACTCTCACCCATACAAATCTAAGGACAATCCCTCCTGAAAGGGGTTCATAACAGACTCAGGATTGAGATTGAGTTACCTAGGTCATCCTATTGAAATAGAAACCTAAACTAGTTAACGACGTTACATCTAGTGGTTACTATTTCGCGGTCCGGTCTTATGCAAACTCATTGCATAGGATACCCCCACCCGCATGTCTCCTACATGGATGCTTTGGATCATTGCATCTGTATCGAATACAAGGTGGGTCGTATCACATAGTTCACCAGGATAAGGTACCCAACCTTATCCCTATACTATAGACCTTTTAGGTTGTTACTTGGACATTGATCCCCGTATGTCCCCACATACTTGTCAAAGTTTCATTTAAACAACCTTGGATCTTAGTTTACTGGATTTAGGATTTATTAATGCAAACTCGATTATTCAATAACCAAATTACTGAGTTACTCAAATACCACTTTATCGAGATCGATTAATTTGTTTCATTTACTATTTACGAGTTTTAGGGCATAAAACCCAACAACTCCCACTTGAACTAAAACGCAAGTGGGCAATGTACATCAACAATCAAAATTGAATGAATAATCATTGAAGTAGGAATAATAGTTTGTATTAATACTGTATAATACATGAAAAGTACAAATACAGATACAGATAAATACAATAAACTAGGGCATTCACAATACCCATTACACTTCTCCCACTTGCCCTAGATTATTCTATGTACATATCTCGTAGACTGATGTGGACTTTTCCTAACCGCAAGCGCACGGGTCAAGTAATAATAAAGAGTTCGTAAATACGAGTGTCGTCCTCTGGATTTGATTTTTAAGCAAATCAAGTATTGTGAATAATCTCGCTCAATTTTATTTAGGGATTAAAAAGTGATGAATAGATGATAATAAGAACCAAATCAAAGCAAGTAAAAAGAATGGAAATTCAATTGGGAAAACTACTTAGGGAATTGATTTCGCCGATTTAGTTTAGGATTGATTTTAAGGAATAAGTTATTATGCACAATGGAATTATGAGCCAAAGACCCTTTAATCACAACTACCTCTCCCGAGTATAATTGATTCTCATGCAAATTAACCAACTTGATATCCCTATCTAAGTTTATTAACATGCAAGACAATGAGATCTTTTAACCAATTCTAAAGTTAATCTAAAACCGTCACGAATTAGAAAATAAACTTTAGTCATGCAATCTTGAGTAAGTCGATATTAAATCCCCTCTCCCGAGTTAGATTCAAAACTTAAATCATTCAACTAATGGCCAATTAATTGAAAGCATTAAATCAAGATTACAAACATAATAACATTGCACAACTTAAACCATAAATCAATCCATAAACTTAATCAACTACATCAATCCCTAAGCTACAAGTTTAGCTACTCATAAATAAAATTACAAGCTTGACTAAACATGTAAAAACCATAAAATCTAGCTAGAGAGAAGTAAAAGGAAAGGAAACACTTAATGTCGTCGATCCCGGCACGTCCCCGTCTCGATATCCACGCCACCAAGTGAAATTCCCGGTCCTCGTCCTTGCTTCAGCTCCCACAGTAGGTCTCTAGTCGAAATTAGGGTTCAATTCCCTCAATTTGGCCTCCCCAATCCGTAGCAAGTAAGAAAGATTAAATAGGAAAATTCTGCCGATAGCGTCGAGACGCTGCCTCTTAAACGCGCGTTCTGAATAAGGGAAAAACGGGAGCGTCGGGACGCTTCCTATCACAGGGTGGAGACGCTGTAAGTCTGCCGCGTATTCTCATTAAGGAAACTTAGCGTCTCGACGCTCCAAGAGTGGCGTCTCGAAGCTAAAGGGCAGATGCCCTCTCTTGGCTCCTTGTTACTTGAATCTTTTCGGTTCTTTGGCATCTTTTCACGTCCCGAACACCCGATTAACTCCTATTCCACGTTTTAGCTCTAATCGACTCTTTCCTACAAAATAAACAATTAAGCACAATAAAATGGCCCAAACATCATAAAAGACTAGCTAAATTAAATAAGTAAAAGTAGCTAGCTATGCTCGCTATCAAATACCCCCAAACTTAAGCTTTTGCTAGTCCTTGAGCAAACTATAAATCAGACATACAATGGAAGAATGGATGTAACAATCATAACTCAATCCTCAAGGCTCAAAAGTCAATAACCAAGCAAGCAAGAGATATGCACACGAGGACTAATAAGGGAGACAAATTAAAATTTTTCCAAAATCAACTTGCACAAGCGAGATCTAACTCAACAAGACCAGACTCTACTAGCCCAGGATTGGATTATTAAACTCTCAACTCATCTTCCCTCTACACTGGCACTAAGGCTTCACTAATGAGTTAATGCAACAAATTAGTTTGTTTATCTCCATACTTAGGTGCTTTTAATTAACAAATGAATTAAGCATTTAAATGTGGCACTAGCTTTCACACACCCATTGCAGGGACCCTTAACCTGAGTTTTCTCTGGTTGGCCTAACTGATCACAACAGGGGCAGCTCTTTTTGCCTAAACTTTATTAATCATTGCATTGCGCGCATAAGTCATGACTTTTTTTTCTTTTTTTTTTTCTCTTTCAAATTGTAACAACAAGAATGATTTTTCTTTATGAGCATGATAAGCATATATTCTTTTCTTTCCTCCTAAGCAAGATCAAACATGCTAATTTGCAAAAAATTAACTCTTTAGCTCTTCCCTACACCTATCGAGGTGACAACAAGCATATGAACCTAATAATTCGCTCCTAAGCATTCAAATCCAAATCTAGCCAAGACAAATACTCTACTCATCCAAGCCATCTCCTAGAAAAATTTTAAAAAGTCTCCCTTTTTGGGCACTTATGCTAACATCTCATCACAAGCTTGAAAATTGACAAGAAAGCCTATCCTAGGACATCATAATCATGCAAAAGTAGCATCCAGAAAACAACCATATGCATAATTCAAAGAAAGCTCAGAACTATAGCCCGAACTCAGATGCTCAAGGGCTCCACAAACATGCTAATCCACCCCCAAACTTAAAATATGCATTGTCCTCAATGTATAAAGAAAATAAGACATAAACAAGCATGAGAACAATAAAAGAATGACAGGAGTGAACTATACTGGCCTGGAATGATGATGACTTCTTGCTTGAGAGCTTGGAATATTGAAAGCTTGAAAGCAAAGGAGAGAAAGAAAACAAGACCTACAAAACAAAAACAAACAATAAATCAAAAACAAAAAGAAAATACACTAAACTTACTTGGGTTGCCTCCCATAAGCGCTTGTTTAACGTCATTAGCTCGACGTGTTGACCGTGCTTCAAGGAGGCTTTTGTTCTGTGAATCCAACAGAGGTGCTCTTTCTTGTACCTTTCCTGTAGCCCATGAAGAGCACTTCATCTTTAGAGTCTTCAACTGCTTTAAAGATCTCTTTTTCGTTCTTGACTCTAATAGTGAGCTCCCTGCGCTCAATATCAATAATAACTCGCCCAGTAGCGAGGAATGGTCTTCCTAATATGACAGGCATTGAAGGATTTTCTATCATGTCCATAACATATAAATCAATAGGGAGGAAAAATCTACCTACTCTGATTAACACATTTTCTACAATACCAACTGGTCTCACCACAGATTGATCAACCAATTGGAGCTTTACAGGAGTAGATTTAATCTCACCTATGTCTAACTTCTTACACAAGGACAATGGGATAATATTAATGCTAGCACCTAAATCACATAATGCTCTGAAAGAATAAGTACCAAAACTACAAGGAACAGAAAAACTCCCTGGATCTGCTACTTTTTCAGGTACCTTCTGTTGGACTCTAGTGCTGCATGTGGAAGCAAGATATACAGTGTCAACCTTCTTTTCTTTTCGCTTCTTTGCTAACCACTCCTTCATGAACTTGTTGTATTGGGACATCTCTAATGCCTCTGCAAAAGGAATATTAATATTCAGATTCATAAAAGCATTCATAAATTTATCAAACTGAACCTGATTGTTCTTTTTCTTCTTTTTCTTTTTCTTTTCCTTGGGAACCATCAGTGTGGGAGAAGGAATAGGAGGCTCCGGTTTAGGCTTTTCAGCCTCATCTGCTGATGTGTCCTCCTCAGCTTCCCCTGTAGGCGTTTCATAGTCCTCAGATTCAGGTTCCTCTTCAGATTCCTTCTGGTGCACAGTGATTGCCTTACAATACTCCATCTGGGGTTTCTCTTGTTCAGCTGGGGCCTTACCTTTATTCATGGTGCTTACAACATTCACCAACTGTCCCAGCTGAGTCTCAATGTTCTTTATGGCTGCACTGTGGCCATTCATCGTGGTGTTGATAGCAATGACTGCCTCCTCTAGTTTGGTTGTCCTGTTACTTGACTCTGCAATGAAAGCTCCAACAAGATCTTCTAACTTTTTATTTTCTTGAGATTGAGGGGCAAATCCAGGAGGGTTAAGAACATTCTTATTATTAGCATAAGAGAAATTTTCATGGTTCCTATTGTTAGGGTGATAATGTGTAGGTGTAACATTATTATTATATCCCCTAAAATTAGAATTTGATACATACTGAACCTGTTCAATGGTCTCCTCCTGAGGTCTAGATGCTAAAGCAGCAGCTGATTCAATTGACTGTGCACTCCCTGTACCTGAAAATTTCTTAAAAGCATTAGCGAGGGAGGTCATCTGGGCCTGGAGTGCACTTACTTTATCAACCTCAAACACTCCAGCATCAATCTTTTTGGGTGTAGACCGCTCAGATGGCCACTGATAGCTGTTGGTGGCCATATCCTCTAGAAGTGTGCGAGCGTTTTCCACGGTCTTGGACAACAGAGTCCCACCTGCAGCTGCATCAACAATCGTTTTTGTACTAGGAGTTAAACCATTATAAAACAATTGTACCTGAAGCCAATCGGGGTAACCATGCTGAGGACACTTCCTCAGTAGCTCTTTGAATCGCTCCCAAGCTTCGAACAGCTGCTCATCATATTGTTGTTGAAATGTCCCAATCTTGGTCCTCAGCTTGACCGTCTTTGCAGGAGGGAAAAATTTCTTTAAAAAGGCATGGACCAAAGCATCCCAAGTGGTGATGCTCCCAGGGGTAATAGACTGCAACCAATCTCGTGCTTTATCCTGCAAAGAAAAGGGAAATAAACGTAAGCGAATAGCATCCTCAAACACTCCATTAATCTTTACCGTCCCACAAATATCCAAAAATGATTTAAGATGAGAATTTGGATCCTCGGTGGGCGATCCTCTATATGCACAATCTCGAGCCATCTGAATGAGACCGGTCTTCAGCTCAAAGTTGTTGGCATTAATCGGGGCATAGACAATCCCCGATTGCTGTCCCTGAAACACAGGCTGAAAATCATCTCTAATAGGTCTAGGCTCCTCAGGTTGATTTTGGTCAGCCATGTGAAAATTTTCTCTAGTTTCCCTTCGAATCCTATGAATTGTTCTCTCGATCTCCGGATCCAACGGTTCCAAAATCAAATCTTTATTACTACGCATAAACAATCTAAAGGAGAAGAAACAAATAAAGAAAGAAATAAAGAAAAGAAAACAACAAATCTAAATATGGAAAATATAATCAAGAAAAAGGAAACAAACTAACCTAATATGGAATGCAAAAATAAATATGGCTAACACAAATAAGGAAACTAATCTAAAAAAGGAAAAAAAAAAAGAACAAATAAGGAAAATACTACACAACTAAAAGGAAAACTAACCTAGAAAATCAAATATGGAAAGTAAAACAAATAAGGAAAAAAAATGCAATCAACCTAAAAAAATAACAATACACCCTAAATTAAGATCAAACAATTTTTTCACAATATCAATCTAGCTAAATATGTAAATCCCCGACAACGACGCCAAAAACTTGATGTGGACTTTTCCTAACCGCAAGCGCACGGGTCAAGTAATAATAAAGAGTTCGTAAATACGAGTGTCGTCCTCTGGATTGGATTTTTAAGCAAATCAAGTATTGTGAATAATCTCGCTCAATTTTATTTAGGGATTAAAAAGTGATGAATAGATGATAATAAGAACCAAATCAAAGCAAGTAAAAAGAATGGAAATTCAATTGGGAAAACTACTTAGGGAATTGATTTCGCCGATTTAGTTTAGGATTGATTTTAAGGAATAAGTTATTATGCACAATGGAATTATGAGCCAAAGACCCTTTAATCACAACTACCTCTCCCGAGTATAATTGATTCTCATGCAAATTAACCAACTTGATATCCCTATCTAAGTTTATTAACATGCAAGGCAATGAGATCTTTTAACCAATTCTAAAGTTAATCTAAAACCGTCACGAATTAGAAAATAAACTTTAATCATGCAATCTTGAGTAAGTCGATATTAAATCCCCTCTCCCGAGTTAGATTCAAAACTTAAATCATTCAACTAATGACCAATTAATTGAAAGCATTAAATCAAGATTACAAACATAATAACATTGCACAACTTAAATCATAAATCAATCCATAAACTTAATCAACTACATCAATCCCTAAGCTACAAGTTTAGCTACTCATGAATAAAATTACAAGCTTGACTAAACATGTAAAAACCATAAAATCTAGCTAGAGAGAAGTAAAAGGAAAGGAAACACTTAATGTCGTCGATCCCGACACGTCTCCGTCTCGATATCCACGCCACCAAGTGAAATTCCCGGTCCTCGTCCTTGCTTCAGCTCCCACAGTAGGTCTCTAGTCGAAATTAGGGTTCAATTCCCTCAATTTGGCCTCCCCAATCCGTAGCAAGTAAGAAAGATTAAATAGGGAAATTCTGCCGATAGCGTCGAGACGCTGCCTCTTAAACGTGCGTTCTGAATAAGGGAAAAACGGGAGCGTCGAGACGCTTCCTATCACAGCGTCGAGACGCTGTAAGTCTGCCGCGTATTCTCATTAAGGAAACTTAGCGTCGAGGCGCTCCAAGAGTGGCGTCTCGACGCTAAAGGGCAGAATGCCCTCTCTTGGCTCCTTGTTACTTGAATCTTTTCGGTTCTTTGGCCTCTTTTCACGTCCCGAACACCCGATTAACTCCTATTCCACGTTTTAGCTCTAATCGACTCTTTCCTACAAAATAAACAATTAAGCACAATAAAATGACCCAAACATCATAAAAGACTAGCTAAATTAAATAAGTAAAAGTAGCTAGCTATGCTCGCTATCACAGACCTAGACCCTCTAGATGACCTTTGATAGCTCTTAGAAATAAGAGCTATTGGTTCTCTTTTAGGCTTAAAAACTCTATTATTTGATGTGTTTGAGCTTTGGTTTGTGCTTGAAAATGAGTATTCTTTGATGAACATTTTTTTACATATCAATAGGCAAGGCTTGAACTAAATTTGGTGCAGATTTCTTATGTTTAAGCTGATTTTTCTGGTATAGGGCCACTCAGGTTTTGCTGCAGCAACTGATTTCACAAGCAGAAGGCATAAAGTCTGGGTAATAAAATTCTGCACGTGCCAAATCCGTGTAAGCCTTCATTAATTGAGTTGGCAGCCATGTGGAGCTGATTTGTCCTATCTCAACCAATTGGGGAAGGTCCATGTGGAGTTATATGTCTAATCAGCCCTGAATTCAAGAAAAAGAGAGGGTATAAATGTTCTTTTGCCCAAAAAGAATAGAGGAGAGTTGGAGAAGTTGACCTAGGAGTTGCTGCTGTCATTGAAGGGGAAAAATGACAAGGAGGCTGCTGTTTGGAGGAATTTCCAGCTTGGGAAAGCTGGAATCTACCTTGGAAGCTTCTTTTCTTCATCCTTTTTCTCTTATTCTTCCTTCTTCTAGTGTTTAGTTTGTATTTAAGGTTGTAATTATGAATGGTAGGGTAGTTCACTGCTGTATTTTCATTATTTTCACCTTGAACATGAGCTAAATCCTCTTAGGTGAGGATTAGGGTGCTTAAGCTTGAACTTGTTGTTTGTTTTAGTGGAACTTGATTTATTGCAACTTAAAGCAAAGTGTTCTTCATGCTTAAAGCTGGAATTTCGTTTGGCCAACCATTTTCTAGCATTGTTGTTTAGTGTTTGGGAAAACAATAGATAACCGACTACTTTGCTTTACCTTAGTCTTTAATGATCATGAAAATGAGTGGGTATTTAGGGATAAATAACCACCTAAGGCACTAAATCAGTGGAGCTAAAAAGAAGGGGTTAAATGGGAGTTTAATCACCTTACCTATAGGAGAATTGGAAAATTGCCGTAGAAAATACTGGGTGAGTTGCAAATTTAGAGTTCTGCTACAGCAAGCAGCTTGTGAGAGTAGACAGCCCCTAATCTGAACCTTACCTTCTCTGTGCTAATCTGCTGTTTTTATTGAATTCTACTTTAGTTCTTGTCATTTTAAGCTTGTTTGCCATTTCAATCTCTTGCATTTAGTTAAGGAAAAATATTGTTCCTCGGTTACATTGAATTTCATTAAAAATCAAGCTTAGAAGTAGTAAAATTCCCTAAACCAATCCCTGTGGAGAACGATCTTAATTTACTTATCACTTGCTGCCATGATGTGTATACTTGCACGTTTCTAAGTTATTTGTGAAGATTTCTTGCATATCTAGAATCACTTTGCACAAGGCAACAAGTTTTTGGCGCCGTTGCCGGGGATTGAGTTGATTTTTGCTATTTTTGAGCTGAAATTTGGTGAAATTGGTGCTAAAACAGCTTCTAACTTGGTTGTTTGATTTTGCAGGTGCTGGTAGCTGTGTATGAACGAATTCCCTGACTTAGAATTCGGTTTGGACCCTGAAATTGAAAGGACTTTTCATAGGAGGAGAAGGGAACAAAGGGAGAGAAACAATAGGATGGATCCACCACCTCTTTTACCCCCTGTACCTCCTAGAAATCAAGAAAACCAAAACAACCAGCAACCTAATCCTGAGATAAATCAGCAACCTAGGGTAGAAAATCAAGCTGAAAACCCTGTCCTTATAGCCAATGATAGGGGAAGAGCTATTAGAGCCTATGCTGTCCCTACCTTCAATGAGTTGTACCCTGGGATAGCTAGACCCGAGATACAGGCACACAATTTTGAAATGAAGCCTGTTATGTTCCAAATGTTACAAACGGTGGGACAATTTCATGGACTACCTTCTGAGGACCCACATCTACACCGTAAATCCTTTTTGGGAGTGAGTGACTCATTCAAAATTCAAGGAGTTTCCCAAGATGCTTTGAGGTTAACCTTGTTTCCTTATTCTTTGAGGGATGGGGCTAAAGCTTGGTTGAATAACTTTGCTCCTGGCTCTATCACTACATGGAATGAGTTAGCAGAGAAATTCCTCATTAAGTACTTTCCTCCCACAAGGAATGCCAAGCTTAGATCGGATATAGTGTCTTTTAGACAATTTGATGATGAATCTTTTAGTGAAGCTTGGGAGAGATTTAAGGAATTATTGAGAAAATGCCCTCACCATGGACTCCCCCATTGCATTCAAATGGAGACTTTTTATAATGGGTTGAATTGGGCTACTCAAAACATGGTAGATGCTTCAGCTAATGGTGCTTTATTATCCAAGACTTATGATGAAGCTTATGCCATTTTGGAGAGAATTTCCACAAATAGTTGCCAATGGTCTGATTCTAGAAGTGTGGCTGGGAAGAAAAATAAGGGTATGCTTGAGGTTGACACTGTTACATCCTTTAATGCTAGGTTTGATTCAATGGAAAGCATGATGAAAAAGTTAAATTCAGGCTTTGAGAGCTTGCAGTTGATGAATTCCAGTGCAAACCAGTCTGCTGCAGCAGTCAATATAAATCAGAATGCAGCAGATTCTTGCGTTTACTGTGGAGAGGATCACAAGTTTGAATTTTGCCCTGGAAATCCAGCCTCAGTGTGTTATGTAGGAAACCAAAATGCCCCTAGGAATAATCCCTATTCCAATACCTATAATCCGGGTTGGAGAAATCATCCAAATTTGGCTTGAGGAGGTCAAGGAAGTAATTCCAACACCCAACAAGCTCAACAAAAGATGAATGGACCTTCCGGATTTGGGCAACAAAATCAGCAACCTCAGTTCCAAAATACCATGAAACAACAGGCCACTGGAAGTTCTTTAGAGAGCATGTTCAAGGAGTACATGGCAAAAACTGATGCTGCTATTCAAACTCACCAAGCATCATTGAGAAATTTGGAAGTGCAAATGGGCCAAATAACTAGTGAATTGAAAGCTAGGCCACCTGGTAAACTCCCCTCTGACACTGAAAATTCAAAGAGGGAAGGAAAGGAACAAGTCCAAGCTGTGGAGCTAAGAAGTGGGAAGCCTTTGGTTGAGAAAAAAGGGCCAACCCAACAAAAACCAGCTGGATAGCAAGTGGAAAAACCAGCTGATATTGATGCTGATATGGAAAAGACAGCAGAGAAAAATGTTGAAAAACCTGCTGGAATTCAAGTAGAAAAAAGTCCAGAGAGTGAGGAAATTGAAGAAATTCCTAGAGCAGCCCCTGTAGCTCCTTCTAAGTCAATTCCTACACACTCCCCTACATTTAAACCGCCCCCACCACCCTTTCCCCAAAGGCTAAAGCAGAAAAATCAAGAGGCCAATTTTAAGAAATTTCTTGAGGTCCTAAAACAGCTTCATATAAACATCCCACTAGTTGAGGCTTTGGAACAAATGCCCAACTATGTGAAGTTCCTCAAGGATATTTTGACAAAGAAAAGGAGATTGGGTGAGTATGAAACTGTGGCATTGACTGAGGAGTGTAGTGCAATTTTGAAAAATAGGATTCCACCCAAAGTTAAGGACCCTGGAAGTTTTACCATTCCTGTTTCTATCGGTGGTAAAGAGTTGGGAAGAGCTCTGTGCGATCTTGGAGCTAGCATAAACCTCATGCCATTGTCCATTTACAAGAAATTAGGAATAGGAGAGGCTAGACCAACCACTGTGACTTTGCAACTTGCTGATAGATCAATCACCTACCCTGAAGGAAAAATTGAGGACATCTTAGTTCAAGTGGATAAGTTTATCTTTTTAGCTGATTTTATCATTTTGGATTATGAAGCGGATAAGGATGTCCCAATTATCCTAGGGAGACCATTTTTGGCCACAGGGAGAGCTTTAATAGATGTTCAAAAAGGTGAATTGACTATGCGAGTGCATGATCAAGAAGTCAAATTCAGTGTGTTTGATGCCATGAAATGCCCAGCTGAGGTGGAGGAGTGTTCTGTGATTAATGTGTTGGATGAGTTGGTAGCTCATAAATGGGAGGAAGAACTATTGCAGCACCACATACAGCAGTTTGGTGAGATAAACGTGGGAGACTTAGAATTTCTGTGTGTGCAGCAGAATCTGGAAGTAGTGACTGAAGCTCCTAGCTTTAAGAGAGCTTTTGAATCACTGGAGTTGACTGATAGGAAAATTAAACCTATGCAGCCCTCCATTGTAGAGCCTCCAAAGTTAGAGCTAAAGCCCTTGCCCAACCACTTGAAATATGCTTACTTGGGAGAACAAGAAACATTGCCTATCATAATCTCAGCAAGTTTGCTCCCTGGGGATGAACAAGCACTGTTGGAATTGTTGAAAAAATTCAAAAAGGCCATTGGTTGGACTCTAGCTGACATTCAAGGTATAAGTCCATCCTTTTGTATGCACAAAATTAATTTGGAGGAAGGAAACTTCAAATCGATTGAGCAACAAAGGAGACTTAATCCGGCCATGAAAGAAGTAGTGAAAAAGGAGATAATCAAGTGGCTAGATGCTGGAATTATATACCCTATAGCTGATAGTAATTGGGTTAGTCCGGTCCAATGTGTGCCTAAAAAGGGAGGTATGACCGTGGTGATGAATGAGGCAAATGAGCTAGTTCCCACTAGAACAGTGACAGGATGGAGGGTATGTATGGATTATAGGCGTTTGAACAAGGCCACAAGAAAAGACCATTTCCCTTTACCTTTCATTGACCAAATGTTGGACAAGCTAGCTGGGCAAGATTATTATTGCTTTTTGGATGGTTATTCAGGATATAACCAAATCACCATAGCCCCTCAAGATCAAGAGAAAACCACATTCACTTGTCCCTATGGTACCTTTGCATTTAGGAGAATGCCATTCGGTCTTTGTAATGCCCCTGCCACTTTTCAAAGGTGTATGATGGCCATTTTTTCTGATTTAGTGGAGACAATAATGGAAGTATTCATGGATGACTTTTCGGTTTTTGGGGAGTCATTCCAAGCTTGCCTCACTAATTTGGGAAAAGTATTGCAAAGATGTGTAGAAACCAATTTGGTGCTCAACTGGGAGAAATGCCACTTTATGGTCAAAGAAGGCATAGTTCTTGGGCACAAAATCTCAAGGAAAGGCATTGAAGTGGATAGAGCCAAGGTAGAGATCATTGAAAAGCTAGAGCCTCCAACCACAGCGAAAGGAGTTAGAAGCTTTCTTGGGCATGCTGGATTTTACAGGAGATTTATCAAGGATTTCTAAAAAATTTTCAAGCCCCTTTGCCTATTGTTAGAAGTGAACCGCCCCTTTGAGTTTGATGCTGAGTGTGTGAAGGCTTTCAACACCCTAAAAACAGCATTAGTCACTGCACCTATCATCTCCTCACCCAATTGGCTTCTGCCATTTGAGTTGATGTGTGATGCAAGTGATTTCGCTGTTGGGGCTATGTTGGGACAAAGAATAGGGAAGCTGATCCACCCTATCTACTATGCTAGCAAAACTCTAAATGAGGCCCAAAAGAACTACACCACCACTGAAAAAGAGCTTTTAGCCGTAGTGTTTGCCTTTGAAAAATTTAGACCTTATTTAGTGGGAACAAGGGTAACAGTTTTTACTGACCATGCTGCCATTAAATATCTTTTGGCCAAGAAAGATGCTAAACCAAGGCTAATTAGGTGGGTGCTTTTGCTCCAAGAGTTTGACTTGGAGATTAAGGATAAAAAGGGTTCTGAAAATCTTGTTGCTGATCATTTATCAAGACTGGAAGGCAATGAGAAACTGTTACAGCAGAGTGAAATTAAGGATTCATTTCCTGATGAGCAACTGCTTACAGTAGCTCAAGTGAAGGAAATTGACACTCCTTGGTTTGCAGACCTTGCAAATTACCTAGCCTGTGGAGTTGTGCCCCCTGATATGACCAAGCAACAGCTAAAAAAATTCCACTCTGAGGTGAGATTTTATTTTTGGGATGAACCATTCTTGTATAGGCAGTGTGCAGATGGAATTTTTAGAAGATGTGTTGCTGAAAGTGAAGTTCAGTCCATTTTAGCTCACTGTCACTCATCCCCTTATGGTGGACATTTTGGTGGTCAAAGAACAGCTGCAAAAGTGTTTCAGTCAGGTTATTATTGGCCCTCGGTGTTTAAAGATGCTCATTTGTTTAGTAAAGTGTGTGACAAGTGTCAAAGGAAGGGAAATCTGAGCCAAAAAGATGAAATGCCTCTCACCTACATTTTAGAGGTCGAACTCTTTGATGTTTGGGGTTTGGATTTTATGGGACCTTTCCCACCTTCCTTTGGGAATTTATACATACTTTTGGCTGTAGATTATGTGTCAAAATGGGTGGAAGCTATTGCTTGTCCCTTAAATGATGCCAAAACAGTGTTAAAATTTCTGCACAAGAACATTTTTACTCGTTTTGGTACTCCTAGAGCTTTAATAAGTGATGAGGGGACTCATTTCGTGAATAGAATGATGAACAACATGTTGGTTAAGTACAATGTTAAGCATAGAGTCTCAACCCCTTACCATCCACAAGCTAACGGGCAAGCCGAGATCTCCAATAGGGAAATTAAAAGTATTTTGGAAAAGATGGTCAGCCCAAATAGAAAGGATTGGTCTATTAGGCTTGATGATGCATTATGGGCCTATAGGACAGCATTTAAAACTCCCTTGGGCATGTCTCCATATAGGTTAGTTTTTGGAAAATCTTGCCATCTGCCTTTGGAGTTAGAACATAAAGCTTTTTGGGCCATTAAAAAGCTCAATTTTGATCATAAAGCAGCGGGTGAATTGAGAAAATTTCAACTTATAGAGATGGAGGAGTTTAGGCAACTATCCTATGAAAATGCAAAGAGGTACAAAGAAAAGACAAAGGCTTGGCATGATAAGAGGTTGGTGCCTAAACGATTTGAAAGGGGGCAAAAGGTCTTGTTGTTTAACTCTAGGCTAAAGCTTTTTCCTGGCAAGCTCAAATCTAGGTGGTCGGGACCCTTCACTGTGTTAGAAGCCTACAGTCATGGAGCTGTGTTATTAAGGGATGAAAGTGATGGAAGAGAATTCAAGGTCAATGGTCAGAGATTAAAGCACTACTGGGGTGAAGAATTCCAGAGGTGTTTTGCCTCTTGCAATTTGTTAGAAATTTGAGAAATGGAAGGAGAAGTTAGGGACAATGTGTTTTAAGTTCTATTGAATACTCTTTTGGTCCCTAAAGGTGGTAAAGTGCATTCAAATTTACTGTTTTATTTCAATTTGCAGCAGTCTTTAGCTTTAATTCTTCTGTCTTTTAATTTGCCGTTGGTAGTGTTTAGTTGTAGCTAGTTGCTTTCATTTTATTCAATTTGTTTTGCCTTTAATTTTAATATTTAGTTGCTGACAATATAGTTTCTTTAGTGCAAGCAAGCTTTTATTTAGTAGGAGTCCTCATGCAAAAGGTGAAGTATGAATCTTGGAAAAAGATTTCCTTGGGCAGTGAGCTTGTTAGTCTTGGGAGAAAAAGCCAGCTGATGAGATTGCTATCATTAGATTTGAAAAGGTGGATTTGATGGGAATTTGCATTTAAGATGCTGTTTGTCTAAAAAGGTGAAATCTGGAAGCTGCAGCAGAATCCTTGCAGTCCCATAGCAGCAGACTTGGTGCAGCCATAGCAGCAGATTTTTTTTTTTGGGGCAGTGAGCTGGTGGCAGCACTTGAAGGCCCGTGATTCCCCTCAACAACCTGAATTTTCTTATTCAATGAGAAGATATTTGTTGGATTATTTAAACAATGAGGGTAGCCTTTCAACCATCAAGCAAACCGTAGCAATTCTTCTGAAAAGAAAAAAAAAAACTGCTTTCTTCCCCTAAACCGAAGCTTGCTTCTCCTTTACCTATGGCTCCCAAAGTTCTAAAAAAGCTATTCAGGCCCAAAGTTGCTGTATCTTCAGCACCATCAAGCAAACCTCAAGATAAAGAAATAGTTGTTTTAAGTGAAGTTGGGCAATCTAAGGCCATAAGAAGGAGTCCTAGAAACAAAGGAAAGGGAAAACAAGTGGTGGAGCAAGAAGAACTTCATGAAGAAGTAATTGTTACTCAAGTTCAAGAGCAAGAAGTTGAGGAAGAAATTGCACCTCCCCCAAGAAGTCCTCCAACAAGAAAGAAGAGCCTAAAGAAAAGGGAAAAGAGCCAATGCTGGAATTTGATGAGAGCCCTATGGAAAAGTTTGTTAATGCTGCCGCTAAGAAAAAATTTGAAGTCATGCTCCAAAGAGATCCTCTTCCTGAAAGAGGATTTGAGGCAGATTTTGAAAAGCTTCCCTCATATGTTTCAGGAGTGATCGTCAAGCTTGGATGGCAATTACTTTGCCAAAAGTCGGAACCAGCTGTTATTCCCTTGGTGAGGGAATTCTATGCAAATGTCCAAGACAACGAGCTCTTCAGAACCAAAGTAAGGGGAAAATGGGTGGACTGGTCGCCATTAGTCATCAACGAATTCTACAACCTTCCTAATTTCCCCTATGCTGTTTTCAACTCAATGGAGATTGCTCCATCTGAAGAGCAGCTCCATTCAGCTCTTGTCACTTGTGCTGTTGAAGGAGCAAGCTGGAAGATGGCAAGAAACTCAGTTCGAACACTATTGGCTGCATACCTTAAGCCCGAAGCAAACGTTTGGCACACCTTTGCAAGGAGTAGGTTGCTCCCCACTACTCATGACACCACGGTGTCTAAAGAAAGAGTTCTCTTGATTTTTTCCATCTTAAAAATCCTGAGCATTGACGTGGGAAAGCTCTTGGCAAAAGAGATTGTGGCATGTTCAAAAAGGAAGGTAGGAAGACTGTTTTTTCCAAATCTGATTACAGCATTATGTTTGAGGGCTCAAGTTGAGGTGGATGAGAATGAAGAAATTCTAATGGACAAAGGAATCATAGATTCAGCATCTATAACAAGATTACATGGGGAGAAGAAGGGAAGGTCAAGCACAAATATGGTTTGTGGGGTTGAAGAGATTTTAAGGCAGCAGAGAAGGTTGATGAGGCAAATGGAACACAGTGAAAGTCAGCAAAAGACTTATTGGCAATATGCTCATCTTAGGGACTCTGCCATGGAGAAAACATTCGAATTCGGCTTTGAGGAGCTTCCTCAGCCATTTCCTCATTTCCCAACAGGTTTATTTGACCCGTGGTGCCCTTCCCCATCTCCCAGCGGGAATGAAAATGATGCTGATGATGATCAAGAAGATTGATGAAGATTGAAGGGGAGTGGTTGCTGTTGCTTGCTTTATGCTGATGTTGTCTGTTTTTCTGAAAAAAATTATGTTTGTTGTGTGGTCTGCTGCTGGTTTATCTTGTTGATTTCTTTTTCGCTTTTGTTCAAGTCTGTTTTCTTTATCTTTTATCTTTGAGTAGCTTTGTTAGGCGTTATCTGAAAAAAAAATGTGCTGATGCTAAAAGTTAAATCAATGAACAACATATCTTTTATTTTAGCTTGCCTAGGTGCTGTTTTAGGTGCTGGTGCTGTTTTGGGAAGCTGCTCATTTGTGTACAATGCATCTGTTTTAATGAAATCGTGCCCTTTGAGTGTTGGAAAATGCATAAGTACCAAAGATCTGAAATTGAGAAAGCTTAGTAGCGCAAAAATGCACATGTTCTTTTCTGTTTCAAATGTTATGTGATATACCTCTAAATCTTAGATAGTGCCATTTTTGCTTGAATGGATATTTTAATTTAGAAAAGTCATTTCATGCAAAGTGTTAAGATTGGTAAGCTGCTAAAGTGTTGATGCTTTGAAGTGTTATGCTTGCTTGGAATGCTAAATAAGCTAGAATAGCCATCTGGTGCATGAATTTTCTGTTAGAGAATTTTGAATTGCTGATTTTTAGCATGTTGCAGCTGGTATATGGTGTTCTGCTCTGAAAATATGGATTGTCCAGCTTGTGTGGAAGTAGGTAAGACCTAGCTGTAGCTCTAGGCTGTTCTTTTGGTTAAGCTTAGCCTTGCTGAATGCTGCAGCAGCAGCTGTGAAAAAAAAAAAAAAATCTGTTTTGCTTGAAAGAAAGTGTTTTGTGTAATGATCCCCTATAGCTTAGCCTATTTTCTTAGTTTGACTATCTTATTGTGCTTTAAGTCCTTAGGTAGATAGGAAGCTTCCTAATTTTCCTCCTTAGCTTAGCTCAAATCTTAGGAAAGCTTGTTCCTAGTCCTTTGCCCAAACCTTATAATCCTCCTAAGCAATAAGCCTTAGCTTCTCTAAAAAGAAAAAAAAAATTTTGGGGGGTCCTTGCCTTGCTTTCTCACTCATTGGGGACAATGAATGGATTAAGTTTGGGGGTGAGGTAACCCTTGAAAAAAAAAAGAAAGCATGAAAAAGAAATAGAAAAGGCAACTTAAAAAGCATTCCTCTTTGTCTTAGTTTTGCCTAAGATGCACTCCTCTCCCTTTTTGAAGATTTTCTGTTTTCCTTGAGCTTGCCTAGTAACCAGGGGGATTTATGATACCCATAGTTTGCCTCTGCGTCAAAAAGTAGCTCAAGGGAAGAGAAAACGTTTAAAAAAAAATGAGCAGAAAAGAAAAGTTCAAATGAGATGAAAAAGGGATGAGTGTTAGCTTGAAGGTTACAATCTTCCCCAGGGCTTAGGTGAGCTTCACCAAAAAGTGTCGCCATTCTAAGAAGCAAGGAAGTGGTTGCTAGAGAGCAAATCTTAGTCAACTCTAAGGGAAATGAGTGTAGTTCTCGTTAGGTGATGAGCTTGGAGGCTAAGGTGAGCTTCACCATAAAGTGTTGCCATTCTTGGACCAAAAGGCTATAACCTATGAGACCTTCTAATTTGGTAAAAAAAAAAAGAATAAAAAGTTAAGAGAGAAGTTTAGGTTGAGCTTAGAAGCTTTAGAGGCTAGGCAAAGAGACTATAGGATTGCTTTGCAAGCTTTAGGATTGAGGTTTGTGCTAAGTTTAGGCTTGAAGGTTAGTGGCTTCCTTGATGTCAATAGGCTGGTATAATTTGATATGATGGCTTTTGTAAATAGGTTGAGCTAGAGGATCATTAGATGAGCACTAAAAATTTGAAAATGCCAAGTTGAAAGGTGATTTTTAAAAGGAATGTTTTGTTGAGTAGTTGTATGCATTCAGAGAGGTAGGCTTGTCAAGAAGTAGCTAGGTGCTTTAGTTAGGCCATTTTGACTGCAAGCTGGATATGGGATGATGAGTTAGAGTTTTTGTAGGCTAGCATTGCTCGGGGACGAGCAATGATTCAAGTTTGGGGGTTTGATAGCTCTTAGAAATAAGAGCTATTGGTTCTCTTTTAGGCTTAAAAACTCTATTATTTGATGTGTTTGAGCTTTGGTTTGTGCTTGAAAATGAGTATTCTTTGATGAACATTTTTTTACATATCAATAGGCAAGGCTTGAACTAAATTTGGTGCAGATTTCTTATGTTTAAGCTGATTTTTCTGGTATAGGGCCACTCAGGTTTTGCTGCAGCAACTGATTTCACAAGCAGAAGGCATAAAGTCTGGGTAATAAAATTCTGCACGTGCCAAATCCGTGTAAGCCTTCATTAATTGAGTTGGCAGCCATGTGGAGCTGATTTGTCCTATCTCAACCAATTGGGGAAGGTCCATGTGGAGTTATATGTCTAATCAGCCCTGAATTCAAGAAAAAGAGATGGTATAAATGTTCTTTTGCCCAAAAAGAATAGAGGAGAAGTTGGAGAAGTTGACCTAGGAGTTGCTGCTGTCATTGAAGGGGAAAAAGGACAAGGAGGCTGCTGTTTGGAGGAATTTCCAGCTTGGGAAAGCTGGAATCTACCTTGGAAGCTTCTTTTCTTCATCCTTTTTCTCTTATTCTTCCTTCTTCTAGTGTTTAGTTTGTATTTAAGGTTGTAATTATGAATGGTAGGGTAGTTCACTGCTGTATTTTCATTATTTTCACCTTGAACATGAGCTAAATCCTCTTAGGTGAGGATTAGGGTGCTTAAGCTTGAACTTGTTGTTTGTTTTAGTGGAACTTGATTTATTGCAACTTAAAGCAAAGTGTTCTTCATGCTTAAAGCTGGAATTTCGTTTGGCCAACCATTTTCTAGCATTGTTGTTTAGTGTTTGGGAAAACAATAGATAACCGACTACTTTGCTTTACCTTAGTCTTTAATGATCATGAAAATGAGTGGGTATTTAGGGATAAATAACCACCTAAGGCACTAAATCAGTGGAGCTAAAAAGAAGGGGTTAAATGGGAGTTTAATCACCTTACCTATAGGAGAATTGGAAAATTCCCGTAGAAAATACTGGGTGAGTTGCAAATTTAGAGTTCTGCTACAGCAAGCAGCTTGTGAGAGTAGACAGCCCCTAATCTGAACCTTACCTTCTCTGTGCTAATCTGCTGTTTTTATTGAATTCTACTTTAGTTCTTGTCATTTTAAGCTTGTTTGCCATTTCAATCTCTTGCATTTAGTTAAGGAAAAATATTGTTCCTCGGTTACATTGAATTTCATTAAAAATCAAGCTTAGAAGTAGTAAAATTCCCTAAACCAATCCCTGTGGAGAACGATCTTAATTTACTTATCACTTGCTGCCATGATGTGTATACTTGCACGTTTCTAAGTTATTTGTGAAGATTTCTTGCATATCTAGAATCACTTTGCACAAGGCAACAACCTTCAAACACTTTAGCCATGAGAGCCTTCGTACATGGATCAACAATATTGTGCTCAGAGGCTACCTTCGTGACGATCACGTCCCCTCGTTGCACGATCTCTCTGATGAGATGATATTTGTCCTCTATGTGTTTGCCTCTTTTATGACTGTGAGGTTCTTTAGAATTTGCCACTGCACCACTATTATCACAGTAAAGGGTGATTGGCAAGTTCAAATTTGTAACAACTTCCAAATCCATCAAGAACTTCCGTAGCCATACAGCCTCCTTAGCTGCTTCACAAGCAGCGACATATTCGACCTCCATGGTGGAGTTTGCAATGCATCCCTTCTTGATGCTACGCCAGACTACAGCTCCCCCATTGAGGGTGAATACTGACCCTGATGTGGATTTCCTAAAATCCTTATCAGTCTGAAAGTCAGAGTCTGTGTATCATGTAAGGATCAAATCCTTAGAGCCATACACAAGCTGATAGTCCCTCGTTCTCCGAAGATACTTGAGGATGTTTTTAACTACAGTCCAGTGGTCTAACCCTGGATTGGACTGGTACCTGCTGACTATCCCAACTGCATAGCTGATGTGGACTTTTCCTACCGCAAGCGCACGGGTCAAGTAATAATATAGTGAATAGTAAATTCGAATGTCGTCCTCTGGATTGGATTTTTAAGCAAATCGAGTATTGTGAATTATCTTGCCCAATTTTATTTAGGGATCAAAAAGTGATGAATAGGTGATGATAAAAACAAATCAAAGCAAGTAAAAAGAATGGAAATTCAATTGGGAAAACTACTTAGGGAATTGATTTCGCCGATTTCGTTTAGGATTGATTTTAAAGAATAAGTTATTATGCACAGTGAAATTATGAGCCAAAGACCCTTTAATCACAACTACCTCTCTCGAGTATAATTGATTCTCATGCAAATTAACCAACTTGATATCCCTATCTAAGTTTATTAATAAGCAAGGCAATGAGATCTTTTAACCAATTCTAAAGTTAATCTAAAACCGTCAAGAATTAGAAAGTAAACTTTATTCATGCAATCTTGAGCAAGTCTAAATCAAATCCCCTCTCCCGAGCTAGATTCGAAACTTAAATCATCCAACTAATGGCCAATTAATTGAAAGCATTAAATCAAGATTACAAACACAATAACATTGCACAACTTAAACCATAAATCAATCCATAAACTTAATCAACTACATCAATCCCTAAGCTACAAGTTTAGCAACTCATGAATGTAAATACAAGCTCAACTAAACATATGAAAGCCATAAATCTAACTAAAGGAAGAAAAGGGAAAAGAAAACTCAATGTAGGCCGAGTCCCGACGTCCCCGTCACGATCCCCACGAACAATGGGTTGATTTCCAAGTCTCCCCCTTAGTTTTCAGCCTCAAAGTCCTCTGTTCTGCCCTGTTTACGGCTCCAAAAGGTCCCAAATTGATCTCCCCTAAAACCTAGCCGAAGTGAAGCTTTTATTATGATTTTTCGTCTTAGCGTCGAGACGCTGCCTCTTATACGCGCGTTCTGAATAAGGAAAAACGGTAGCGTCGGGACGCTTCCTATCATAGCGTCTCGACGCTGTAAGCTTTACGCGCCTAATCTGATATGGAATGTGAGCGTCTCGACGCTCAAGTGCTAGCGTCTCGACGCTAGCCTGCTGTTGACCGAGATTTGACTTTTCTCCACTTTTACTCTTTTCATTCCTTTGCATCTTTTCACGCCCCGAGCACCCGATTAACTCTGATATTGCATTATAGCTCCAATCAACCATTTCCTACAAAATAAACAATAAAGCACAGTAAAATGGCCCAAACATCATAAAAGACTAGCTAAATTAAATAAGTAAAAGTAGCTAGCTATGCTCGCTATCAAATACCCCCAAACTTAAGCTTTTGCTAGTCCTCGAGCAAACTCTAAATCAGACATACAATGGAAGAATGGATACAACAATCATGACTCAATCCTCAAGGCTCAAAAGTCAATAACCAAGCAAGCAAGAGATATACACACAAGGACCAATGAGGGAGACAAATTAAAATTTTTCCAAAATTAACTTGCACAAGCGAGATCTAACTCAACAAGATCAGACTCTACTAGCCCGGGATTGGATTATTAAACTCTCAGCTCATCTTCCCTCTACACTGGCACTAAGGCTTCACTAATGAGTTAATGCAACAAATTAGTTTGTTTATCTCCATACTTAGGTGCTTTTAATTAACTATTGAATTAAGCATGTAAATGTGGCACTAGCTTTCACACACCCATTGCAGGGACCCTTATCCTGAGTTTTCTCTGGTTGGCCTAACTGATCACAACAGGGGTAGCTCTTTTTGCCTAAACTTTATTAAACATTGCAAACTGTGCACAGGCCATGGCATAATAATTTTTCTCTTCAATAGTAACTACAAGAATGATTTTTCCTTATGAGCATAAATAGCATATATTCTTTACTTTCCTCCTAAGCAAGATCAAACATGCTAATTTGCAAAACATTAACTTTTTAGCTCTACCCTACACCTATCGAGGTGACAACAAGCATATGAACCTAATAATTCGCTCCTAAGCATTCAAATCCAAATCTAGCCAAGACAAATACTCTACTCATGCAAGCCATCTCCTAGAAAAATTTTAAAAAGTCTCCCTTTTTGGGCACTTATGCTTACATCTCATCACAAGCTTGAAAATTGACAAGAAAGCCTATCCTAGGACATCATAATCATGCAAAAGTAACATCCAGAAAACAACCATATGCATAATTCAAAGAAAGCTCAAAACTATAGCCCGAACTCAGATGCTCAAGGGCTCCACAAACATGCTAATCCACCCCCAAACTTAAAATATGCATTGTCCTCAATGTATAAAGAAAATAAAGCATAAACAAGCATGAGGACAATAAACGAATGAAAGGAGTGAACAATACTGTCCTGGAATGATGATGACTTCTTGACTGAATGCTTGGAATCTTGATAGCTTGAAAGCAAAGGAGAGAAAGAAAACAAGACCTACAAAACAAAAACAAACAATAAATCAAAAACAAAAAGAAAACACACTACACTTACTTGGGTTGCCTCCCATAAGCGCTTGTTTAACGTCATTAGCTCGACGTGTTGTACGTGCTTCAAGGAGGCTTTTGTTCTGTGAATCCAACAGAGGTGCTCTTTCTTGCACCTTTCCTGTAGCCCATGTAAAGCACTTCATCTTTAGAGTCTTCAACTGCTTTAAAGATTTCTTTTTCGTTCTTGACTCTAATAGTGAGCTCCCTGCGCTCAATATCTATAATTGCTCGCCCAGTAGCGAGGAATGGTCGTCCTAATATGACAGGCATTGAAGGATTTTCTATCATGTCCATAACATACAAGTCAATAGGGAGGAAAAATCTACCTACTCTGATTAACACATTTTCTACAATACCAACTGGTCTCACCACAGATTGATCAGCCAATTGGAGCTTTACAGGAGTAGACTTAATCTCACCTATATCTAACTTTTTACATAACGATAAAGGAATGATATTAATGCTAGCACCTAAATCACATAATGCTCTAAAAGAATAAGTACCAAAACTACAAGGAACAGAAAAACTCCCTGGATCTGCTACTTTTTCAGGTACTTTCTGTTGTACTCTGGTGCTGCATGTGGAAGCAAGATAAACAGTGTCAATCTTCTTTTCTTTTCGCTTCTTTGCTAACCACTCCTTCATGAACCTGTTGTATTGGGGCATCTCTAATGCCTCTGCAAAAGGAATATTTATATTCAGATTCATAAAAGCATTCATAAATTTATCGAACTGAACCTGATTATTCTTTTTCTTCTTTTTCTTTTTCTTTTCCTTGGGAACCAACAGTGTGGGAGAAGGAATAGGAGGCTCAAGGTTAGGTTGTTCAGCCTCATCAGATGATGTGTCCTCCTCAGCTTCCCCTGTAGGCGTTTCATAGTCCTCAGATTCAGGTTCCTCTTCAGATTCTTCCTGATGCACAGTGATTGCCTTACAATACTCCATCTGGGATTTCTCTTGTTCAGCTGGGGCCTTACCTTTATTCATGGTGCTTACAACATTCACCAACTGTCCCAGCTGAGTCTCAATGTTCTTGATGGCTGCACTGTGGCCATTCACTGTTGAATTGATAGCAATGACTGCCTCCTCTAGTTTGGTTGTCCTGTTACTTGACTCTGCAATGAAAGCTCCAACAAGATCTTCTAACTTTTTATTATCTTGAGTTTGAGGGGCAAAACCAGGGGGGTTAAGAACATTCTTATTATTAGCATAAGAGAAATTTTCATGGTTCCTATTGTTAGGGTGATAATGTGTAGGTGTAGAACTATTATTATATCCCCTAGAATTAAAATTCGATACATACTGAACCTGCTCGATGGTCTCCTCTTGAGGTCTAGATGCTAAAGCAGCAGCTGATTCAATTGACTGAGCACTCCCTGTACCTGAAAATTTCATAAAAGCATTGGCAAGGGAAGTCATCTGGGCCTGGAGTGCACTTACTTTATCAACCTCAAACACTCCAGCAGCAATCTTGTTAGGTGTAGACCGCTCAGATGGCCACTGATAGCTGTTGGTGGCCATATCCTCTAAAAGTGTGCGAGCATTTTCCACAGTCTTGGACAACAGAGTCCCACCTGCAGCTGCATCAACAATCGTTTTTGTACTAGGAGTTAAACCATTATAAAACAACTGTACCTGAAGCCAATCGGGGTAACCATGCTGAGGACACTTCCTCAGTAGCTCTTTGAATCGCTCCCAAGCTTCGAACAACTGCTCATCATATTGTTGTTGGAATGTCCCAATCTCGGTCCTCAGCTTGACCGTCTTTGCAGGAGGGAAAAATTTCTTTAAAAAGGCCTGGACCAAAGCATCCCAGGTGGTGATGCTCCCAGGAGTAATAGACTGCAACCAATCACGTGCTTTATCCTGCAAAGAAAAGGGAAATAAACGTAAGCGAATAGCATCCTCAGAGACACCATTAATCTTTACCGTCCCACAAATATCCAAAAATGATTTAAGATGAGAATTTGGATCCTCAGTGGGCGATCCTCTGTATGCACAGTCTCGAGTCATCTGAATGAGACCGGTCTTCAGCTCAAAGTTGTTGGCATTAATCGGGGCATAGACAATTCCCGATTGCTGTCCCTGAAACACAGGCTGAAAATAATCTCTAATAGGCCTAGGCTCCTCAGGTGGATTTTGATCTGCCATTTGAATAATTTCTCTATTTTCCCTTCGAAGCCTAAGAATTGTTCTTTCTATCTCGGGATCAAATGGTGCTAAAATTAAATCTTTATCCCTACGCATAAACAAACAAAACTACCCTAAAAAAGAAAGAAAACAATTATGGAATGAAATAAAGAAAAAGAAAAAACTAATCTAAATATGGAAAATATAATCTAGAAAAGGAAACAAAGTAACCTAATATGGAATGCAAAAATAAATATGGCAAAATGCAAATAAGGAAACTAATCTAAAAAAAAGAAAAACAAGAACAAATAAAGAAAAGATTACACAACTAAAAGAAAAACTAACCTAGAAAATCAAATATGGAAAGAAAGACAAATAAGGAAAAAAATGCAACAAACCTAAAAAAGTAACAATACACCCTAAATTAAGATCAAGCAATTTTTCCACAATATCAATCTAGCTAAATGTGCCAATCCCCGGCAACGGCGCCAAAAACTTGATGTGGACTTTTCCTACCGCAAGCGCACGGGTCAAGTAATAATATAGTGAATAGTAAATTCGAATGTCGTCCTCTGGATTGGATTTTTAAGCAAATCGAGTATTGTGAATTATCTTGCCCAATTTTATTTAGGGATCAAAAAGTGATGAATAGGTGATGATAAAAACAAATCAAAGCAAGTAAAAAGAATGGAAATTCAATTGGGAAAACTACTTAGGGAATTGATTTCGCCGATTTCGTTTAGGATTGATTTTAAAGAATAAGTTATTATGCACAGTGAAATTATGAGCCAAAGACCCTTTAATCACAACTACCTCTCCCGAGTATAATTGATTCTCATGCAAATTAACCAACTTGATATCCCTATCTAAGTTTATTAATAAGCAAGGCAATGAGATCTTTTAACCAATTCTAAAGTTAATCTAAAACCGTCAAGAATTAGAAAGTAAACTTTATTCATGCAATCTTGAGCAAGTCTAAATCAAATCCCCTCTCCCGAGCTAGATTCGAAACTTAAATCATCCAACTAATGGCCAATTAATTGAAAGCATTAAATCAAGATTACAAACACAATAACATTGCACAACTTAAACCATAAATCAATCCATAAACTTAATCAACTACATCAATCCCTAAGCTACAAGTTTAGCAACTCATGAATGTAAATACAAGCTCAACTAAACATATGAAAGCCATAAATCTAACTAAAGGAAGAAAAGGGAAAAGAAAACTCAATGTAGGCCGAGTCCCGACGTCCCCGTCACGATCCCCACGAACAATGGGTTGATTTCCAAGTCTCCCCCTTAGTTTTCAGCCTCAAAGTCCTCTGTTCTGCCCTATTTACGGCTCCAAAAGGTCCCAAATTGATCTCCCCTAAAACCTAGCCGAAGTGAAGCTTTTATTCTGATTTTTCGTCTTAGCGTCGAGACGCTGTCAAGACAGCGTCGCGACGCTGCCTCTTATACGCACGTTCTGAATAAGGAAAAACGGTAGCGTCGGGACGCTTCCTATCATAGCGTCTCGACGCTGTAAGCTTTACGCGCCTAATCTGATATGGAATGTGAGCGTCGAGACGCTCAAGAGCTAGCGTCTCGACGCTAGCCTGCTGTTGACCGAGATTTGACTTTTCTCCACTTTTACTCTTTTCATTCCTTTGCATCTTTTCACGCCCCGAGCACCCGATTAACTCTGATATTGCATTATAGCTCCAATCAACCATTTCCTACAAAATAAACAATAAAGCACAGTAAAATGGCCCAAACATCATAAAAGACTAGCTAAATTAAATAAGTAAAAGTAGCTAGCTATGCTCGCTATCAATAGCAAATATCAAGCCTAATACACAACATGGCATACATAAGACTGCCCACAGCTGAAGCATAAGGGATGCTTCTCATATCCTCAATTTCTTGAGGTGTCTTAGGACACTGTTCCTTAGACAAATGAACTCCATGCCTGAAGGGTAGTAAACCCCTCTTGGAATTCTGCATCTTATATCTAGACAACATCTTGTCTATATATGATACTTGAGACAGGGCTAACGTTTTGTTCTTACGATTCCTAATAATTTGAATCCCTAGAACATACTGAGCTTCACCCAAATCTTTCATTTGGAACTCAGTCGATAGCCATTTTTTAATGTCAGCTAGATATTCTACATCATTCCCAATGAGAAGAATATCATCTACATACAACACCAGAAAAGCTACTGAACTGTTGATAATCCTTTTGTAAACACAAGGCTCATCAACGTGCTGGTCAAAGCCCTAAGATTTGACAGCAGTGTCAAACTTTATATTCCAAGATCTGGAAGCTTGCAAACCCATAAATGGATCGTCTAAGCTTGCAAACTTTTTGCTCCTAACCTTGAGCAACGAACCCCTCTGGTAGAGACATAAAGATGTTCTCATCAAGATTTCCATTCAGAAAGGCAGTCTTGACGTCCATTTGCCAAATCTCATAATCATAAAAGGTGGCATTTTTTAATGTCAGCTAGATATTCTACATCATTCCCAATGAGAAGAATATCATCTACATACAACACCAGAAAAGCTACTGAACTATTGATAATCCTTTTGTAAACACAAGGCTCATCAACGTGCTGGTCAAAGCCATAAGATTTGACAGCAGTGTCAAACTTTATATTCCAAGATCTGGAAGCTTGCAAACCCATAAATGGTGCGTCTAAGCTTGCAAACTTTTTGCTCCTAACCTTGAGCAACGAACCCCTCTGGTTGAGACATAAAGATGTTCTCATCAAGATTTCCATTCAGAAAGGCAGTCTTGACGTCCATTTGCCAAATCTCATAATCATAAAAGGTGGCAATGGACAAGAGAATTCTTATCGACTTTAACATGGCAACTGGGGAGAAGGTTTCCTCATAGTCTACCCTTTCCTTTTGGGTATAACCCTTTGCCACAAGTCGAGCTTTGAAAGTCTGTACTTTCCCAGCTGCGTCTCGTTTACTCTTGTAGATCCATTTGCACCCTATGGGTTTAACCCCTTCAGGTAGGTCTACAAGATCCCAGACTTAATTTAAGTACATAGACTCCATCTCTAGGTCCATAGCTTTTACCCACTGGTCATGGTCCACATCATTCATTGCCTGTCTAAAGGTCAATGGATCCTCAACCCCATCATCAGGTATGACAGTTGGAGTTTCTACTAAACCCAGATAGCGTTCAGGTTGAATAACAATCCTCCCACTACGTCGAGGCATTCTCAACTCTTGAGAATGATGGGCTTGACCAGATGTACTAGGCTCATCAATAACTCTTGTTGAAGGTCCAGCCTCTGAGCTGGGCTCATCAACAACTCTTGTTGAAGGTCCAACCTCATCAACAACTCTTGTTGATTCATTTGTAGCTTTACCAGAAAGTTCACTTAACACAATTTTACTGCGTGGTATGTGTTCTTTAACGTGGTCTTCTTCCAAGAAAGTAGCATTTGTCGATACAAACACTTTATTTTCTTTTTCTTTTGGATCGAAGAAGTATCCACCTCTTGTTTCTTTTAGGTAGCCTACGAATAGGCATAATTTTGAATGTGAATCCAATTTCTTTGGGTTTGCTACTAACACATGTGCAAGGAAGCCCCAAATTTTGAAATGACGTAAAGTAACTTTACGCCATTTCCAAAGCTCAAGTGGGGTTTCAGAAACACTCTTTGAGGGAACAACATTCAAAATATAAACTGTAGTCTCTACTGCATAACCCCAAAAAGAACTAGGCAACTGAGCATAGCTCATCATAGATCGAACCATGTCTAACAAGGTTCTGCTTCTCCTTTCAGATACACCATTCTGCTGAGGTGTACCTGGTGCTGAGAGTTGGGACGATATTCCATGTTCTATCAAGTAATAACAACCCTCCCACTACGTCGAGGCATTCTCAACTCTTGAGAATGATGGGCTTGACCAGATGTACTAGGCTCATCAATAACTCTTGTTGAAGGTCCAGCCTCTGAGCTGGGCTCATCAACAACTCTTGTTGAAGGTCCAACCTCATCAACAACTCTTGTTGATTCATTTGTAGCTTTACCAGAAAGTTCACTTAACACAATTTTACTGCGTGGTATGTGTTCTTTAACGTGGTCTTCTTCCAAGAAAGTAGCATTTGTCGATACAAACACTTTATTTTCTTTTTCTTTTGGATCGAAGAAGTATCCACCTCTTGTTTCTTTTAGGTAGCCTACGAATAGGCATAATTTTGAACGTGAATCCAATTTCTTTGGGTTTGCTACTAACACATGTGCAGGGAAGCCCCAAATTCTGAAATGACGTAAAGTAACTTTACGCCATTTCCATAGCTCAAATGGGGTTTCAGAAACACTCTTTGAGGGAACAACATTCAAAATATAAACTGTAGTCTCTACTGCATAACCCCAAAAAGAACTAGGCAACTGAGCATAGCTCATCATAGATTGAACCATGTCTAACAAGGTTCTGCTTCTCCTTTCAGATACACCATTCTGCTGAGGTGTACCTGGTGCTAAGAGTTGGGACGATATTCCATGTTCTATCAAGTAATAACAACCCTCCCACTACGTCGAGGCATTCTCAACTCTTGAGAATGATGGGCTTGACCAGATGTACTAGGCTCATCAATAACTCTTGTTGAAGGTCCAGCCTCTGAGCTGGGCTCATCAACAACTCTTGTTGAAGGTCCAACCTCATCAACAACTCTTGTTGATTCATTTGTAGCTTTACCAGAAAGTTCACTTAACACAATTTTACTGCGTGGTATGTGTTCTTTAACGTGGTCTTCTTCCAAGAAAGTAGCATTTGTCGATACAAACACTTTATTTTCTTTTTCTTTTGGATCGAAGAAGTATCCACCTCTTGTTTCTTTTAGGTAGCCTACGAATAGGCATAATTTTGAACGTGAATCCAATTTCTTTGGGTTTGCTACTAACACATGTGCAAGGAAGCCCCAAATTCTGAAATGACGTAAAGTAACTTTACGCCATTTCCAGAGCTCAAATGGGGTTTCAGAAACACTCTTTGAGGGAACAACATTCAAAATATAAACTGTAGTCTCTACTGCATAACCCCAAAAAGAACTAGGCAACTGAGCATAGCTCATCATAGATTGAACCATGTCTAACAAGGTTCTGCTTCTCCTTTCAGATACACCATTCTGCTGAGGTGTACCTGGTGCTAAGAGTTGGGACGATATTCCATGTTCTATCAAGTAATAACAACCCTCCCACTACGTCGAGGCATTCTCAACTCTTGAGAATGATGGGCTTGACCAGATGTACTAGGCTCATCAATAACTCTTGTTGAAGGTCCAGCCTCTGAGCTGGGCTCATCAACAACTCTTGTTGAAGGTCCAACCTCATCAACAACTCTTGTTGATTCATTTGTAGCTTTACCAGAAAGTTCACTTAACACAATTTTACTGCGTGGTATGTGTTCTTTAACGTGGTCTTCTTCCAAGAAAGTAGCATTTGTCGATACAAACACTTTATTTTCTTTTTCTTTTGGATCGAAGAAGTATCCACCTCTTGTTTCTTTTAGGTAGCCTACGAATAGGCATAATTTTGAACGTGAATCCAATTTCTTTGGGTTTGCTACTAACACATGTGCAAGGAAGCCCCAAATTCTGAAATGACGTAAAGTAACTTTACGCCATTTCCAGAGCTCAAATGGGGTTTCAGAAACACTCTTTGAGGGAACAACATTCAAAATATAAACTGTAGTCTCTACTGCATAACCCCCAAAAGAACTAGGCAACTGAGCATAGCTCATCATAGATCGAACCATGTCTAACAAGGTTCTGCTTCTCCTTTCAGATACACCATTCTGCTGAGGTGTACCTGGTGCTGAGAGTTGGGACGATATTCCATGTTCTATCAAGTAGTTTTGGAATTTTAAGTCCAAATACTCTCCACCTCGATCAGATCAAAGTGTTTTAATGGTTTTACCTAACAATTTCTCAACTTCAGTCCTGTACTCCTTGAACTTTTCAAGGGCTTCAGACTTATGTCTCATTAGGTATAAATAACCATACCTTGAATAATCATCTATAAAAGAGATGAAATATTCATACCCTCCTCGGACTCTTACATTCATTGGACCGCAAAGATCCGTATGTACGAGTTCTAAAGGCTCCTTGGCACGATAACCTTTTCCAGTAAAAGGTCGTTTGGTCATCTTACCTTCGAGACATGACTCACATGGAGGTAAAGTACCATCTTCTAACTGGCTTAGAAGTCCGTTCTTAACCAATCTCCCAATCCTATTGAGATTTATGTGGCCAAGTCTCAAGTGCCAAAGATAGGTACTTTGAGAAACTTTTTTCCTTTTTGGTTGAGTCTCGGCTGTTTTAAACATTTTATTGTTCAAAATAGCCATAGACTCTATTGGTCTTAAAACATACAAATTGTTCTCCATTTTTGCAGAACATATATCAGTACCCCTTTTAGTAATGAAAGCTTCATTCACAGAAAAGAACACTGAATATCCTTGTTCTAGCAAAGAAGAAACAAAAATCAAATTTCTTTTTATTTTGGGAACTATATATACATTATCTAATAACATATAGTGTTCCCTGGAGAAGAATATTTTAATATCTCCCACTGCTTTAGCTGAAATGAGCTCCCCAGTCCCAACTCTGAGAGTCATTTCCCCAGCATCCAACTGTTACCAGGAGCTCATTCCCTCAAAAGAAGAGCATACGTGATGAGTAGCACCTGAGTCAAGGATCCGGGCTGTATCATCATTTTCCATCATACATGTTTCAATGACCAATAAATCAAATTTATTTTCATTGAGATGTGCTAAGCAGTCTATGTCATATTCATCATGAACAATTTCAGATGAATTAGACATGTGAGCTTGAGGACCGTCCTCAGTTAAGACCAATTCCACGCAATTAATGTTTAAGTTCATTTTCTTAGTTGTATTAGAAATACCAGTTTTGTAATTGGCGTTATTAGAGGCATACAAAGAACGTTTCATTGCTGAAAGAACAAACAAATTAACTTAATAAGTATTGTTGCATTAACCCATTACACAAAATAATATTATTATTTTAATCCAATCAATTTAGCAAAAGTAATGATCAACCCATAGAATAAACATTCATTTTGCAACGATACTTCAGAGGTTTAGAACAACAGCTACCGTAGGGTAGTCAGCTACTCCTCCTCTAAATTGAGATAATCTCAGCCAATCCCTATTCCCGGAATAACTCATATTCCAATAGTTCTTAGCTACCGTTTTTTTTTTCTGGTCAGGAAATTATTAACACCTTAACAATTTCCCGTAAGTGTGACCCTCCATTTTTCAGATTTCAGAGGTCGGCCCTAACAATGCTACCGTAGGGAAAGTAAAAGTTGGATATGGACCTAAGAAACCCTATCCATTTCTAGAGTTTGCGTTGTTCCAACTCCCATGATCAAGCCCTCCGTAGGGTGATCGCTCCCAGAGCGACTCGCAGGCAGATCATAGGGATCTCACGGTGCAACCTAATGGAGGAGACCGTAGGATATGTTGACACGTGTCCTGCTCCCATTTACTATAAAATACTCCCTCATTCACCTTGATATTAATCCATGCAAACACCATCTGTAAGGGGTCACTCCCAGGGTGACTCAAGGCCAAGCATGGACCTCACGTTGTTAACTTTTGAGGACGTGAGAGCAAAACTTGATTTATGAAAATCTTGTTTTGATATATTTCCTCCCACTAAGTATTTTTATAATTATATGGTCTGCTACTTAGGTAAATTCCAACTAAGTGAATCTATCTAAGTCTATGCCTGTATATAACTTTTATATATATAGGTCTTTTCTCTAATGTCTAGGTGAATTAAACACTTTTAATTACCTTGAGACATTGCATGCTAATATAACTATGGTTAATTCAACTCAAGTTCCGAGTCAGTTCCCAGGTAGCAGGTGTTTCGTAAACCATCATCTTAAGTACCTCCAGCCTTAGACAGAACTTCATCGGGAGAGTTCCCTTATAACCATAGTAAAGTAAACTCTTTACTCTAAGGATCTAAGTGAATTAAACTCTTTTAATAAACCTAGTGATATTGCATGCTAACATTTAATTATGATTAATTCAACTCCGGTATTTCGGGTTAGTTCCCAGGTAGGAGGTGTTCCGTAAACCGTCATCTTAAGTACCCCCTGCCTTAGACAGAACTTAACAGGTGGAGTTCCCTTATAATCATAGTAATGTTTTTCCTACTTAGTCAATTAAAACTATTTTTAATTCTAAGTAAGATAATAATTCTAATCCTATTAGAATTATAATGAGCTTAGGTCTAATTAATTTTAAACATTTTAAAATTAATTCATTTTAACCTAAGGTCCTATGTTTGCATGCAACTCTTTGTTATAGGTTGACGGTTTCTAATCAATTTTATAACTTATTATAAAATTTTAATGATTAGCCCTATAACATGCTTCTATGGTGTTGGAAAAATAACAATCATATTCTAATTATTAAACACCATATTATTATGACGCCGATAACGATAATATAACGATTATATTAATCTTAAGTGGTGTCATGTTTCATGCAATTTCTATTTCATTTAATTAATATCGATTATATTAATTAAACATCCACGAAATTAAATTACATGAAATTTGACATTAATATAATATAACTCTTATATTAATCTAATTAATGACATGCTCAATGCTATTCCATTTTCATTTAATTAATAGGGAAAAATACCCTTTTAGTCCCTGAGGTTTCGGTTAAGTTACACTTTGGTCCCCGAGTTTTCAAACTCAACAAAAATACCCCTGAGGTTTGAGATAAGGAGAAATTTGGTCCCTGCCGTCCAATTTGCCGTTAAATACTAACGGACTGCTGACGTGGCACTATTATTTTAATTAAAAAATAATTTTTAATTTTTTTTTATAAAAAATATATTAAAAAAATAAAAAAATATAAATTTTTAATATATTTATTACTTTTTCCTTCTTCTTCTTTTTATTTTTTATTTTTTTTGAGATACCTTCTTCTTCTTTTTATTAGTCTTCTTCTTTCTCCTCTTCTGCTGCAGATGACCGGCAACCGGCGGCGGCCGACGGCCGGTGACCACCGCTCGCCGGCAGCCGACCCTCGGCGATTTTTTTTTTTTTTTTTATAAATACAGTGGTTTCTGTTCCCATAACCCAAAAAATGAGACCCACGAGGACCCATGGCGGCATCATCCAGACCCGAAATACTGAGATAGAGAGAGAGACGTATACACGAGAGATTCGACCACCGCTCGCCCAGACCTGACCACCGTTCGCCCAGATCCACCGTCTCTCGCATAGATCTTGAGGACCCACTGCTCGCTGACCACCGTTTCCCCTCCACGAGAACCCACTACTCGATCGTCGTCGCTCAACCAGCCCAAATATCGCGACCGTAAGGGAGGGAAGAGTTGTCGTGTTTCCCAGATCTAGAACGAGAGATCTCGTTCGTGGGTGCCCAGATCTGAGTGATTCCCTCCTTCCTCAACCACACGCAAAAACACAGAGAAAGACGTAGACACGCAAAAACAGAGGGAGAAAGAAATTCAACCACCATCCTCGTGGGTCTCGATTATTCAGAGGTAGTTCACCGTTGGTGTAGGTTTTCAGGTTAAGTTGTCGTGGGTCTCGATATTTGAGGGGTTGAATCGCCGTGGGTCTAGGTTTCTAGATCTGAAGGTCCTCTATTTAAAAAGAAAAGAAAAGAAAAGAAGAGAAATGGGATAAGAGAGAAGAAGTGGAGGAAAGAAGAAGAAGAAAAAAAAAAAAACAAAAAGTCGCCCCGGCGGCCGCCGGCCGCCGGAGTTTTGAAGAAGAAGAGGAGGTTGAGAGGAAAAGGAAGAAGAAGAGGAGGTTGAGAGGAAGAGGAAGAAGAAGAGAAAGAAGAAGAAGAGAGGGGGGAGAAAAAATTTAAAAATAATAAAATCATAATATTTCTATTATTTTAATATATTTTTATTTAGAAAATTTAAAAAAATGATTTTTTTTATTAAAACAATAGTGCCACATCATCAAACTGTTAGAGTTTAACAGAAAATTGGACGGAGGGACCAAAAATGTAACGAAATCCAAACCTCAGGGGTAATTTTGTTGAGTTTTAAAACTCAGGGACCAAAGTGTAACTTAACCCAAACCTCAAGGACCAAAAGTGTATTTTTCCCTAATTAATATAAAATTTTATATTAAATCATACATGAAAACAAGCATTGATATATATTGATTATTTTCATTCATAATATAACTAATTATATTAATTCTCATGAAAATAATCCTAAGCATGCATGCTACATTAATAAAATACAACAATTATATTTAGCTAAATTAATGTCATGCATCATGCTTCATCAATTTCATATATTTAATATAACGATTATATTAAATAACTCATGAAATTAAATTCACGCATAATTACCATACATTATAACAATTATAACATAAATATGCATGAAAACTTGCTTAACCTATGGTGGGAATTTAAGCTATATGACATCCATAAAGCAAATAAATAGCAATTGAACCGGTTAATTTTGGCCCCTAGGATAAAATAAAGCATAAATTACAATAATTATAGCTAAATTCTATCCTAAAAGTCCTTCTGCAGCTCCAAATACTGGTCTAGACAGCCCGAACCGACCCGAACCACTTCGAACCAACTACGAAAACCACGAACCGAGCCAAATTCCAGCTGAACCGGAAAAAATCGGTCCTAGCCCAGCCAGTCCGCGTGAACTGGACCGTCCAACCGCCTTGAACCGTCTTGCTGTGAATCCTTAACGCGTGTTGTAATGCGAATCCTTAACGCGTGCTGTAATCGTGACAACGTCACGATTTCTCTGATTTTTATCTCATAAAAAACCTATTCTAGACCCGGACTTACATAGGACTCGATTTTACATAAAATACCTGAAACACCGGGCCCTTACATGATCAAATCACATAAAAACAGTAAATTCTATGGCCATAAAATTAACCTAAACATTTCAATGCAAACCATATATACATTATGCATTAATCAATCCCACCAATAGCCAATGCAAATTTTAGATAAACAAAATTAGATCTACGATCGGCTCTGATACCAATTGAAGGATTGAAATTCCGTAATTCCGTAAAGCGGAAGCGTAATTGGGACCGATTCGTAATTAATTTTGTTTAATATAAAATACCAATACATTGGCAATAATATTAGAACTATTCTAAATATATATTAAGGCTAAGCATACAAAAATATTAGATCTAAATCTAATATGTATAGTAACAAATTACTTACTGTCGTTGACGACTCAGATTAAATTCACCAACTGCTTGTGAAATAGTCACGAACCAGTGCGAACACCACCACTATGGCTACATCGGTATGACTCTGAGACTTCTAGAGGCAGGAGACTGGTGGGAGTCCAGAGGAAGCCTTGAGGGGAATTCTCTGAGAGTAGAAGAATGAATGAGATGTCTTTCACCCCATCCTAGGGGTCCTATTTATAGGTAAAGGCCAAGACCTTTTTCCTAATAGGAAAATGAAGACCTTTTCCTAATAGGAAAAAGTCTCTAATTTTAATAAATAATTAATTAATTCAATAATTAATTAATTTTCTAATTAAATATCATATATTTAATCTTAGGGATTTTATTAAAATTAAAATTAATATGAATCCAATTCATATTAAATTTATTTGAACTCTTTCAAATATTTTCTTTCCTAAAAGGAAAAGGTCTCTAATTTTAATAAATAAATAATTAATTCCATAATTAATTAATTACCCAATTAAATATCATATATTTAATCTTAGAGATTTTATTAAAATTAATATGAATCCAATTATAATTAAATTTATTTGAACTCTTTCAAATATTTTCTCTCAAGAATTAATTTTTGAAAATAATTCAAAAATTATATTATAAAGTTTCATAAACTTTATATTATAATGCATCAATATACATT
This sequence comes from Luffa acutangula, assembly GCA_036850905.1. Classification (NCBI taxonomy): domain Eukaryota; kingdom Viridiplantae; phylum Streptophyta; class Magnoliopsida; order Cucurbitales; family Cucurbitaceae; genus Luffa; species Luffa acutangula. The sequence goes on along the minus strand of CM072090.1, from coordinate 29,184,875 downwards.
ATATGATTCCCCAAATAAATTGAACACTTTCAATTTATAATTTATACTTAATTCCCTCAAGTCTCTTTACGAGCTACCAGTGGGACCTAATGGACCAACAGATCAGAAGCTCCAACGATACGAAACTAATTGGCCAAACTCATTAACCAAGTTAGTCAACATTCATTAACTGTGGGTCACTCCACTAAAGACCCACAACTGCACTCTTCTCACTGTAGAATATTTCTATGTCTACGGATATCGACCAATGTAGTAAGTCAATCCTTCACGTGTGTTCGTAACACCAGCTGGATCAAATTACCGTTTTACCCCTGGGTTACCTCAGGTTCCTTAAGTACCACTGATTCCTCTAATGAACAAGTTGTTTAGGGTCCAACCACTAAACAGGAGTTCCTCTCAGGCAAGGAGAGGACGGCGCGCCTTTGTTTAAGCCCCAGAATCAGCCCTTAAGGGAACACACATCTACTTACCCCAATAGGGGAAGGAGTGAATTCCATCTTGTACTATTATGTTCCCAGCCCCCATTTAGTCTTGTCCCTTAAATGGTAGGATTATTGAGTCGGCGAACTAGCCACTCTCACCCATACAAATCTAAGGACAATCCCTCCTAAAAGGGGTTAATAACAGACTCAGGATTGAGATTGAGTTACCTAGGTCATCATATTGAAATAGAAACCTAAACTAGTTAACGGCGTTACATCTAGTGGTTACTATTTCGCGGTCCGGTCTTATGCAAACTCATTGCATAGGATACCCCCACCCGCATGTCTCCTACATGGATGCTTTGGATCATTGCATCTGTATCAAATACATGGTGGGCCGTATCACATAGTGTCACCAGGATAAGGTACCCAACCTTATCCCTATACTATAGACCTTTTAGGTTGTTACTTGGACACTGATCCCCGTATGTCCCCACATACTAGTCCAAGTTTCATTTAAACAACCTTGGATCTTAGTTTATTGGATTTAGGGTTTATTAATGCAAACTCGATTATTCAATAACCAAATTACTGAATTACTCAAATATCACTTTATTGAGATCGATTAATTTGTTTCATTTACTATCTACGAGTTTTAGGGCATAAAACCCAACATAAATAACTCCTATTTGGAGAGTTATCATACCCCCAAACTTGAACTATTGCGCGTCCCGAGCAATACTAATTAACCTTCCCTTGAGAATTCAAGACATTAGACAAAGTGTAACTCAATCAAAACAGATAATCCAACACTACCTTCAACCTATACTTGAGCATTCTGCAAAACCAAGCACTGCTGCAGCAAAATAATTCTTCCAGCATGGACATATAATCACCACCTTTAACCCAATCCTAAGAACTTGCCACAACCTAGCTCTATTATCAGATATACTAAAACACATTTTTAAGGGATTTATATTTTTGTTCTTCAGACTTAAAGCAGCCCTACAGTCATAAACTCTTAAGCTTGGGAACCCACTTTATGGTGCAGTATACCCTAGCCTCAAACTTATCACCAACCTCGCTAAATACTCATTGCTAAGCTAAAAAATCCTTAGTTATTCTATCACTTGCTTCTCAGAATAGTGACATTTTATGATGAAGCTCACCTAAGCCCCTAGGAGACAGAAAACTGCTAGATTGTCATTCATTGTTCAAAACTTTTGCTCCATGAATTTTCTCAGCAAAATTGACAATAATTTTTTTTTACAGTTAATAATAATCATTATTTTTTCAATATTTTCTAGGTCATCTTTTGACACAAAGACAAACTGTGGGTATCACAAATGTCCCTAGTTACTCAACAACCTAGAAAAATAATTATGAAGGAGAGGAATGCTCGAGCAAAACAAGTGGAGTAGCAAAAAGTCCCCCAAACTTAAATTATTCATTGTCCCCAATGAATTATTAGCATGTTAAATTATAGGGGCGGTTGCATAGATGGTAAATTGGACCAAATTAATAGCAAATATAGCATAGTTTCAAACTAATTGCAAATATAGCAAAATGAATTGTACAAGACCAAAAAGCTGTTGTCGGATTCTATCCGTGTCTATCACTGATAGACTCTGATTACTCAAAGTATATCAGTGTCTATCGCTGATAGACTTCGATTAATCAAAGTCTATCAGTGATAGTCACTGATAGACACTGATAGATTTTGATTAACCAGAGTTTATCAGCGATAGACACTGATAGACTCTGAATAATCGGAGTCTATCAGTAGACTGATATATTCTGATTAATCAAAGTCTATCGCTGTATTCGATACAGATGTTCTCCTGTGGAGAAAGAGTTTTAAAATGGGAAGTGGGGTCTTGAAACTCAATTAATAGCTAAATAATTATTACAATTATCCTATCTCTTTGCCCAACTAATTATACTCCTAGGATCTCCGTTAATCACATAGGTTCTCCTGTCGGTCTCCCCTAATTCTAATTAATCCAATTTAACAACCTAAGTGTCCTTAGTGCTATTAAAAATCGTTAATTATTACGCTCTGATTCATTTTAGGAATCTAAGTTTAATCAACTAATCCCGTAGTCACTACGGGAAATTAAACTAGTTGCAAGGATTATGATCTATCCTAACTTCTCTCCGCCGAGTCTCCAATAAGAATCGAATCAATACACAACTGGCCAGATTGCATACAACATTACGAGCATCCATACAAATAAATAGTAAACAGGGCAAGAGATAGGCAATTATAACAACATTTAACTATAATTTCATTTCAAGACCCCAAATTGGGGTTTATCTATACATAGCTAAAATATTCACAAAATTTACAATGGAAAGCATAAATATGAGCAGAATAAAAGGGAAGGAATTGACCGTCGAAGACCCTGTCGCTGGCGCTTGGAGTCCCTCTAAGCAGACCTTGAGCCTCCTAGAGTGCTCCCCAAAATTTCCAAAATTTTCCCACTAAAAGAACTCTCAAAAAGGCTAATAAGCCTTGAGAGAGGCTCCAAAGGAGCCAAGGAAGGAAAGGAATGAATGAAGGAAATGATGATTAATGGTAAAAATGGGCACCAAGGGGCTCTATTTATAGGCCCGAAAATTGGATAGCGTCGCGACGCTGTGCCAATAGCGTTGCGACGCTGTGACATCATCGACTTGGCAGCCAAGAAATGGGACAGCGTCTCGACGCTAGGCGAATTCCAGAACTTTTAGGTGCGATTTTGGGCTTGAATTTTGGCCTCTCTTCATTTCTTTTAGGCCTCTTCTTCATGGTTGACTTTCTTGGGCTCCCCAACCCATGTATGGAATTTGGGCTTGAATGGCTCTTTTTTTGGGCATTTTTTCACCAAAATCCATGTTTTGCTCCTAAAGACCAAATAACAAAATATATTAAATATTTTCAATAAAAACACAATTAAAACACTAAAAAGCTTAATATTTTAGGATTAAAATAGCGACATTTCTGCCCGCTATCACACCCCCAAACTTAAGCTTTGCTAGTCCCGAGCAAAATAAATTCGAAAGATGCATGAAATAGAATCGCTCAAGCCTTAATGATTTTGGAACTTTTAAGATAGAATGGAAAACATGCAAGTGGAATAAGCAAGCACTGCATACTCATGAAGAAATCTTAAAATAGATTGAATTTAAGATTAATGAATAACATGCTCAAGACTTTTATACTGATTCTTTTACTAACCTAGATTAGTCTTATGGTTTTCTCCATTTGTTTTCCCCCTACACTGGCTAAGAGCCCCTAATAGGTCGGAGTTCTTCTATCATGCAAAAAAAGAAACTAGGGCGCGCCTGACATTTTTTCTTTTTCATGGGGGAGCGAAACTCACAAATGATTTTTTTTTCACTTTCTTTTTCTTTTGCTACTCCCCCAAACTTGCATTTTGATATCTAATGGTACTAGCTTTCACACTACAGTGCAGGGACCCTTAACCCGAATTTTATTCTCTGGTTGGCCTAACTGATCACACCGCAGGTAGCGCTTTTTACCCCTAGGCTTTTTCTTTAGTGCAAGCAAAACTTTTTTCTTTTTCAACAGATTTTTCTTTTCTCTCATTTTCTTTTGTTGCTTTTGCTTTTCTCTCAGCATGCATAACATTTTTTTTCTACCTAGCTCTTTAGAACAATGAAGCATGAACTTCCTAGTATTAGAAACTAAGCCTATCGATTTTTTTTTTTAAAAAAGAAACTAAACCTATTGGGGTGACAACAAACTTTAAAAATCATAATAAGAATCTAGATTTTCAAAGATGTCATTAGATAAGTCTATCACATGCTTTAGACATCAAAACTAAGTATCAAAAAATTTTCTCCCAAAACTTCTAAACCCACATCCTTGGCTATCATGCCTATCTACTCATGCATCCAACGGAATCTAAATATGCTCAACACAGCGAAAGCCTCCCCCCCCCAAAACTTCTAAAACCACATCCTTTTCCCTAATGTCTATAAACAGTAAAGCATGAAGAGGGATACTGAGACTTCCTTGAACTAGGAGAAATTCATCTTCTTCCTTTGGTTCAGGAAAAATAGGATTCTTGGAGCTTTGGGATTTGCTAAGGTGATCCTGCAAAAAAAAATTGGATCACGACGCAAAGAAAATTATTTATCGCAAAAACAACTACATAAACTTTAATCCTTGGGTTGCCTCCCAAGCAGCACTTTCTTTAATGTCTTTAGCTAGACGAGGCTTGGCACGATCACAGAGGCTCAAAATAAAAGTTTTCATCATCCTTCGGGCCTTGCAGAAAATCTCGCACCGAATTGCACACTGCAAACAGGGGAGAAAAAAAACTCTCCTCTAGCTCATCATCACTAAAGAGATTGTTATAATAACATTTCAGAAAATATGTAACAGCATCAAATCTCTTTTCTAAGTCTCTATTCACAAAACAATTGTTTATTGAGTCATCCTGCGTTATGATATCTACCGGTCTAGGATCTAAAGGTGGCCTATCAACCATGCCAATCCACTCATCAGATATAATATCTACATGCTCAGAAGATTCCTCAGACTTAGAATTAAAAAATGATTCAACTAAGCTATCATATGACTCACTATCAAAAGAATTAAAGAATTCAAGCTCCTCTAGGTTAGATTCTATACTATCTACATCATCAGGACCCGAATCAACACTATTCATACTTTCAGGGTCTGACTCTATGTACTCATATGGATCAAACTCGATAGATTCAACATTATCATGATCAGACTCAAAATTGTCATCTATCAAGTAATCATCTCCATGCAATTCATGCTCATTATCTAACGTAGGCATATCAAGCTCATTTTCATAATCAGGCAATTCAATCTCATTATCAAAATTATCAATTTCAGGCAATTCTAATTCATTTTCAAAATCAGGCAGATCTACATCAATTAGCTCATTCTCAAATAGAGGGTCATCAAAAAATGCATTATGATTAAAATTCTCATCATCCATAGGCGCCTCTCCTAATCTTAGGCCAAGATTATACTCTACCTTTTCATCATCGTCAGTCAAATATTCTAGACCTATAGAAAAACAAGTATGCAAACTAGATACAGACTCTTATTGGCCAAAAATATTAAAAACGACTTTTTCATCATCAATACTCAAGGTAAGCTTACCAGTATGCACACTAATCTCAGCCTTACCAATTGCTAAGAAAGGTCTTCTTGCATGTCGAGCACCACAAAATCTATAGGGAAGATAAATTTGTTGACTTTCACCAGCACGTCCTCCACAACACCCATCAGGTGGGTAATTGATCTATCAGCAAGCTGAAGGGTGATGTCGGTGTCTTTCATCCCTTTCAAACCAATCTTCCTGTACACTAAATAAGGCATCAAATTTATACTAGCACATAGATCACACAAAACCCTATTGAAAGATACTTCTCCTATAATCAGGGAACAGTAAAACTCCCTGGGTCTTTTTGTTTAGAAGGCATCTTTCCAGAAACTATGGTATTAATGCTCTGAGATAATTTAAAAACCTCTTTTTCAAACTTTTCTTCCTAGATAACATTTCTTTCAAAAACTTTCCATAATTAGGCATATTATACAAAGCATATAACAAGGGAATGTTCACAGACAACTTTCTAAATATCTCTAGGAATTTTTGAAACTGCTCATCTAATTTAACATTTTTAAAGCGTTGAGGAAAAGGTAACTCCCTGTAGTCAAAGGTAGGACATTCACCCCTCCTCTTGGGCGGGCTAATGTGCGAGCCTTTGTCATGGTGGTTGCATGGGACCACTTCTTCTTCGTTCAGTTTCTCTTCATGCCTGTCATTCTGCTTTTCATCTTGTTTCTTTCCCGCAAAAGAGTGAGAAAAATCTCAATTCAAATCAACAGAGTTAGGAGGATGTTGGGACCTTTCAGAGGAGGATTTTTGTGCCTCAGCCCTTCCATCTTTATCCATGCTCTTCTCTTCTTTCTTCTTCTCTGAACTGATCTCCAGCTGTCTACCACTTCTCAGTGTCACCATCTTGCACTGCTCTCGAGGATTGGGTTCAGTATCTATTGGAAACTTCCCTTTTTGAAGGGCATTTACCGCTGAAGCTATCTGACCAATCTGAACTTCCATATTCTTCAGAGTTGTGTCATGGTTATTTACTGCTGTCTAGAGATTCACATTTAACACTTTCTGTTCTTTGATAAACATGGCCACCATTTTCTCCAGGTTGCTCTTCTTTTCTGGCGAACTGGATGATGCAAATCCTGGCGGTGGCTGCAAAACATTCTTTGTGTTCGAGTACGAAAAGTTCTCATGATTGCGCAGAATGGAATGGTAGAAGTTCGGTACTCCTTGAGTGAATGGTCTGTTTCCCACATACTGAACTTCTTCCACATCTTGATTCTCTTTCTTTGAATATCCTTCAACTAAGGTGGAAATGGACTTGACCACCTCAGATGAAGTCAGCTTGTTCAAGGTCTTTGTCAAAGATGTCATCTGTGCCTTCAACAAACTTGACTCATCTAATTCATAAATGCCAGCCTTCTTGGAAACTGTCCCCCTCTCAGTCGGCCACTGGTAGCTGGTTGCTGCCATTTCCTCTAGAAGATCCTTGGCTTCCGTCACTGCCTTGGAAAGAAAACTCCCACCCGCTGATGTGTCTAAAACTGTCTTGGTGGAGGGATTCAGTCCATTGTAAAATAACTGCACCTGGAGCCAATCTGGGTATCCATGCTATGGGCATCGCCTAAGCATCTCCTTATATCTCTCCCATGCCTTGTACAACTGCTCCTCGTTTAATTGCCTGAATGTTTCGATCTCAGTCTGGAGCTTCGTAGTCTTGACAGGCGGAAAAAATTTCGTTAGGAAAGTATGGGCAACAATCAATTAATTTGATACATACATCACATGCATAATTAAATTAAAACTACCAAAATTGACCGGCATATTTGGCATATCCTAAGGAATTAAAAGCAATTTAAATTACAATAATTTAAATCCAAGACATATCTTGGTCTTCAAATCTTTTCCTTTTTGGAATTTACAATTGATCTAATCAAAAGTATAAATCTAATCCCAACAAATATGCCTATATAATCAATTTTGTAAATTAAACCACATATCACATATATGGAATTAAAATACCCACCATTGAACCAATGCTAATTTTAGAGAAACGAAATTAAATCTACGATCGGCTCTGATACCAATTGTAAGGATTTGGAATTCCCTAATTCCGATAAAGCGGAAGCGTAATTGGGACCGATTCGTAGTTAATTTTGTTTATCCAAAAATACAATTACATTGGCAAAAAACATAGACCAAATTCTATACAAACTTAAGGCTAAGTATACAAAAATTATTAGATCAAGGGGAGGTGCAAACATACCGTCGTTGGCGACTCTGAATAATTCAAAGGACACCTTTCTTGATTTTGGACCAAACGTCAACAATTGGGACACCACCAATTGATCTTCCCCGCTATGACTCTGAGATTAGGAACGTAGTTGTGGGACTACCTAATCTTGAATGGAAAAAACTCTAGAGAGAAAATTCTCTCTAGAGTTCTTGGGTTGAGAGAATATGAGAGGGAGGCTAGGGAGAATGCAAGAATGCATTCTTGTGGCCTTATGTTGTTGTGCCTAAACCCTAGGCTTAATGTTCTATTTATAGGAGAAAGACCATGAATAAAATATTCATTTAAAATCAATTATTTCCATAACTGATTTAATCTTTTCCATAATTAATCAATTCCATGACCAACCAATTCCATAATTGATTAATCTTTTCCATAAATGATTGATCACTTCCATAAGTGATTAAATCATTTCCATAAATGATTAATTACTTCCATAAGTGATTAATCATTTCCATAATTGATTAATTTCCAATTAATTAATTCTTTAATTAATTAATCACTAATTAAATATCATATATTTAATTTCAGACCTTCTATTAGTTAATTAATTAATTACCCAATTAAATATCATATATTTAATTTCAGGCCTTCAATTAATTAATTCTATAATATGAATAAAATTCATATTAAAATTCGAACTCCTTCAAATTCTCTTATATCCTATAAATTTAATATAAATCAAATTCATATTAATATTTGAACTTCTTCAAATATTTATTTCTCTCATAGACTATAGTTTAATTAAATTTCATTTAATTTAAACTAAATTGAATAATTAATTAATTCATCTTCTAATTAAATACCATATATTTAATTAGACATATATTTGAACTCTTTCAAATATATCAATCTCTCAATATAACAAAGTTTAATCTCAAATTAGACTTTATATTTTAATGCATCACTATACATTATATTAATTTGTATCTCATACAATTAACTTAATTCCCAATATGAATTTGAACTATTCAAATTCTCTCAAGATATATTTGTTCCTAATTACTCTTTACGAGCTAGCAAGGGGACCTAATGGACCTACATATCAGAAGCTCCAATGATATGAGGTTAATAGATTAAACTCATTAATCAGGTTAACAATATTCATTAACTGTGGGTCATTCCACTAAAGACTCACAACTGAACTCTTCTCACTGTAGAACATTTCTGTGTCCACGGATATAGACCTATACCGGTAAGTCAATCTTTCACGAGTGTTCGTAACTACAGTTGGGTCAAATTACCGTTTTACCCCTGTGTTACCTCTAGCTCCTTAAGTACTAGTGCTCCTCTAATGAACAACTTGTTTATGGTCCAACCAGTAAACAGAAAGTTCCTCTCGGGCCAGTGAGAGGGCGGGATCCCTTTGTTCAAGACCCGGAGTCACCACTTAAGGGAACACTCATCTACTTCTCCTAGAAGCGGGAAGGAGTGAATTCCATCTTATGTTGTCATGTCCCCAACCCCCCACTCGGTCTTGTCCCCAAGAAGGTAGGCTTATTGAGTCGGCGTGCAGACCACTCTCACCCATACTAATCAAAGGACAATCCCTCGTGAGAAGGAGTTCATGACACACTCAGGATTTAGACTGAGTTACCTAGTCATCCTATTGAAACAGTAACCTAACTAGTTAACGGTGTTACATCTAGTGGTTTACTATTTCGTGGTCCGGTCTTATGCAAACTCATTACATAGGATACCCCGCTCGCATGTCTCCTTCATGGACGCCTTGGATCAATACATCTGTATCAAATACAAAGCGGGTCGTATCACATAGTGTTACCAAGATAAGGTACCCAGCCTTATCCATGTACTATAGACCTTTTAGGTTGTTACTTGAACACCGATCCACGTATGTCCCCACATACTAGTTCAAGTCACATGTAAACAACCTTGGATCTTAGTTTATTGGATTTGGGTCAAATATTACTTGCTGCGGACTGTGTATACTTGCACAGAGTTGTAGAGTTTTTATACCATATTTTTACTCACTCTAGGAACCCAACACTTATCAATGGGACGCCCGCCCCAGTTCAGTTTCTCGATCAAGCACAAACTCAGGTAAATCCCCACCTCTTAGTCTGGCAGAAGTACAATCGTATTCTCATGAGTTGGATTTATTCCTCTCTAACTGAGGATAAAATTGGTGAAATAATTGGTTGTTCTACTGCTTTTGATATTTGGGAGCATCTTGGCAAAGTTTATGAATCCTCTTCTACTGCTCGATTAATATCTCTTCGTTCTCAGCTCCTAAAGGTTAGGAAAGACAATCTCATTGTTTCTCAGTATTTAGCTATGATCAAAGATATTACAGATCAATTTGCAGCGATTGGCGAGCCCCTGTCTTATCGTGACCACCTTGCCTACATTCTTGAAAGGTTGGGCTCAGATTACAATCCATTTGTTACCTCGATTCAGAATAGAATTGATCGCCCCTCGGTTGCTGATGTTCGGAGCTTGTTGCTTGCCTATGATGCTCGTTTGGAAAAGCAGTCCACTGTGGATAATTTGAATCTCATTCAGGCCAACCTTGCTAACTTGTCTACTTCCTCCAATCCAAAAAGATCAAATAGACCACCTGGTAACCAACGACCCTCGTTTAATTCTTCTCCGAGGCCTTCTTTTCCTCCATTCTCTTTCTCCCAGCCTTTTCCCACCCCTGGTCCTGGTGTTTTGGGTCGCCCTCACTCTTCCCCGCGTCCTCCTTCTTCATCTCAAAAGTGGCAATGAAATCCTCAGTTTAGACCTCAGTGTCAGATATGCGGAAAGTTCGGTCACACAGCTTTGGTGTGTTACAACCGCCACAACCCTTTATATCAGGCTCAATCTGTTTCCTCTCCACAGGCTTTCCTTAACCATTTACAACCATCTCCTGTCACTGGTGTTTCTTCGTCTCCTTCTCTAGATTTGTCTCAGGCTACGTCTACTGCCACTCATCCGGATGAATCTTGGTTTATGGACAGTGGAGCCACTCACCACATGACTCCCGATATTTCAAATCTTCAACAATCATCCCGCTATTATGGCACTGAGCAAGTAGTAATCGGTAATGGTATGTCTCTGTCTATCTCAAATGTTGGTTCTGATCTTATTCCCACTTCTACTTCCCATTGTGTTAAGTTGAATTCTGTTTTACATACACCTCGTTTGTCCCATAATCTGATTAGCATTGCAAAACTGTGTCTCGATAATAAAGCATTTGTTGAGTTTCATTTTGATCATTTTCTTGTGAAGGATCTAGCTTCCAAGACAATTCTACTCCGGGGTCATCTTGAAGGAGGGCTATACAAACTTGTTGCTCACCCTCGTCCATCTCATATATCATATTCCAACTTTCCTATCGTATTTTTGTCTGCTGTTCAGGATGTTCAATTATGGCATCAGCGTTTGGGTCATCCTGCTTTCCCTATAGTTCAACGTGTTCTTCAAGCTTGTAATTTCCCTTTCAAACGAAACAACGACCAATTTTGTAACTCTTGCCAAGTAGCAAATAGTCATAGGCTGCCCTTTTTGTCTTCTCAGTCTCGATCTAGTGAACCTTTTGCCTTAGTGTATTCGGATCTTTGGGGGCCTTCCCCTTTACAATCTATAAATGGTGCAAGATATTTCCTATTATTCATTAATGACTACACACGATACACACGGCTTTATTTACTGAAATCTAAGACTGATGTTCTGCCTATTTTCAATTCCTTTAAGCTTATGGTTGATACTCAATTTCATACTCGCATAAAGTCTTTACATATTGATGGTGGTACCGAATTTAAACCTCTTTATCCTATTATGTCTTCGAATGGTATGTTACATCGAATATCTTGTCCCTACACACCCCAACAGAATGGTAGTGTTGAAAGATGTTGGGATTGGTGTCCTAAAACTCGTAGATAGTGAATGTTAAACGAATTATATACTTATTCGATAAAGGCGTTATCGAGATTAATTCAGTAAAGTTATTACTGAATAAAGTAAATTGCACATATAATAACCCAAATCCAATAAACTAAGATCCATGGCTATAGGATGAACACTTGAGCTTTATGTAGAGACATAAAAGTGGATCAAGCTTGAGTAATAGCCAAAACGGTCTATAGTATAGGGATAGGGTTGGGTACCTTATTCTGGAGACACTATGAGACGCGGCCCACTTTATAGATGGTATAGACGATGTGATCCTAAATCGTCCATATAGAGACATGCGAGTGGTGGCGTCCTATGCAATGAGTTTGCATAAGACCAGGACCAAGAAATAAGTCGCTCTCGCTTTATAACACCGTTTACTGACGAGACTGACTATTTCATGTGATGACCTAGGTAACTCGATCTTAATCTTGAGCTAACTATGAACTCCTGTTTATTCGGACTTATCCTTAGATCTGCATAGGTGAGAGTGGCTCAGTATCGCCGACTCAATAAGCCTCCCATTTCAGGGATAGGAAGGGTAGATAGCTGGGGACATAGTCGTGCAAGAAGGAATTCACTCCTACCCAAATTAGGGATAGTAGAGAGGTTGTTCCCTTAAGTGTTGACTCTGGGGCTTGAACAAAGGGATCCCGCCCTCTCATTGGCCCGAGAGGGACTCGGTTTATTGGTTGGACCATAAACCAATTGTTCATTAGAGGATCAGTGGGCTTAAGGAACTAGAAGTACTATAGGGGTAAAACGGGCTTTTGACCTAGCTATAGCTACGAACAACCTGTGAAGGATCGACTTACTAATCATGGTTAAATCAAGTGGACAAAAAATATGTCTATAGTGAGGGGAGTGCAACAATTGGGCTATAGTGGAGTGTCCCGGTAGTTAACGAATGTTGGCTAGCTTGGATAATGAGATTAGTCGGTTAGCCTCGAATCATTGGAGCCCATGATCTATTGGTCCATTAGGTCCCCCTAATAGCTCATATCGGAACAAAGCCTAGAACAAAAAGATAGGAAACTTTGAATCGTTCAAAATCGGGAAAACGGGTATTATCGTAAATTGTGTTTGACACAATAATTTAATTATGAATTAAATTAGAAAATGGGAGATGGAGTATTTAAAAGTGTTTTGAATACCATATATATGTATTAGGAATCATATATAATTCATGGCACTAGGTGATAAAGATTAATTGGATTAATCATGTAAAAATTGAGAATTTAGATTCAATTTTAAGTGGATTTAGTGGCAATCCCACTCTTGCATCTTGATGCATAGTGGAAAACAACACAACCATGCACTAGTTGCATGTGTTGTGAATTAAACACCTAGAATCCACTTTGAGTTGCAATTTCACCATGTGTCTAGTGTCATGAGGCTTCTCTTTGCATGGAAGATGTCTATATAAGGAGTATGAATCAGATTCAAAGGAAGGAGAGCCATTTTCCATATTGTTATGCTGCTGGATTTTGGTCTCAAACTCACTCATCTCCTATATCTCTCTAGTGCTTGAACCTTCAAGCATTCCCTTCCCATTCCCTATCTCTATAGACTCCCACAAGTCGTTCTTGGCCCGGAGAATAGTAGGGAAGACACTAGAGGTGGTCCACACACCGTTCGTGATCAAAGGAATCAAAGGGAGTTGTTGAATCGGTCTCCAAAAGGTTGGTAAAAATTCTGCTCTCACCTTACGGTATTTGGACAACATGTTTTCATTTTCTAAAATAGATGTAGTTAAGTGCCTTCGATCCTAAAATTGCTTCTGCATGTGTTATATGAACACCTTCAAAAGAAAGAATAGACATGTAGTTGAGGTCGGGTTATCCCTTCTTTCACATTCATCCGTTCCTCAAGTTTATTGGTCATATGCTTTTCTAACCGCAATATTCCTTATTAATCGTTTACCAACCCCTGTGTTGAGTTATAATTCTCCATATTCTCCTTTATATGGCAAAGCTCCCATGTACAATCTCTTAAAGACCTTTGGTTGCTCATGTTTTCCATATTTACAACCCTATAACGATCATACACTTCAGTTTCGTTCTAAGGAATGTGTTTTCCTTGGTTACAGTTCTTCACACAAATGATATCTCTGTTTGGACCAATCTTCTGGCCGTCTCTTTGTCTCTCGCCATGTAGTTTTCAATGAGTCTGCTTTCCCTTTCAAGTCCTGTGTGTCACAGCCCTCAGTTAAGCAAACATCTCCTGATTACTTTTATCCTTTAGGCACTTTGCTTTCACTTCATTCTACACCAAATCTCCCACATACTTCCCCTTCTTATCCTCCCTCATTACCGATTACTACCGCTCAAGTGCCCTCCTCTCCTGGTATTGCTTCCACTCCTGGTCTACTATCCTCATCTCCAATTCAGTCTCCACATGAATCTTCCGCTGTTCCTCCATCATCACCACTGTCTTCTTCATCAACCCCGACGTCATCCAGCTCTTCCTCTCCCGATAGTTCACCTTCTCAAACTTCATCCCGTCCAATTGTTCCCTCCACCTCCCAGCCTCTCAACACTCACCATATGGTAACCAGATCCAAGGATGGTATCTTCAAATCTAAAGCCTGGCTGGCCTCTTCAAACGCTCCACAGTCGCCTGCTGAACCAAAGAATTATAGGCAAACATTACAAGACCCCAAATGGAAAGCAACGATGGACGCAGAGTATGAGGCCCTGATACGAAATAATACTTGGTCCTTGGTTCCATCACCAGTTGACCACAAGGTAATAGGATGTAAATGGCTTTTTCATGTGAAACTCAAACCAAATGGTGAAATTAACCGATACAAGGCTGGTTTGGTGGCTCAAGGTTACAATCAAGCCCTTGGAGTGGACTATTTCGAGACATTCAGCCTGGTTGTTAAGCCCGCCACTATATGCATTGTCCTTTCTTTAGCTATAACAAATGGATGGTCAATTCGCCAATTGGATGTGCATAATGCTTTCTTGCATGGTGATCTATTAGAGGAAGTGTTCATGCACCAACCCGCTAGTTTTGAGGATCCTTCATATCCCAGTCATGTTCTTAGGCTCCATAAATCTCTCTATGGACTGAAACAAAGTCCCAAGGCCTGGTTTTCAAAGCTAAGTAGTAGCCTCCTTGGTTGGGGTTTTGAAGCTTCCAAAGCCAACACATCTATGTTTGTTTACAAAGCTGGTGCAAGTGTTGTTATTTTCCTTATATACGTTGATGATATTCTAGTCACGGGCAATACTTCTTTGCTTATTCAGAATTTTATTTCCAGTTTACATAATTAGTTTTCTCTTAAGGACATAGGGGATCTATCGTACTTTCTGGGCATTGAGGTTGTGCGATCTGGCTCTAGTCTTCATCTGTCGAAGCACAAGTACATTATAGACCTTGTTTCAAGGGCCAATCTCATGTCTTGTAAGTCCACTTCTTCCCCTATGGCTGCTGGTACAGCTTTGTCATTAACTGATGGAACTCTTTTTGATTCGCCCACTGAGTATTGAAGTCTAGTAGGAGCTTTGCAATATTGTACCATCACTCGACCTGATATTAGCTATGCAGTGAAAAAGCTATGTCAGTTCCTCCATGCTCCGACTTCTTCTCATTTGCAGGCTGTTAAGAGACTTGTTCGCTATCTAAAAGGGACATCTCACCTTGGTATTATAATATCTCCCTCGGCAACACCTTCCATCACCTGCTACACTGACGCAGATTGGGGGAGTTGCCCTGATAACAGGCGTAGCACCAGTGGATACTGTACATTCTTCGACAACAATCTCGTGTCATGGAACTCCTCTAAACAGAAAGTGGTGTTGCAGTCCAGTGCAGAGTCTGAGTACCGTGGAATGTCCAATGCAGCTGCTGAAATTTCCTCGGTGCAGTCCATTCTCTGTGAGCTTGGCATTTTGACTCCTCCCTTACTGCTGTGTGACAACCTCAGTGCAACATACATGGCTGCCAACCCAGTTTTGCATCATAGATCCAAACACATAGAAGTTGACCACCACTTCATAAAGGAGAAGGTTGCCAGAAAACAACTACTTGTCAGATTTGTCCCATCCGAAGACCAGCTCGCTGATATCATGACAAAGGGTCTGCCTTCTCCTCGTTTTATTAGTCTTAGAACCAAGCTAACTGTGGCCCCTAAACCGAGTTACACAGAGTATTTTTACCTTTCCCTTTTAACTGTTTTCTGTTATATTTTCTGTATTTCTCCTTCATGCTTTCACCATTCTCCTCTTGTAATAGGACGCGTGTCCACCTGATTTGTTATTAATACAGCTACAGTGCTCTGTCCCTCTCAGCTGAGCAATTCCCAAAATCTTCTTCTTTCATTTGTAGTACAACAACCTCTAACGTTATTTAGCTTATCCCGTGTCACTCGGGTAAATAAACGTCAGTCATGCATTTAGTTCTAGCCTAAGCTTCTCTCCATCGAGTTTCCACTTAGTAACGATTCATTTAATCAGTGATCAGTTGATTAAAAGCATTAAGGACAAAATGCACAAATGAATTATAATGACTATTAAACGAAATCAATTCATTAATTCAGCAAAGGTTCAACAACTAAATCAATCTAAAAAAACTTAGGAATTAACTACTCATAATCATTAAAATTCAATAACCCCTAATCACAACAATTCTAGAAACTAAAACATAAAGGAAAAGGGGAAGAGAAATGCTCATAAAAGTGCCGATCTCCTCGATCCCGCGCCGACCTCCATCGATCCCGAGCTCCAAAGATCTTCAATAAAGCTCCAAAATTCTCCCAAAAAACCCCCAATTTTAGTGTGGACTCTAGAATGTGGTGAAAACCCACAAATTGGCTCCCCAAACTTGGATGCAAATGGCAGTATTTATAGGTGTCCACCAGGCGCAGCGTCGCGACGCTCTGAAGTCACTTCTGTCCAAGTCGTCGCAACGTCGCGACGCTACATGGATAGCGTTGCGACGCTGTCCCATTTCTAGAACATTCTCGCACTCTGTGACGTCGTCCTTTTCTTGCCGCTCAAGATGCTGCAGCGTCGCGACGCTATATGGACAGCGTCGTGACGCTATCTCGATTCCAGAACTCTCCGCGCGGCTGCCAAGCGTCGAGACGCTTTGGCCTAGCGTCTCAATGCTAGGCCTCGGTCTTCAAAGAATGGCCCGTTTTTTATTTATATTTTTGGGCTTCCAACTTTCTTTTGGCCCAAATGCTTCATGTAATGGATCTTGGACTCTTTTTCTTGACCCAACTTAATAGTTAAGGCTTGGAATTCATGAATTTGGGCTTCTAACTCATTCTTCTTGGGCTTTTGGACTTGGGTCTTCAATGGACTTCTCCAAAATGCTTCAAAAAGCCCCCAAAATCATCCAAAATCTCTCAAAATTTCGGTTTTGCTTCCTTTGCTTGGTTTTCTGAAATTTAAACATAAAATAGCATTAAAGTACACAATTCAAGCATAAAACTATCTAAAAATAATAGGAAATTAATAGCATTTATGCATGCTATCACATACCAAGGGATATCCTTTACTACGTTTACATTAAAAACAAAGAGCTGCTCATCTGGAAAAGAGTCTGGAATGACAGATTGCTCCGGCAAAGATGATGTTGGATCAAGACGAGACAAATGATCTGCAATAACATTCTCGGATCCCTTCTTATCCTTTATATCCAAGTCAAATTCCTGCAATAATAAAACCCAATGAATCAATCTAGGCTTCGCATCTTTTTTGGACATCAAGTACCTTATTGCTGCTTGATCTGTAAAAACCGTGACTTTGGTTCCAACCAAATATGGGCGGAATTTCTCAAAGGCAAACACAACTGCTAACTACTCCTTTTCAGTAGTTGTATAGTTGATCTGTGCCTTGTTCAAAACCCTGCTTGCATAATAAATAGGATGGATAAATTAGCCCTGCTTTTGCCCCAACATTGCTCCTACTGCAACATCACTTGCATCACACATTACCTCAAATGGTAAACTCCAGTTAGGTGCACACAAAATGAGTGTTGAGACTAAAGCAGCTTTTAAAGTCTCAAAAGCCTTCCTACAATCTGCATTAAAGTCAAAAACACTATCAACGCACAATAAGTTACAAAGAGGTTTACTAATCTTTGAAAAATCCTTTATGAACCTTCTATAAAATCCAGCATGACAAAAAAAACTCCGAATCCCTTTTACTGAATTTGGAGGTTCTAATCTCTCAATAACCTCTATTTTTGCTCGATCAACTTCTAGACCTTTCTTTGAAATCTTATGACCTAACACTTTGCCCTCCTTCACCATGAAGTGACATTACTCCCAATTAAGAACTAGATGGGTATCCTCACATCTCTTTAACACCTTACCTAAATTATCCAAACAATGCTGAAAAGACCCTCCAAAAACTAAAAAATCGTCCATAAATACCTCAACAGTGGACTCAATCATATCAGAAAAAATTGTTAACACACACCGCTAAAATGTTGCTGGAGCATTGCAAAGGCCAAAAGGCATTCGCCTAAAGAAAAACGTCCCATAAGGGCAGGTGAAAGTGGTTTTTTCCTGATCCTCAGGATCAATGGTAATGTGGTTATACCCAGAGTAACCATCTAAGAAACAGTAGTAGGCCTTACCAGCCAATCTATCAAACATCTGGTCAATAAATGGTAGAGGGAAGTGGTCCTTACGGGTGGCTTTTTTAAGCCTCCTGTAATCCATGCAAACCTTCCAACCAGTTACTGTTCTGGTTGGGATCAACTCATTGTCTTTATTAGTCACTACCGTTACACCTCCTTTCATAGGAACACATTGGACACGACTTACCCAATTGCTATCTGCAATTGGATAGATAATCCCAGCATCCAACCATTTGATCACCTCCTTCTTAACAACCTCTTTCATGGCAGGCTTAAGCCTTCTCTGTTGCTCAATTCTCCTAAAGGATCCCTCCTCTAGAGTGATTTAATGCATACAGAAAGACGGGCTAATTCCCTGAATGTCAGCCAATGTCCAACCAATTGCTTTGCGAAATTGCTGTAGCAACTTTATTAATGCCTTTTCATCCTCCGACATTAAATCTGATGCAACAATAATGGGCAACGTCTCACCCTCCCCAAGATACACATACTTTAGATGATCCGTTAAGGGCTTCAAATCTAAAATGGGTGCCTCAATCAGGGATGGCTTAATAGGAGGAGTCTTCCTTTCATCCAAATCTAAAGACTAAAAAACATCCTCACACCTAGACACTTCTTTTTCACTTTTTCTTTCTAAAGAACAAACTTCTAAATCCTCTACACTAATCTCTCCATGATCTTCCAAATGCTTGTTTGCAAAATCCTCCATTGCTGTCTCAACAATTGTGTTCTCCAGAATCCTAATGAAAGAATTGTTGGGTTTTATGCCCTAAAACTCGTAGATAGTAAATGAAACAAATTAATCGATCTCAATAAAGTGTTATTTGAGTAATTCAGTAATTTGGTTATTGAATAATCGAGTTTGCATTAATAAACCCTAAATCCAATAAACTAAGATCCAAGGTTGTTTAAATGAAACTTGGACTAGTATGTGGGGACATACGGGGATCGGTGTCCAAGTAACAACCTAAAAGGTCTATAGTATAGGGATAAGGCTGGGTACCTTATCCTGGTGACACTATGTGATACGACCCACCTTGTATTCGATACAGATGCAATGATCCAAAGCATCCATGTAGGAGACATGCGAGTGGGGGTATCCTATGCAATGAGTTTGCATAAGATCGAACCGCGAAATAGTAACCACTAGATGTAACGTCGTTAACTAGTTTAGGTTTCTATTTCAATAGGATGACCTAGGTAACTCGATCTCTATCCTGAGTCTGTTATGAACCCCTTTTAGGAGGGATTGTCTTTAGATTTGTATGGGTGAGAGTGGCTAGTTCACCGACTCAATAATCCTACCATTTCAGGGGCAAGACCGAATGTGGGCTGGGAACATAACAGTACAAGATGGAATTCACTCCTTCCCCTATTGGGGTAAGTAGATGTGTGTTCCCTTAAGGGCTGATTTCGGGGCTTGAACAAAGGCGCGTCGTCCTCTCCTGGCCCGAGAGGAACTTCTGTTTAGTGGTTGGACCCTAAACAACTTGTTCATAAAAGGAATCAGTGGTACTTAAGGAACCAGAGGTAACCCAGAGGTAAAATGGTAATTTGACCCAACTGGTGTTACGAACACATGTGAAGGATTTACTTACTGCATTGGTCGATATCCGTGGACACTGAAATATTCTACAGTGAGAAGAGTGCAGCTGTGGGTCTTTAGTGGAGTGGCCCACAGTTAACGAATGTTGACTAACTTGGTTAATGAGTTTGGCCAATTAGTCTCGTATAATGTATATCGATGCATTATAATATAAAGTTTATGAAACTTTATAATATAAGTTTTGAATTAATTTCAAAAATTAATTCTTGAGAGAAAATATTTGAAAGAGTTCAAATAAATTTAATATGAATTGGGTTCATATTAATTTTAATAAAATCCCTAAGATTAAATATATGATATTTAATTGGGTAATTAATTAATTATGTATTAAAATTAGAGACCTTTTCCTATTAGGAAAGAAAATATTTGACAGAGTTCAAATAAATTTAATATGAATTAGATTCATATTAATTTTAATTTTAATAAAATCCCTAAGATTAAATATATGATATTTAATTGGGAAATTAATTAATTAGCGCCCCTTGGTGCCATGTTTTATCATCAATCACTATTCATTCCATTCCTTCCTTTCTTTCTTGGCTCCTTTGGAGCTTCTCTCATGGCTTTCTAGCCTTTTTGAGAGCTTTCTTTAGTGGGAAAATTTTGGGAGAATTTTGGGGAGCATTCTAGGAGGCTCAAGGAGTGTTCGGAGGGACTCCAAGCGTCAGCAACGGGGTCTTCAACGGTCAATTCCTTCCCTTTTATTCTGCTCTTAATTATGCTTTCCCTTGTAATTATTATGAATATTTTAGCTGTGTATAGCTATACCCCAATTTGGGGTCTTGAAATGAAATTATAGTTTAAATGTTGTTATAATTGCCTATCTCTAGTCCTTTTGTCCTAATTATTTGTATGGATGTGCTTAATGCTTTATGCAATCTGGCCAATTGGGTACTGATCTGATTCTTAATGGAAACTCGATGGAGAAAAGTTAGGATAGATCGTAGTCCATGCAACTAGTTTAATTGCCCGTCGTGACAACGAGATTAGTTGATTAAACTTAGATTCCTAAAGTGAATCAGAGCGTAATAATTAATGATTTTTAATGGCGCTAAGGACACTTAGGTTGTTAAAATGAATTAATTACAATTAGGGGAGACCGACAGGAGAACCTATGTAATTAATGGAGATTCTAGGAGTATAATTAGTTGAGCGATGAGATAGGACAATTGTAGCAATTGTTTAGCTAATAATTGATTTTCAAGATCCCTCTTCCCATTAGAAAACTCTTTCTCCGTATTTTATTTTTCTCGATTGATCAAATTTTCTCTTTAATTGTTTTGATTTTTAAATTTTCTTGATTGCATGATCTGGTTCCTAAATATTATTTTAGCCTTAGTATTTTTAGTGTTCAAGGATCTTTCGCTTGCTTAAATTTCGCTTAGCCTCCCTGTTGATTCGATACTCGGTATTACCTACCGTTTTATATTACTTGTGACGACCCGTGCGCTTGCGGATAATCATACCAACAGATACCGTTTCAAACTCTCCTAACCTTTTCTTTTTAGTCAAAATATTCTTAAGAAATTTAGCATAATTTGACATTTGCTCTATAGCTTCTACTAAAGGGATATTTATATGCAATTGCTTAAGAATCTCTAAAAACTTCTTAAATTGACCAACCTGATTCTTAGGCCTTTGCCTTTGTGGAAAAGGTAGAGGTGGTACATAAGGTGGGGGCGGTACATAAGGTGGGGGCGACACATAAGGTGGATCCACATCTGGAACAGAACTAGATGCTCCAGCATCATTGTTGCTGCCTCCAGCACCTTTACTAGACTCCAACTCTTTTTCAACTTTTTTATCACTACTATTCTCAACATCCTGGGTCTTACTGGACTCTTTTCTCTCTTCTAGTGGTTTACCACTCCTTAGAGTCACTTCCTATACCTGCTCCTTACCTTCCCTTCTAGGGTGCTCTGTATCCGAAGGAAGTTTCCCTTGAGGTTTTGCCTTCAGCTCATTAGCTCACTGACCCATTTGAAATTCCAGGGCTCTCATCGAAGCTTGATTACTTTGAATTGCGGGCATCTGTTCGAGCCATATATTCCTTCATCATCGCCTCAAGAGAACTCTTCGAATTTTGCTGGGGCAAAGCTGGCTTATTTTGTTGGGGCAATGCCTATGATTTAGCAAATCCTAACTGGTTCACCTTTTGCTGCGCTTGAGGGACTTGTGAATTGCTTCCTTGCCCTCCCCCTGCAAAGTTGGGATGGTTGCGCCAACATGGATTATAAAAGTGAGAATAAGGGTTATTCCTTTGATTCCCTACAAAAAACACAGAAGCTGGATTGTTAGGGCAGAACTCGTAGTTGTGCTCTTCACCACAATAAACACAAGATTCCTCTGTACTCCACTGCTGTCGGCTGCTGATGACTACAGGCTCCACAGCTGGCGGTTGCTGATGACTAACCACTGTCACATTTTTAAGAGTGTTAGCTAACATTGCAATATTAGCCCTAATGGTAGACACACCATCAACCTCTAACACACTCTTAACTTTTTTATTTGAGCCTCTAACATCCGACCACTGACAACTATTGGTCGATATTCTCTCTAAAATTTCATGGGCTTCATTAAAGGTTTTTTCCAAAAGGGCCCCTCCAGCCGAGGCATCGACCATACTTTGGGTTGCCATGTTTAACCCATTGTAAAATGTTTCCATTTCTATACAATGAGGTAAACCATGGTGGGGACACTTTCGCAAAAGCTCCTTAAACCTCTCCCAAGCCTCACTAAAAGTTTCATCTTCAAGTTGCCTAAATCCCACTATCTCAGTCCTCAATTTGGCAATCCTAGTTGGTGGAAAATACTTGCTAAGAAATCTTTCCGGTCACTCATTCCATCTCCTAATTGATCCTGGAGCAAAAGAATTTAACCACGCCTTTATTCCATCTCTAAGAGAATACGAGAACAAAGTTAATCTAAGGGCATCTCTAGACACTCCCTGAATTACAAACGAATCACTAACTCCTAGAAAAGACTTAAGATGTAAATGGGGGTCTTAAGATGACAAACCATGGAACTGACCCACAATTTGCAACATCTGAAACATTACCGGTTTCATTTCAAAATTTGCTACCTCAATTTGAGGACGTTCAATTCCTGGATTTAATTCATTAAACATCGGAAAAGCATACGCTCGAATGGCTCTGGCCCTATCTTTCGCCACTAGGATAGGATTCTCAGCCTGATTATTTTTCTGTCCATTTTGCTCCAGCTGTGGATTAGGCTGCAACACACGATTCTACTGGGGATTCATTGGATCTTCTGGAACGTCCGGAAGACGCGACACCTTATCCATTGGATTTTGATTTCTACGCTGCTCTCTCCTTCTTCTCCTGAATGTCCTTTCAATTTCTGGATCAAGCTCGAACCTCACCCCAGGCGGATCGCTCATGCACCAAACTCACACTTGCAGAAACAAAAGAAACAATAAAAACGTTCTAGCACCAAACCACTAAAACACATACACAAAAGAGATCAGATAAAAACTTATTCAAGTCCCCGACAACGACGCCAAAAACTTGTTGCCTTATAGAGTGGGGTAAAAATATAGCAAAAATAAGCTCTAGAATACTGTGCAAGCATATACAATCCGCAACAAGTGATAAGTAATTTATCGTATCCACGGGGTTTGAATAGCTCTCACTTTATCTATCTTGTGTAACTTTTTAATGATTTCAAGATTGTTAAATTGATTGATTTTGATAAAATGCTGAAGCAAAAGAAATGACAGAACATAAAGTAAACGAATAAAGCAGACAGATTGGAAACAGACG
Source organism: Luffa acutangula (assembly GCA_036850905.1). Classification (NCBI taxonomy): domain Eukaryota; kingdom Viridiplantae; phylum Streptophyta; class Magnoliopsida; order Cucurbitales; family Cucurbitaceae; genus Luffa; species Luffa acutangula. The sequence continues at coordinate 29,161,176 of CM072090.1, read as the reverse complement.
GAGGTCAGGATTTTAGTAATTGTTTTAAAAGATGTTCTAGCAATATTATTGATTGGGCAATTATCTTGCAGCCTTTTTAGCAGGATCCTCCCGAAACTCTAGATTTTTTGGAATGTGTTTCAACTCCAATGATGTGCTACCGATCAAGCACTAGGCAACTGGTTATCCCTAACTGAGTCACTGGCGTTCACCAACACATAATGGTCTAGTGTGATTAAATGCCCCACACTTCTCAAATCATCCCTGAAACTAAGAAGTGATATTCATACCGGCTGGCCAGGCGGGCATAAAATAGAAATATGCACAACAAATAATCAAGATGCTCAAATCAACATATATTGCATAGAGAATGAAACACGTCAATTACATAATTCCTAACCAACACCTAAGAAAATTTAGTTCATAAGGTTTATGATAACACATGCTACAATCTGAGTATGTGCATCCATAACTACAAGAAATTACAAGAAAAGATTAATTCACTTGATTAGACCTGTAGTTGATGGTTTTCTTGAAGTCTCCAATATTTCCTCCTCTATTCGGCTTCCAAAGATGGAATTTGGAATGAATCTGACTTGAGACGGCTCTTCCCTTTTATAAAGTGGAGTCAAACGCTAATTAGGTCAAATTGTACACGTGGAAGGCTCTCCAAGCTTCTTAGATTCGAAATTACTTCAGCTAACGTCACTTCATTGAAATTGATTACGAGTTGTTACGTGGCAGTTTTGATCCTTACTTTACTGGATCACGGATTTTGCTCCCGTAAGTCGCTCAACAATATATTCTGCACAAAATAACTTCCAAAGCATCCATTCTTCCAAATGGGTTAAAACATATAATATTCAACTAAAAGCAACCCTATTTAACACAAAAGACACATAAAACACTATAGAACTAAGGCCTAAATAACTCCCTTTTGGAGAGTTATCAAACACCAACCCCAACAATCTCCCACTTGCACTAAAACTCTAGTTTAGTGGGATGTATAATAATCTATAACAACAGTGAGTGAATAAATACTTGTATTAATAACAATTTATAAATACAATAAAGTAGGGCATAATAATACCCAATACATCACGGTTTTTTAATACCGGTTACATTCCTCCTACTTCCCCTAGATTATTTTCTATACATATCTCATAGACCTAGACCCTCTAGATGACTCTCAAACACTTTAGCCGTGAGAGCCTTCATGAATGGATCAGCAATGTTGTGCTCTGACGCAATCTTTGTGACGATCACGTCTCCTCAGTGCACTATCTCCCTCATGAGATGATATTTCCTTTCAATGTATTTGCCTCTTTTATGGCTTCTAGGTTCTTTCGAATTTGCAACTGCACTGCTGTTATCACAGTAAAGAGTGATGGGCAGATGCATATTTGGAACGACTTCTAAATCGGTCAAGAACTTGCTAAGCCATACCGCTTCTTTCGCTGCTTCGCATGCAGCTACATATTCGGCCTCCATGGTCGAATCTGCTATGCATCCTTGTTTGATGCTACGCCAGACTATTACTCCTTCGTTTAGAGTAAATACTGAACCCGATGTGGATTTTCTCGAATCCTTATCGGTTTGGAAATCAGAATCAGTGTATCCTATAAGGATCAAATCCTTATCACCATACACGAGCATATAGTCCCTCGTTCTCCTAAGATACTTGAGGATATTTTTCACGGCAGTCCAGTGATCGAAACCTGGATTTGATTGATACCTACTGACTATCCCTACTGCATAACAAATGCCAGGCCTTGTACACAACATGACATACATGAGGTTGCCTACTATAGAGGCATAGAGAATCCGTCTCATGTCCTCAACTTCTTGAGGTGTCTTAGGAAATTGTTCCTTAGACAAAGTGATTCCATGTCTGAAATGTAATAATCCTTTCTTGGAATTCTGCATCTTATATCTAATCAACAACTTGTCTATATAAGATGCTTGAGACATAGAGCTAGCGTCTTGTTCTTACGGTCCCGAATAATTTGGATCCCTAAAACATACTGTGCCTCACCCAAATATTTCATTTGGAATTGAGTTGCTAGCCATTGATTAATGTCAGTCAGATGACCTACATCATTCCCGATGAGTAGGTGTTGGGTTTCCAGAGTGGGTAAAAATGTAGTAAAAAATAGACTCTAGAACACTATGCAAGCATACACAATCCGCAGCAAGTAATAAGTATTTATCGAATCCACGGGGCTTAATAGCTCTCACTTTATCTATTTTGTATAACTCTTTAATGATTTCAAAAGTGGTTAAAATGATTGATTTTGGAATAATTCTGAAGCAAAAGAAATGACAGAACAAAAAGTAAACAAATAAAGGAGACAGATTAGAAACAAGCGTTGGTCAGGATTTCAGTAATTGTTTTAAAAGATGCTCTAGCAATATTATTGATTAGGCAATTCTCTTGCAGTCTTATCAGCAGGATCCTCTCGGAACTCTGGATTTTTGGAATGTGTTTCAACTCCAATGATGTGCTACCGATCAAGCTCTAGGCAATTGGCTATCCATAGCTCAGTCACTGGCGTTCACCAATACACAATGATCTAGTGTGATTAAATGCCACACACTTCTCAAATCATCCCTGGAACTAAAAAGTGGTATTCATACCGGTTGGCCAGGTGGGCACATAATAGAAATATGCACAACAATTAATCAAGATGCTCAAATCAACATATATTGCATCAAGAGTAAAGCACGATAATTACATACTTCCTAACCAACACCTAAGTAGATTTAGTTCATAAAGCTCATGATAACACACACTACAATCTGAGTACGTGCATCCATAACTACAAGAAATTACAAGAAAAAGTAAATTCCCTCGAAGCAACCCAATTTAGCACCAATGACACACAAATCGCTATAAAATTAAGGCCTAAATAACTCCCTTTTGAAGAGTTAATCAGTGGGATATCGTCTACATACAAAACAAAGAAAGCTACTGAACTTTTGACGATCCTTTTATACACACAAGGCTCATCAACATTCTATTCAAAGCCATAAGACTTGATCGCAGTATCAAATCTTATATTCCAGGATATTGATGCTTGTTTCAATCCATAAATGGATCGTTTGAGCTTGCAAACCTTTTGCTCTTGACCCTGGGCAATGAACCCTTCTGGCTGAGACATAAAAATGAAGGGAATAAAAGTCCCCACGCAGCGGAAGCGCATCGATTGGACCTTACGCCGTATATTAATTAACATTAAAATATCATTACGAAAACTCAAAAAACTTTAAACAAACTTTAAAGCTGCTGTAAAATTGGTTTAAACATGCTTAAAAATAAATCTAAATTTATTTTCATACTTTTCTAAAGAAAAGGGAAAGAATCGTCACATACCTTCGTTGAAGACTTGACCGTTCTTCGCCAACGACGCTCCACGAACGAAAACGCAACAGCCGCCTTTGTTTTTCTTCGCTGGAAATTCCTTCTTGATTGACACAATAACCACAGAGGTTACACCGGTATGTCTCTAAGTCTAGGAGGCAAAAGACTTGTGGGAGTCTTTCTCTAAGAGGGAGGCTAGAGAGAATTCTAGGTCTTGTCTTTCAAGAGTGTCAAGTGTCATGACCAATTAGGTCTAGTGTTCTATTTATAGAAGAGAGGTCATGAATAAAATATTCAATTAAATCAATCTTTTCCAAAATTGATTCAATCTTATTCCTTAATTAATCAATCATGATCAATCAATTCCATAATTGATTAATCTTTTCCACAAATGACTAATTACTTCCATAAGTGATTAGATCATTTCCATAAATGATTAATCACTTCCTTAAGTGATTAATTATTTCCATAATTGATTAATTCTCGGTTAATGAATTCTTTAATTAATTAACCACCAATTAAATATCACATATTTAATTCCTGGCCTAGAATTGATTAATTTTCCCAAGCACATTTTAGGCCTTAAATTAATTAATTCATTATTTGAACTCTTTCAATCTTCCATAAATTTATATTTGAACTTTTCAAATATTAATTTCTCTCATTATAATATATCAATATATATTATATTTGTTTCCCTTAATAAATTGAACATTTTCAATTTACTTTTATTACTTAGTTGCCTCAAATTACTTTACGAGCTACCAGTGGGACCTAATGGACCTGCAGATCAGAAGCTCCAATGATGTGAGATTAATTGGTCAAACTCATTAACCACATTAATCAATATTCGTTAACTGTGTGTACATTCCACTATAGACTCACAGTTGCACTTTTCTCACTGCAGACATATTTTCTGTGTCCACGGATCTAGACCAATATCAACTAGTTAGTCCTTCACGAGTGTCCGTAAAACCAGCTGGGTCAAATTACCGTTTTACCCCTGGGTTACCTCTATTTCCTTAAGTACCAATTCTCCTCTAATGAAAAACCTGTTTGTGGTCCAACCATCAAACAGAAAACCCTCTCGTGCCATTGAGAGGGTAGGGCCCTTTGTTCAAGACTCGGAGTAACCACTTAAGGGAACACTCATCTGCTTCCCTAAAGTCGGGAAGGAGTGAATTCCATCTTGTACGATTATGTTCCCAGCTCCCCATTCGGTCTTGTCCACAAAGTGGTAGGCCTATTGAGTCGGGGTATTGGCCACTCTCACCCATACAAATCAAAGGACAATCTCTCATGAGCAGGAGTCCATAATCAACTTAGGATTAAGACTAAGTTGTCTAGGTCGTCCTAGTGAAATAGAAAACCAACTAGTTAACGGTGTTATAACCAGTGGTTACTATTTCGCGGTCCGGTCTTATGCAAACTCATTGCATAGGATACCCCCACTCGCATGTCTCCTACACGAACGCGTTGGATCGCAGCGTTTGTATCAAATACAAAGTGGGCCATATCCATAGTGTCACCAGGATAAGGCACCCAGTCTTATCCCTATACTATAGACCCTTTAGGCTGTTTCTTGAACAATGATCCCATATGTCGCTACATATAGTTCAAGACTCATATTACAGCCTTGGATGTCTAGTTTATTGGATTAGGGTTATTATTAGGCAAAGACAAATATAAAATAACTAATAACAATTAATGGAAAAAATATCAATATTATTTCATTAATATCCGGTCAACGGTTACATTCACTATCTACGAGTTTTAGGGCATAAAACCCAACAAAAAAAATACTTTCTTCAAGATTTCCATTCAAGAAATCAGTCTTGACATCGATTTGCCATATTTCATAATTATAAAAAGCAGCAATGGATAGAAGTATTCTTATCGACTTTAACATGACAACTAGGGAGAAGGTTTTTTCATAGTCAATGCCCTCCCTCTGGGTAAAACCCTTTGCCACAAGTCGTGCTTTAAAGGTCTGTACCTTTCCAACAGCGTCTCGTTTTCTCTTGTAGATCCATTTGCATCCTATGGGCCTAACCCCTTCGGGTTGAACTACAAGATCCCAAACTGAATTAAAGTACATGGATTCCATTTCGAGGTCCATAGCTTTAATCCATTCATCTTTGTCAATGTCATTCATTGCCTGTCTATAGGTCAATGGATCGTCGATTCCATCATCAGGTATGACTGGTGTTTCTGTTAAACCTAAATAGCGATTAGGTTGTGTAATAACCCTCCCACTACGTCGAGGCTTTCGTATTTCTTGAGAAGGACGTGACTGATTTGAGGTGCCAGCTTCATCAACGACCCTCGTAGATGATTTTGCAGATTCATTTGATAATTCACTTAAAACAACTTTACCCTGTGGCTTGTGATTTCTAACGTGGTCTTCTTCCAAGAATGTAGCATTTGTCGATACAAATACTTTATTTTCTTCAGGATCAAAGAAGAAACCACCTCTCGTCTCTTTGGGATAGCCTACAAATAGGCAAAATCTTGAACGAGGTTCTAATTTCTTTGGATTTTCTTCAAGTAGGTATGTCGGGCATCCCCAAATTCTGAAATGAAATAAACTTGCTTTACGCCCTTTCTAGAGCTCAAACGGTGTTTCTGGAACAATCTTTGAGGGAACCACGTTAAGTATGTAAAATGTAGTCTCTACTGCATAACCCCAAAATGAGTTAGGTAATTGAGCATAGCTCTGAAGGGAATAAAAGTCCCCACGCAGCGGAAGCGCATCGATTGGACCTTACGCCGTATATTAATTAACATTAAAATACCGTTACGATAACTCAAACAAAACTTTAAACAAACTTTAAAGCCGCTGTAAAATCGGTTTAAACATGCTAAAATAAATCTAAATTTATTTTTAAAACTTTTCTAAAGAAAAGAGGAAGAACCGTTACAAACCTCCGTTGTAGACTTGACCGTTCTTCGCCAACGACGCTCCACGAACGAAAACGCAGCAGCCGCTTTAAGGTTTTCTTCGCTGGAAATTCTTCTTTGATTGACACAATCACCACAGAGGTTACACCGGTATGTCTCTGAGTCTACGAGGCAAAAGACTTGTGGGAGTCTTTCTCTAAGAGGGAGGCTAGAGAGAATTCTAGGTCTTGTCTTTCAAGAGTGTCAAGTGTCATGACCAATTAGGTCTAGTGTTCTATTTATAGAAGAGAGGCCATGAATAAAATATTCAATTAAATCAATCTTTTCCATAATTGATTCAATCTTATTCCTTAATTAATCAATCATGATCAATCAATTCCATAATTGATTAATCTTTTCCACAAATGACTAATTACTTCCATAAGTGATTAGATCATTTCCATAAATGATTAATCACTTCCTTAAGTGATTAATTATTTCCATAATTGATTAATTCCCGGTTAATGAATTCTTTAATTAATTAACCACCAATTAAATATCACATATTTAATTCCCGGCCTAGAATTAATTAATTTGCCCAAACACATTTTAGGCCTTAAATTAATTAATTCATTATTTTGAACTCTTTCAAACTTCCATAAATTTATATTTGAACTTTTTCAAATATTAATTTCTCTCACAATATTATATCAATATATATTATATTTGTTCCCCTTAATAAATTGAACATTTTCAATTTACTTTTATTACTTAGTTGCCTCAAATTACTTTACGAGCTACCAGTGGGACCTAATGGACCTGCAGATCAGAAGCTCCAACGATGTGAGATTAATTAGCCAAACTCATTAACCACATTAATCAATATTCGTTAACTGTGTGTACATTCCACTATAGACTCACAGTTGCACTCTTCTCACTGCAGACATATTTTCTGTGTCCACGGATCTAGACCAATATCGACTAGTTAGTCCTTCACGAGTGTCCGTAACACCTAGCTGGGTCAAATTACCGTTTTACCCCTAGGTTACCTCTATTTCCTTAAGTACCAATTCTCTTCTAATGAACAACCTGTTTGTGGTCCAACCATCAAACAGAAAACCCTCTCGTGCCATTGAGAGGGTAGGGCCCTTTGTTCAAGACTCGGAGTAACCACTTAAGGGACCACTCATCTGCTTCCCTAAAGTCGGGAAGGAGTGAATTCCATCTTGTACGATTATGTTCCCATCTCCCCATTCGGTCTTGTCCCCAAAGTGGTAGGCTTATTGAGTCGGCGTATTGGCCACTCTCACCCATACAAATCAAAGGACAATCTCTCATGAGCAGGAGTCCATAATCAACTTAGGATTAAGACTAAGTTGTCTAGGTCGTCCTAGTGAAATAGAAAACCAACTAGTTAACGGTGTTATAACCAGTGGTTACTATTTCGCGGTCCGGTCTTATGCAAACTCATTGCATAGGATACCCCCACTCGCATGTGTCCTACACGAACGCGTTGGATCGCAGCGTTTGTATCAAATACAAAGTGGGCCGTATCCATAGTGTCACCAGGATAAGGCACCCAGTCTTATCCCTATACTATAGACCCTTTAGGCTGTTTCTTGAACAATGATCCCATATGTCGCTACATATAGTTCAAGACTCATATTACAGCCTTGGATGTCTAGTTTATTGGATTAGGGTTATTATTAGGCAAAGACATATATAAAATAACTAATAACAATTAATGGAAAAATATATCAATATTATTTCATTAATATCCGGTCAACGGTTACATTCACTATCTACGAGTTTTAGGGCATAAAACCCAACAAGCTCATCATTGAACGAACCATGTCTAACAGGGTTCTGTTTCGCCTTTCTGATACACCGTTCTGTTGGGCTGAGAGTTGGGACGTGATTCCATGCTCTATCAAGTAATCTTGGAATCTCGAGTCCATATACTCTCCACCTCGGTCGGATCGAAGTGTATTTATTGTCTTACCTAATAGGTTCTCAACCTCGGCCTTATAGTCCTTGAATTTTTCAAAGGCGTTGGACTTATGATGCATTAGGTAGAGATAGTCATACCTTGAATAGTCATCAATGAAACTGATGAAATATTCGTACCCTCCTCGAGCTCTAACGTTCACCGGTCCACAGAGGTCCGAATGTATGAGCTCTAAGGCTTCTTTGGCGCGAAAACCCTTTCCGGTAAAAGGTCGTTTAGTCATTTTGCCTTGAAGGCATGACTCACAAGGAGGTAAGGTGTTATCGTCTAACTTGTTTAGAAGTCCATTTTTAACCAATCTCCCAATGTTATTGAGATTAATATGGCCTAACCTCAAGTGCCAGAGATAGGTATCTTGAGAAACTTTTCGTCTTTTAGGTTGAGTCTCAACGGTTTTAAATATCTCATGATTTAAAATAATTTTAGACTCAATTAGTCTTAAAACATATAAATTATTCTCCATGTTTGTAGAGCAAACATCAATACCTCTTTTAGTTATGAACGCTTCATTAACAGAAAAGGATATTGAATAACCTTGTTCAATTAAGCAAGATAGAGAAATCAAATTTCTTTTAATCTTAGGAACTATGTATACATTATCTAATATTATGTAACGTTCCTCCAAGAAGAATAATTTTATGTCTCCCACTGCAGTAGCCGAGATGACTTCTCCTGTTCCAATTTTTAGGGTCATCTCACCAGTTTGTAACTGTGTCCAGGAACTCATTCCTGGAAATGAAGAACATACGTGATTAGTGGCACCTGAATCGAGTATCTAGACTGAACTATCGTTTTCCACTATACACGATTCTAAGACTAATAAATCAGATTTTGAGTCGTGGATTATGTTCCTCTTGGCTATGCAGTTTGCCCGAGGACGTTTCTGAGTTAAAACCATACCTAAATTGTTTGCCACATGTTTTAAGTGTTTCTTAGTCGTATGTTTTGAACCGTTTAATTTGGCGTTTGACAAAGCACATACATAGTTCGAAATATTGCTGAAATAAACAAATAACCTGTCTTAAAATTTGCATTAAACCCAATATACATATTATCCAATCAAATTTAGCAAAAGTAATCATTGACCCAAGTATATTATTCGATACATGTTGCAATGATACTTCAGAGGTTTAGAATAATCGAGACAATCTCGGCCAATTACTATGGCCACAATAACTCTTTATCCAATAGTTCTTAGCTACCGTCGGTTCGGTCAAGACAATCTTGTAAGTGTGACCCGCCCTTTTTAGATTCCAGAGGACGGCCCTAACAATGCCACCGTAGGGAAGAGGCTAATGTTAGGAATGGTCCTAAGAAACCCTATCCATTTTTGGAGTTTGCTTTGTTCCAAATTCCATGCACAAGCCCTCCGTAGGGATGGTTAGCTATGGTTACACTGTTGGCAACCTGCAGGCGGTGCATGGGAATCACACGGTGCAACCTAATGGAAGAGACCGCAGGATACATTGACATGTTTCCTTCGCCCACTTACTATGAACACTTTCACCATTCACCTTGTTATTGACCCATGCAAACACCATCCGTAGGGGGACGCTCCCAAGGCGCCTCGAGGCCAAGCATGGATCTCACGGTGTGAACACAGGGGGACGTGAGAGTAAAAACTTGATATTAATATCTTGTTTTTATACTTTTCCTCCAACTAAAGTATTCTTAAAATTTTTAGGGTCAGTTTATTACTTAGGTAAATTCCGGCTAAATGAATCTATCGAAGTCTACGCCTTTTATAACTCTTTATAAAGGTCTTTACTCTAATGTCTAGGTGAATTAAACCCTTTTAATTACCTAGTGACTTTTGCATGCTAATAAGACCGTGGTTAATTCAACTCAAGTTTCAGACCAGGCGCCGGGAGAGTTCCCTTATAATCGTAGTCTTATATCCTACTTAATCATATTTTAACTATATTTTAAACCGTTTTAAATTTAACTCAATCCCTAAGATCCTATGTTAGCATGCAACTCTTTGTTATAGGTTTTGACGGTTTGTATTCATTAACCTTTATAACTATTATAACTTTTAATGAATTAACCCTATAACATGCTTCTAATGATGATGAAAGCATATAACAATCAAGTATTCAAGTTATATAAAGCACCATTTAAAAGCAACCTACGTCTAGGTGTGTATAACTACTTTATACTTATGATGTCTAGGTGATAAACTCTTGTAAACCTTACGTCGGTCACGCATGCTCATAAAACTCGGGTTAACCTAACTCAAGTACCGACTTGATGCCCAGGTAGGAGGTGTTCCGTAAACCGTGAACTTAAATACCTCCAGCCTTAGACAGCATCTCGTTGGGTGACTTCTCTTGTAACCTTAGCTTTACAAGATATCGACCTATTCTATGCGAATTGTATGAGTTGGAGGTTCGTTAACCCTAAGTGAGCATGCTTTTATCTTGTTATAGATTTTAACGTCTATCTCGGTTTATAACACTTTATAAAGAACGATAAATCTATAACAATCATCTATGCTAAGGTGGTTTCATGCAGCATGCTTGTTCGTTTTCGTTTATTCATATAACATTTATACTAATCGAGCTAAACAAATTTAAACATTCAACCTGCATCTAATCATGAAGCCCTAATCATGCATTTCATTTTTTTTTATTACAACACTTATAATAAATTACTAACGCATGAAACATGCTTTTCTATGGTGGGATTTTAAATCTATATGGCATACAATATGCATATTAGATCCTAATTTAATTTAAATATACATCCACAATGCATGATAAATTAAACACACTAAAATGGATCGATTTTGGCATCCTAATCAAGCAAAATACTAAAATGATTACAATAATAATTGAAAATAGGCCTTGAACCGCTCCTGAATCATTCGAACTGGCCCGAACCACCATGGAATTGCTTGAACAAAACAAAAGTAACTTGAAATGGGCTTGAACCGGTCTAGAAAAGGTTGAACCGGATCGGGAAACAGTGAACCGGACCAAAAGAAAATCGAACCGCCTGAACTACCTTTTGAATCTACAAACCGCGTCTTCAACATTCAACAGCGTCTCGACGCTGTTCATACAGCAGCCCAGATTTGTTAGTGCTCTGTTTTTCGGCCAGCAAACAAGTCGTCTTCTTTCTTCGATTACAACTTAATTTCCACTATATTGACTCAATTTTTTACAGACTCAAACTAAGACATATATGCCCATAAACATGTAGGCAATTACAACTTTCATCCACGAATTTAAAGCTAAATTGATTCCAAAACCATAATGAGCCCATTTTAGAAACCAGGCAAACATCTCATGCATAAATCAACCCACCAAGCTAAAATTAAACTAACTTGAGTGCTCAATTCTTGCTCTGATACCTATTGAAGGAGTGTACAAGACACATGCGGAAGCAATTCAGATCTAAACACTCAAAATTCTTTTAATTTTTTTTTATGAAAAACATGCATAAAAGAAACCGAAAACAGAGTTTCGAGTTTACAAACCTTTTATGGACGAATTCTTCAACACCGTGGATGCTTTCTTCGCACGAATCGGTTGTAGATGGCCACGAGAGTCTTCCCCGCTATTCTCCAGCCTTAGAACGAGTTGTGGGACTCAAGAACGTGAGGAATTTTGCAAGAGTTTCATAAGTGTTGAAACTAAAAACTTGAGAGAGGAGTTTTATGTTTTTGAGAGAATTTGTCCAACAAGCATCATCATTCTCATCCTTTCAATCCTTTCTTTTATAAATGGAAGACATGCATTTGCATCCCCAATATTAAGAAAACTCATTGTCTTTTAATGAGGTGTACAAGGATGTGTCTTGAAGATGAGAAAGCAAATGGGTTTTGGTGGCAAGATTACAATATTTACCTCTTGGATTTTTAATTATTTGAAATTGAATTTCAAATCAAATTTCAACAAAATCCACTAACTCAATTTTGAGTAAATTTAACATTATTTATTAATTAACCATTTTAATTAATAATTATTTTAATTTAATATCAAATATTAAACTAAATATTTGCAGCAAATCTCATTCCCGGTTTCTAATATGAATCCCTATCCATATCCAAACCGAAATATTGTATCGAATACATAATTCTACTATTTAAATCTTATTTAAATATTCTTGACTCTCTCTAAAATAGTTTAATTCGTAATTAAACTTTAACGTTAAATATATCGAACATAATTTTAACGACAACTTCTCTAATATTAGTTTGAACGTTTCAAACTTTTCCATCACATATGTTTTAAGGTTTATTCCGTATGAACCTACAGATCATGGGCTCCAACGATCCGAGATTAACTTATTAAACTTTTTTAATTCAGTTAACCAACATTCGTTAACTATCGGGACACTCCACTATAGTCTGATAGTTGAACTCCCCTCACTATAGATATATTTCTGTCCACTCGATGTAACCATGATTAGTAAGTCGACCCTTCACAGGTTGTTCATAACTAAAGTTGGGTCAAATGTCCGTTTGACCCCTGAAGTTACATCTAGTTCCTTAAGTCTCTAGCTCAGTCCTTAATGAACAATTGGTTTGTTTTCCACCACTAAACCTAAAACCTCTCGGGCCAATGAGAGGGCGGGATCCCTTTGTTCACGTTCTGGAGTCAGTCACTTAAGGGAACAACCTCTCTACTAACCCTAAATTGGGTAGGAGCGAATTCCATTTTGCAAGACTATGTCCCCAGCTATCTACCCGTTCCTATCCCTGAAATGGGGGGTTTATTGAGTCGGCGATGTTGAGCCACTCTCACCCATGCAGATCTAAGGATAAGCCTCAATAAATAGGAGTTTGATGTGGACTTTTCCTAACCGCAAGCGCACAGGTCAAGTAATAATAAAGAGTTCGTATAAACGAGTGTCGTCCTCTGGATTGGATTGTTTTAAGCAAATTAAGTATTGTGAATTATCTTGCCAAATTTTATTTAGGGATCGAAAAGTGATGATTGAATGATAAGAAAACCAAATTAAAGCAAGTAAAAAGTATGGAATTTCAATTGGGAAAACTACTTAGGGAATTGATTTCGCCGATTTAGTTTAGGATTGATTTTAAGGAATAAATTATTATGCACAATGGAATTATGAGCCAAAGACCCTTTAATCACAACTACCTCTCCCGAGTATAATTGATTCTCATGCAAATTAACCAACTTGATATCCCTATCTAAGTTTATTAATCATGCAAGGCAATGAGATCTTTTAACCAATTCTAAAGTTAATCTAAAACCGTCATGAATTAGAAACTAAACTTTAGTCATGCAATCTTGAGTAAGTCTAAATCAAATCCCCTCTCCCGAGCTAGATTCGAAACTTAAATCATCCAACTAATGGCCAATTAATTGAAAGCATTAAATCAAGATCACAAACATAATAAACATTGCATAACTTAAACAATAAATCAATCCATAAACACAATCAACTACATCAATCCATAAGCTTTGAGTTTAGCTACTCATGAATGTAAATACAAGCTCAACTAAACATGTGAAAGCCATAAATATAGCTAAAGAAAGGAAAGGGAAAAGAAAACTCAATGTAGGCCGAGTCCGACGTCCCCGTCACGATCCCCACGAACAATGGGTTGATTTCCAACTTCCTCCCTTTGTTTCCAGCCTCCAAGTGCTCTGTTCTGCTCTGTTTACGACTCCCAAAGGTCCCAAATCGAACTCCCCCAAAACCTAGCCGAAAATAAGCCTTTATTCTATTTTTTCGTCGTAGCGTCGAGACGCTGCCTTCAAAACGCGCGATTCAGAAAAGGAAAAGCGGTAGCGTCGGGACGCTTCCTATCACAGCGTCGAGACGCTGTAAGTCTGCCGCGTATTCTCATTAAGGAAACTTAGCGTCGAGACGCTCCAAGAGTGGCGTCTCGATGCTAATGGGCAGAATGCCCTCTCTTGGCTCCTTGTTACTTGAATCTTTTTGGTTCTTTGGCATCTTTTCACGTCCTGAACACCCGATTAATTCTTATTCCACGTTTTAACTCTAATCAACGCTTTCCTACAAAATAAACAATTAAGCACAATAAAATTGCCCAAACATCATAAAAGACTAGCTAAATTAAATAAGTAAAAGTAGCTAGCTATGCTCGCTATGAAATACCCCCAAACTTAAGCTTTTGCTAGTCCTCAAGCAAACTACAAATCAAACATACAATGGAAGAATGGATGCAACAATCATAACTCAATCCTCAAGGCTCAAAAGTCAAAAACCAAGCAAGCAAGAGACATGCACACAAGGACCAATGAGGGAGACAAATTAAAATTTTTCCAAAATTACTCAACAAGATCAGACTCTACTAGCCCAAGATTGGATTATTAAACTCTCAGCTCATCTTCCCTCTACACTGGCACTAAGGTTTCACTAATGAGTTAATGGAACAAATTAGTTTTTTTATCTCCATACTTAGGTGCTTATAATTAACAATTGAATTAAGCATTTATATGTGGCACTAGCTTTCACACACCCATTGCAGGGACCCTTAACCTGAGTTTTCTCTGGTTGGCCTAACTGATCACAACAGGGGTAGCTCTTTTTGCCTTAATCTTTAATAACCATTGCATATTGTGCACAAGTCATGGCATTATTATCTTATTTCAACAGTAACAACAAGAATGATTTTTCTTTATGAGCATAAATAGCATATATTCTTTTCTTTCCTCCTAAGCAAGATCAAACATGCTAATTTGCAAAAAATTAACTCTTTAGCTCTACCCTACACCTATCGAGGTGACAACAAGCATATGAACTCAATAATTCGCTCCTAAGCATTCAAATCCAAATCTAGCCAAGACAAATACTCTACTCATGCAAGCCATCTCCTAGAGAAATTTTAAAAAGTCTCCCTTTTTGGGCACTCATGCTTACAACTCATCACCAGCTTGAAAATTGACAAGAAAGCCTATCCTAGGACATCATAATCATGCAAAAGTAGCATCCAGAAAACAATCATATGCATAATTCAAAGAAAGCTCAAAACTATAGCCCGAACTCATATGCTCAAGGGCTCCACAAACATGCTAATCCACCCCCAAACTTAAAGTATGCATTGTCCTCAATGTTTAACGAAAATAAAGCATAAAAAAGCATGAGAACAATAAAAGAATGATAGGAGTGAACAACACTGGCCTGGAATGATGATGACTTCTTGCTTGAGATCTTGGAATCTTGAAAGCTTGAAAGCACAGGAGAGAAAGAAAACAAGACCTACAAAACCAAAAACAAACAATAAATCAAAAACAAAAAGAAAACACACTAAACTTACTTGGGTTGCCTCCCGTAAGCGCTTGTTTAACGTCATTAGCTCGACGTGTTGAACGTGCTTCAAGGAGGCTTTTGTTCTGTGAATCCAACAGAGGTGCTTTTTCTTGCACCTTTCCTGTAGCCCATGAAAAGCACTTCATCTTTAGAGTCTTCAACTGCTTTAAAGATTTCTTTTTCGTTATTGACTCTAATAGTGAGATCCTTGCGCTCGATATCTATAATCACTCGCCCAGTAGCGAGGAATGGTCTTCCTAATATGACAGGCATTGAAGGATTTTCTATCATGTCCATAACATATAAATCAATAGGGAGGAAAAATCTACCTACTCTGATTAACACATTTTCTACAATACCAACTAGTCTCACCACAGATTGATCAGCCAATTGGAGCTTTACAGGAGTAGACTTAATCTCACCTGTATCTAACTTTTTACACAATGATAGAGGAATGATATTAATGCTAGCACCTAAATCACATAATGCTCTGAAAGAATAAGTACCAAAACTACAAGGAACAGAAAAACTCCCTGGATCTGCTACTTTTTCAGGTACTTTCTGTTGTACTCTGGTGCTGCATGTGGAAGCAAGATAAACAATGTCAACCTTCTTTTCTTTTCGCTTCTTTGCTAACCACTCCTTCATGAACCTGTTGTATTGGGGCATCTCTAATGCCTCTGCAAAAGGAATATTAATATTCAGATTCATAAAAGCATTCATAAATTTATCAAACTGAACCTGATTGATCTTTTTTTTCTTTTTCTTTTTCTTTTCCTTAGGAACCATCAGTGTGGGAGAAGGAATAGGAGGCACAAGGTTAGGCTTTTCAGCCTCATCTGATGATGTGTCCTCCTCAGCTTCCCCTGTAGGCGTTTCATAGTCCTCAGATTCAGGTTCCTCTTCAGTTTCCTCCTGGTGCACAGTGATTGCCTTACAATACTCCATCTGGGGTTTCTCTTGTTCAACTGGGGCCTTACCTTTATTCATAGTGCTTACAACATTCACCAACTGTCCCAGCTGAGACTCAATGTTCTTTATGGCTGCACTGTGGCCATTCACCGTGGTGTTGATAGCAATGACTGCCTCCTCTAGTTTGGTTGTCCTGTTACTTAACCTTGCAATGAAAGCTCCAACAAGATCTTCTAACTTTTTATTTTCTTGCGTTTGAGGGGCAAAACCAGGGGGGTTAAGAACATTCTTGGTGTTTGCATAAGAGAGATTTTCATGGTTCCTATTGTTAGGGTGATAATGTGTAGGTGTAGAACTATTATTATATCCCCTATAATTAAAATTTGATACATACTGAACCTGCTCGATGGTCTCCTCCTGAGGTCTAGATGCTAAAGCAGCAGCTGATTCAATTGACTGTGCACTCCCTGTACCTAAAAATTTCATAAAAGCATTAGCGAGGGAAGTCATCTAGGCCTGGAGTGTACTTACTTTATCAACCTCAAACACTCCAGCAGCAATCTTTTTAGGTGTAGACCGCTCAGATGGCCACTGATAGCTATTGGTGGCCATATCCTCTAAAAGTGTGCGAGCGTTTTCCATGGTCTTGGACAACAGAGTCCCACCTGCAGCTGCATCAACAATCGTTTTTGTACTAGGAGTTAAACCATTATAAAACAACTGTACCTGAAGCCAATCGGGGTAACCATGCTGAGGACACTTCCTCAGTAGCTATTTGAATCGCTCCCAAGCTTCGAACAGCTGCTCATCATATTGTTGTTGGAATGTCCCAATCTCGGTCCTCAGCTTGACCGTCTTTGCAGGAGGGAAAAATTTCTTTAAAAAGGCCTGGACCAAAGCATCCCAAGTGGTGATGCTCCCAGGAGTAATAGACTGCAACCAATCTCGTGCTTTATCCTGCAAAGAAAAGGGAAATAAGCGTAAGCGAATAGCATCCTCAGAGACTCCATTAATCTTTACCGTCCCACAAATGTCCAAGAATGATTTAAGATGAGAATTTGGATCCTCGGTGGGTGATCCTCTGTATGCACAGTCTTGAGCCATCTGAATGAGACCGGTCTTCAGCTCAAAGTTGTTGGCATTAATCGGGGCATAGACAATCCCCGACTGCTGTCCCTGAAACACAGGCTGAAAATAATCTCTAATAGGCCTAGGCTCCTCCGGTTGATTTTGGTCAGCCATTTGAACGTTTTCTCTATTCTCCCTTCGAAGCCTATGGATGGTTCTTTCTATCTCGGGATCTAAAGGTGCTAAAATTAAATCTTTATGACTACGCATACAAAACTAAACTACCCTAAAAAGGAAAGAAAACAAATATGGAAAGCAACAAAGAAAAGAAAACAACTAATCTAAATAAGAAAAATATAATCTAGAAAAGGAAACAAAATAACCTAATATGGAATGCAAAAATAGATATGGCAAAACACGAATAAGGAAACTAACCAACAAGGAAAACTAAACTAAAAAAGAATAACAAGAAACAAATATGGAGAAGATTACACAACTAAAAGAAAAACTAACCTAGAAAATCAAATTTGGAAAGAAAAACAAATAAGGAAAAAAAAATGCAATCAACCAAAAAAATAAAAATACACCCTAAATTAAGATCAAGCAATTTTTTCACAATATCAATCTAGCTAAATGTGCCAATCCCCGGCAACGGCGCCAAAAACTTGATGTGGACTTTTCCTAACCGCAAGCGCACGGGTCAAGTAATAATATAGTGAATAGTAAATTCGAATGTCGTCCTCTGGATTGGATTTTTAAGCAAATCAAGTATTGTGAATAATCTTGCCCAATTTTATTTAGGGATCAAAAAGTGATGAATGATTGATAATAAAACTAAATCAAAGCAAGTAAAAAGAATGGAAATTCAATTGGGAAAACTACTTAGGGAATTGATTTCGCGGATTTAGTTTAGGATTGATTTTAAGGAATAAGTTATTATGCACAATGGAATTATGAGCCAAAGACCCTTTAATCACAACTACCTCTCCCGAGTATAATTGATTCTCTTGCAAATTAACCAACTTGATATCCCTATCTAAGTCTATTAACATGCAAGGCAATGAGATCTTTTAACCAATTCTAAAGTTAATCTAAAACCGTCAAGAATTAGAAAGTAAAATTTATTCATGCAATCTTGAGTAAGTCTAGATCAAATCCCCTCTCCCGAGCTAGATTCGAAACTTAAATCATCCAACTAATGGCCAATTAATTGAAAGCATTAAATCAAGATTACAAACACAATAACATTGCACAACTTAAACCATAAATCAATCCATAAACTTAATCAACTACATCAATCCCTAAGCTACAAGTTTAGCTACTCATGAATGTAAATACAAGCTCAACTAAACATGTGAAAGCCATAAATCTAACTAAAGAAAGGAAAGGGAAAGAAAACTCAATGTAGGCCGAATCCCGACGTCCCCGTCACGATCCCCACGAACAATGGGTTGATTTCCAAGTCTCCCCCTTTGTTTCAGCCTCCAAAGGCTCTGTTCTGTACTCTTTACGGCTATCCAAGGTCCCAAATCGAACTCCCCAAAAACCTAGCCGAAAATAAGCTTTTATTATGATTTTTCGTCTTAGCGTCGAGACGCTGCCTCTTATACGCGCGTTCTAAATAAGGAAAAACGGTAGCGTCGGGACGCTTCCTATCACAGCGTCTCGACGCTGTGAGCTTTACGCGCCTAATCTGATATGGAATGTGAGCGTCGAGACGCTTCAAGAGCTAGCGTCTCGACGCTAGCCTGCTGTTGACTGAGATTTGACTTTTTTCCTCTTTTACTCTTTTCATTCCGAGGCATCTTTTCACGCCCCGAGCACCCGATTAACTCTAATATGGCATTATAGCTCCAATCAACAATTTCCTAAAAAATAAACAATAAAGCACAATAAAATGGCCCAAACATCATAAAAGACTAGCTAAATTAAATAAGTAAAAGTAGCTAGCTATGCTCGCTATCAAATACCCCCAAACTTAAGCTTTTGCTAGTCCTCGAGCAAACTCTAAATCAGACATACAATGGAAGAATGGATGCAACAGTCATAACTCAATCCTCCACGCTCAAAAGTCAATAACCAAGCAAGCAAGAGACATGCACACAAGGACCAATGAGGGAGACAAATTAAAATTTTTCCAAAATTAACATGCACAAGCGAGATCTAACTCAACAAGATCAGACTCTACTAGCTCGTGATTGGATTATTAAACTCTCAGCTCATCTTCCCTCTACACTGGCACTAAGGCTTCACTAATGAGTTAATGCAACAAATTAGTTTGTTTATCTCCATACTTAGGTGCTTTTAATTAACAATTGAATTAAGCATGTAAATGTGGCACTAGCTTTCACACACCCATTGCAGGGACCCTTAACCTGAGTTTTCTCTGGTTGGCCTACCTGATCACAACAGGGGTAGCTCTTTTTGCCTTAATCTTTATTAACCATTGCATATTGCTCGCATAAGTCATGACTTCTTTCTTTTTTCAACAATAACAACAAGAATGATTTTTTTCGTTAAGAACATAATAAGCAGATATTCTTTTCTTTTCTCCTAAGCAAGATCAAACATGCTAATTTGCAAAAAATTAACTCTTTAGCTCTACCCTACACCTATCGAGGTGACAACAAGCATATGAACCCAATAATTCGCTCCTAAGCATTCAAATCCAAATCTAGCCAAGACAAATACTCTACTCATGCAAGCCATCTCCTAGAAAAATTTTAAAAAGTCTCCCTTTTTGGGCACTTATGCTTACAACTCATCACAAGCTTGAAAATTGACAAGAAAGCCTATCCTAGGACATCATAATCATGCAAAAGTAGCATCTAGAAAACAACCATATGCATAATTCAAAGAAAGCTCAAAACTATAGCCCGAACTCAGATGCTCAAGGGCTCCACAAACATGCTAATCCACCCCCAAACTTAAAGTATGCATTGTCCTCAATGCATAAAGAAAATAAAGCATGAACAAGCATTGCGAACAATAAAAGAATGACAGGAGTGAACAATACTGGCCTGGAATGATGATGACTTCTTGCTTGAGAGCTTGGAATCTTGAAAGCTTGAAAACAAAGGAGAGAAAGAAAACAAGACCTACAAAACAACAACAATAATTAAATCAAAAACAAAAAGAAAATACACTAAACTTACTTGGGTTGTCTCCCATAAGCGCTTGTTTAACGTCATTAGCTTGACGTGTTGATCTTGCTTCAAGGGGGCTTTTGTTCTGTGAATCCAACAGAGGTGCTCTTTCTTGCACCTTTCCTGTAGCCCATGTAAACCACTTCATCTTTAGAGTCTTCAACTGCTTTAAAGATCTCTTTTTCGTTCTTGACTCTAATAGTGAGCTCCCTGCGCTCAATATCTATGATCGCTCGCCCAGTAGCGAGGAATGGTCGTCCTAATATGACAGGCATTGAAGGATTTTCTATCATGTCCATAACATATAAATCAATAGGGAGGAAAAATCTACCTACTCTGATTAACACATTTTCTACAATACCAACTGGTCTCACCACAGATTGATCAGCCAATTGGAGCTTTACAGGAGTAGACTTAATCTCACCTATATCTAACTTTTTACACAACGATAGAGGAATGATATTAATGCTAGCACCTAAATCACATAATGCTCTGAAAGAATAAGTACCAAAACTACAAGGAACAGAAAAACTCCCTAGATCTGCTACTTTTTCAGGTACTTTCTGTTGTACTCTGGTGCTGCATGTGGAAGCAAGATAAACAGTGTCAACCTTCTTTTCTTTTTGCTTCTTTGCTAACCACTCCTTCATGAACCTGTTGTATTGGGGCATCTCTAATGCCTCTGCAAAAGGAATATTAATATTCAGATTCATAAAAGCATTCATAAATTTATCAAACTGAACCTGATTGTTCTTTTTCTTCTTTTTCTTTTTCCTTTCCTTGGGAACCAACAGTGTGGGAGAAGGAATAGGAGGCTCAGGGTTAGGCTTTACAGCCTCATCAGATGATGTGTCCTGCTCAGCTTCCCCTGTAGGCGTTTCATAGTCCTCAGATTCAGGTTCCTCTTCAGATTCCTCCTGATGCAAAGTGATTGCCTTACAGTACTCCATCTGGGGTTTCTCTTGTTCAGCTGGGGCCTTACCTTTATTCATGGTGCTTACAACATTCACCAACTGTCCCAGCTGAGTCTCAATGTTCTTTATAGCTGTACTATGGCCATTCACTGTTGAGTTGATGGCAATGACTGCCTCCTCTAATTTGGTTGTCCTGTTACTAGACTCTGCAATGAAAGCTCCAACAAGCTCTTCTAACTTTTTATTATCTTGAGTTTGAGGGGCAAAACCAGGAGGATTAAGAACATTCTTAGTATTAGCATAAGAGAAATTTTCATGGTTCCTATTGTTAGGGTGATAATGTGTAGGTGTAGAACTATTATTATATCCCCTAGAATTAAAATTTGATACATACTGAACCTGCTCGATGGTCTCCTCCTGAGGTCTAGATGCTAAAGCAGCAGCTGATTCAATTGACTGTGCACTCCCTGTACCTAAAAATTTCATAAAAGCATTAGCGAGGGAAGTCATCTAGGCCTGGAGTGTACTTACTTTATCAACCTCAAACACTCCAGCAGCAATCTTTTTAGGTGTAGACCGCTCAGATGGCCACTGATAGCTATTGGTGGCCATATCCTCTAGAAGTGTGCGAGCGTTTTCCACGGTCTTGGACAACAGAGTCCCACCTGCAGCTGCATCAACAATCGTTTTTGTACTAGGAGTTAAACCATTATAAAACAACTGTACCTGAAGCCAATCGGGGTAACCATGCTGAGGACACTTCCTCAGTAGCTATTTGAATCGCTCCCAAGCTTCGAACAGCTGCTCATCATATTGTTGTTGGAATGTCCCAATCTCGGTCCTCAGCTTGACCGTCTTTGCAGGAGGGAAAAATTTCTTTAAAAAGGCCTGGACCAAAGCATCCCAAGTGGTGATGCTCCCAGGAGTAATAGACTGCAACCAATCTCGTGCTTTATCCTGCAAAGAAAAGGGAAATAAGCGTAAGCGAATAGCATCCTCAGAGACTCCATTAATCTTTACCGTCCCACAAATGTCCAAGAATGATTTAAGATGAGAATTTGGATCCTCGGTGGGTGATCCTCTGTATGCACAGTCTCGAGCCATCTGAATGAGACCGGTCTTCAGCTCAAAGTTGTTGGCATTAATCGGGGCATAGACAATCCCCGACTGCTGTCCCTGAAACACAGGCTGAAAATAATCTCTAATAGGCCTAGGCTCCTCCGGTTGATTTTGGTCAGCCATTTGAACGTTTTCTCTATTCTCCCTTCGAAGCCTATGGATGGTTCTTTCTATCTCGGGATCTAAAGGTGCTAAAATTAAATCTTTATGACTACGCATACAAAACTAAACTACCCTAAAAAGGAAAGAAAACAAATATGGAAAGCAACAAAGAAAAGAAAACAACTAATCTAAATAAGAAAAATATAATCTAGAAAAGGAAACAAAATAACCTAATATGGAATGCAAAAATAGATATGGCAAAACACGAATAAGGAAACTAACCAACAAGGAAAACTAAACTAAAAAAGAATAACAAGAAACAAATATGGAGAAGATTACACAACTAAAAGAAAAACTAACCTAGAAAATCAAATATGGAAAGAAAAACAAATAAGGAAAAAAAAAATGCAATCAACCAAAAAAATAAAAATACACCCTAAATTAAGATCGAGCAATTTTTTCACAATATCAATCTAGCTAAATGTGCCAATCCCCGGCAACGGCGCCAAAAACTTGATGTGGACTTTTCCTAACCGCAAGCGCACGGGTCAAGTAATAATATAGTGAATAGTAAATTCGAATGTCGTCCTCTGGATTGGATTTTTAAGCAAATCAAGTATTGTGAATAATCTTGCCCAATTTTATTTAGGGATCAAAAAGTGATGAATGATTGATAATAAAACTAAATCAAAGCAAGTAAAAAGAATGGAAATTCAATTGGGAAAACTACTTAGGGAATTGATTTCGCCGATTTAGTTTAGGATTGATTTTAAGGAATAAGTTATTATGCACAATGGAATTATGAGCCAAAGACCCTTTAATCACAACTACCTCTCCCGAGTATAATTGATTCTCTTGCAAATTAACCAACTTGATATCCCTATCTAAGTCTATTAACTTGCAAGGCAATGAGATCTTTTAACCAATTCTAAAGTTAATCTAAAACCGTCAAGAATTAGAAAGTAAAATTTATTCATGCAATCTTGAGTAAGTCTAGATCAAATCCCCTCTCCCGAGCTAGATTCGAAACTTAAATCATCCAACTAATGGCCAATTAATTGAAAGCATTAAATCAAGATTACAAACACAATAACATTGCACAACTTAAACCATAAATCAATCCATAAACTTAATCAACTACATCAATCCCTAAGCTACAAGTTTAGCTACTCATGAATGTAAATACAAGTTCAACTAAACATGTGAAAGCCATAAATCTAACTAAAGAAAGGAAAGGGAAAGAAAACTCAATGTAGGCCGAATCCCGACGTCCCCGTCACGATCCCCACGAACAATGGGTTGATTTCCAAGTCTCCCCCTTTGTTTCAGCCTCCAAAGGCTCTGTTCTGTACTCTTTACGGCTATCCAAGGTCCCAAATCGAACTCCCCAAAAACCTAGCCGAAAATAAGCTTTTATTCTGATTTTTCGTCTTAGCGTCGAGACGCTGTCAAGACAGCGTCGCGACGCTGCCTCTTA